>QEPC01011341.1:3453313-3469565 GCA_003113815.1 Sphenodon punctatus
GGTCATTTTCTTTCCTTCTTTAATATTCCCCCCCTCAAAACAGCAGGCTAATTCAAGGGTCTGTTACCTTCTTCCATCTGTCTCCTGAAGAAAACTTCACCACACTTCAAGACGCGTGTAGACAAATAGGAGAAAAATGCAGAGAGCGCAAATACGGCTGATTTGGGTACCTGGGGGTAATATCCGAAATCTCAAGTACGGTTTTGGGTATCCAAATTGGTACCCAAATTCTGTTTGAGTACCCCCCCCCAAATATTTCTGTTTTTGAGTACCTGGAATTACCAAAAAAAATGAGGGGGGGGGCAGGGGGGCTGAGATTTTTTTGGAAATCCAGGACTGGAAGTCAAAAATTAGGGATGGGAATATCGGTATTGGATAAATTTGATACACCCGATAATCAGGTATATCGGATTAATCCAATAATCACTGGTATCGGCATACTGGATTTTTAACATTGGTCACTTTACCGGGTTTTTTTACATCGTGGCCATTGAAGTGAATGGCCACATTGTAAAAAAAACACAGTAAAGTGGCCAATGTTAAAAATCCGGTATGCCGATACCGGTAATCTGATACCGATGAGATCTGATAACGGTAAATCCGGTATCCGGTATTCTCCCCGGTGTCCCATCCCTATAAAAAATATAGAAACAGAAGTAAAAAAAAAAAATGGGATGAAAATGGTATTTCAATTGTCAGTCAGCTGATCAAATACTGTTTCATATACCAAAAAGTACCCCACATTTTCAAATCAAAATGAGTACTGAAAGTTAAATGGATATGCTCATTTATGCAGGTACTTGTTTCAACTCTAGAGAGCAACTAAGGGTAAAAACAGATGTAATTTTGGCCCACTGTGGCCCTTTTTGGCCCAGGACATGGTGGCATGTGTAAACATGGGCCACCAGATGTTGGCCTGGCATTGTCCATGGGAGTGTTGGTGGCTAGCCCAGGCTGTGACCTCAGCAAATCTCCAAGTTCACAGCTTGGGCTTAGTGCCACCCACATGGGCCAAAGGAGACCAACATGGGCCAGAGGCCTAGCATGTCTGTTGCGGCGCGCCATACCACCTCTTTCCCTTATGTTCCATCATGGCCTTTGACGTTGGCCAAGGACACCCTCTTGCAAATACCAGCTGCCCGTGAGTTTGTACAATGAGGGTGCGCTGGGAGGGATTCTCAGTGGCTGCTCCACACTTATGGAACTCTCTCAACTTGGAGATCTGCCTAAACCCGAGTCTGCTGGCCTTTCGGAAGAACTGTACGATCCTTTTGTTTGGCCAGACATTTGGTGGGCTGGGATAGGGTTGGGTGGGATGGGGTAGAGAGGATAGGAAAGAGCTTGGTGGGTGGGGTTTAGGTTTTCTTTGAATTGTTTTTATATAGCTTTCATATATGTTTCATATGTTCTATGTGTATGTATTTTATATACTTTTGCATGCTGCCCTGAGCCTTCGAGGGAAGGGCGGGATGAAAATAGAATAAACAAACAAACAAATAAATAAATAAAATACCCACCCTGGGCTGGAGGACGCCATGACTGTGCCTGCTTAGCCCCCATGGCTGTCTGTCATGGCAGGGTCGGTCACCCCCACGTTTGTTGTGCTCCCAGTAGCCTGTGCAGGCAGCAGGGCAGCTCTCTGGCCATGGGGGGATCAGTTCGGTGTCCCGACCTGACCCAGGCTGATTCTGCTGCGGTGTCTGGGCTAGGATGGGCCATTGGTCTGACTCAGTAAGGCAGCTCCTTATCGCCTAACAGAAAACTGAAACATTGGATTGGGAAACCAGAAAATCAGTATAGGAAAATGGAAATGTGGTGCCAGAATTCAGTAAATTGGATAATTTTTCAGCTATAGGAAACTAGAAAACTGGTACCGGACACCAGAAATTTGGTACCGGAAGTCAGTAAATCAGGAAACCCATCAGATACTAAAGCAGAAACCGATTAATACGCAATACTTCTGGTTGGGTGCTGTAATTTCGATGGGTAGACCGATTTTTGCAGCCACTCGTTTCAGTTCTAGCTGTTGGCCTTCACAACATCCTCTGGCAATGAGTTCCACAAGTGAATTGTACACTGTGTGCAAAATAAATAAATATTTCTGCTTGTTTTAAATCTGCTGCCGGTTTCATGTAGCATCCGTAGTTCTAGTAATATCAAGAGGGTAAATAACGCCCTATTTCCTTGATATGCTCATGATTTTGCCCTCCCGCTACCCCCACCTAAATATAAATAAATAAATAAATACCCCTTCTACGTGGCCTGATCTCACCCCTGGTTTCTCTTTCTCTCTCTCTCCTTGAGGCACTGTACGGTACTACCCCTCTTCCTGATGGCGCCATTACCCTCCCTATCTCTGGCTATGCCGTACTCCGCAGGGGATGTGAGGTTTAATTTTGGGAGGGAGGGTGGGGAGGGAGGATTTTAGTCCCCTACCCATTTATTTTACCTGTCTAGCCCTGTTTTATATTTAATATTTAATATTTGATTGTTTTAAATGAATTTTATTGTTTTTATTGTTTTATTGTTGGAAGCCGCCCCGAGCTGCGTTGCAGGAGGGGCGGGGTATAAATTGGGAAAATAAATAAAATAAATAAATAATTCATCAATGTTTGTACAGCACTGACTTACAGGGCCTTGGCTCAAAAGGAGCTTTCATTAGCGCCTGATCTCCAAGAACTGCCTAAAACTAATAAACCAACTCTATTCGTAATGTCACGCGGGGAGATGAGAGGAAAATCTGGTTGGGCTTGCCTGTCTGTTTGGGCGTCTTGTTTACGGCTCTCGGGAGTTCTTTCTACCATTTGGAGACAAGAGAGCGGGACTCACTTCCCAGCCAGAGGGAAGAATTGTGATTGGATTTGTTATATTTATTTTAAATATTGTTTTTAATTTTTATTTTGTTAAATTGCATTTAAAATAAGCCATTTCTTTTGTTTCAATTTGTTTATCTGCAGCTTTGTGTGTGTGTGTGTGTGTGTGTGTGTGCGTGTGCAAGAAGTCATTATACTTCTGCTGGAGGTGATTAAGGGATTGCTAGGAGGATGCTCTTGGAGTGCAATTAATTCCGCCTCAAGTCCTGATTCCATGTTGCTAAATAGCTCTTGAGTCCCCTGCTTCAGGAGCCGCTGAATTTTGCCAAGGGCCTGTGTGCTTCTGCCGGGCTCTGCTCCTTCCTCTGCCAGCCATCACACACTTTGCTCATGCTGTTGGGAGATGAAAGCGGTGCTTGTGCTAGGGCTCGACGTTTTATGGCGGATGCTTAAGAGGTTTTCTGCTCAGTTACTTTTAAGCACTTCGTACACAGTAGCAAACTGTAAAGCGCTTGGTAAAAAATTGCCAGCAACGGCATTCACTGGGGTCTCTATTTCATATTTATCTTGATCGTTTGCTTAAACCGTAGCTGCAGACGTGGTCCCATCTGTCAGCAGCAAGATGTAACACTAAAGCAAAACAGTTAAAATATGACACTAAAATAAATATATACATATATGCGTCTCTTTTTTTTCTTTTTAATAGACTAGGGCTGCTGGATCTTGACTGTAGCAAAGTCAGAAATCATCAGAATTAAATTGGATGGTTTATTGAACCCAATGCGGCTCAAATTCTGCAAAGGTACAGGCACATTTTAAAGTTTACACAGATGAAAATGAGGCTCTCTACATGCATAATGCATGCACATAAGTGTTTCCAAGATGAGTACTTTGGAGTGTAAGGTCCTTGGGGCAGAGACTTTCTGTAGTATAGATCAGAAGCAGGTAGCAGAATCAACGTTCGCTAGGTTTTGTTGTTCACAAATTTGGGCAGGCTGCGGTCAGCTTGAATGACATGGGACACAATCCCAAACCCGCCCACCCTGCGCGGGATCCGTGTGCACGTCCATTGCAAGTACGTTGTGCCACACAGGACCGGTGGGTCCCGCACGGCACAATGCAGTTGCAATGGATGTTACATGCAGTGCACGCGGGGCATGGGATCAGCCACATTCATCATGATGTTCAGGCAAGTGAGTGTTCGTAATTTCAGTTATGTAGGCCATGTTTAGATTTGGTTGGTTGGGGATTTGGGGGTTGTTTTCGGGGGGCAGGGGTTGTTATTTCCATCAGTAACATCTGGCATCTGGCACTGTACTTGAGGACTGGAGGGTGGCAAATATAATCTCAGTATTTAAAAAGGGATCCAGAGGTGATCCTGGAAACTACAGACCGGTAAGCTTGACGTCTGTGCCAGGCAAAATGGTGGAAACTCTCATTAAGAACAGAATCACTGGGCATATTGATAAACAAGACTTAATGGCAAAGAGTCAGCATGGATTTAGCAAAGGGAAGTCATGTCTCACTAATCTCTTGGAATTCTTTGAGGACATAAACAGGCATGTGGACAGGGGAGTCCCAGCAGATATAGTGTACCTGGATTTCCAGAAAGCTTTTGCTAAGGTCCCACCCACATAAACGACTCTTGAGAAAATTTAAAAGTCATGGGATAGGAGGTAGTGTTTTGCTATGGTATGGTAACTGGTTAAAGGATAGGAAGCAAAGAGTGGGACTGAATGGCCAGTTTTCGCAATGGAGGGATGTAAAAAGTGGTGTGCCCCAGGGATCTGTATTGGGACCAGTTCTTTTCAATGTATTCATTAATGATCTGGAAAAGAGTGTTAAGAGTGAGGTGATCAAATTTGCAGATGACACCAAGTTATTCAGAGTAGTCAGAACACGAGCAGACTGTGAGGAGCTGCAGCAAGATCTTACAAGACTGGGTGCCTGGGCATCTAAATGGCAGATGAGATTTAATGTGGACAAGTGCAAAGTGATGCACATTGGGAAAAATAATCCAAATTATGAGTACACAATGCTGGGTACTAAGCTAGGAGTTACCACTNTCCCCCCCCCCCCCCCAGTGCCTGGGAACAGGGGACATGTCTCCTGGCGTGGGTGGCCGCCGCAGTTCATACAGGCAGGGCATGCATGGGTGCCTGTTGTCATGCACTTTGGGGACTTGCCCTGCACGGTGCACTCCAAATTTCTTGGCCGTGCGCTGTGAGTGGCCATGAGTGAGTGCTGAGTGGCTCACAGGAGTGTGTGTTCCCCCGCACCACCTTCAGATAGGGGGTAGGATGAGGGCCTCCTGGGTGGCCATGCAGGGAAGCATCTCATTTAAAAACATCCTTTGTTGCTCTCCTCTGCATCTTCTCCAACATTTCTATGTCCTTCTTAAAATGGGGGTGCCCAAAACAGAGCACTGTCCTCAAGCTGGGCCCTAAGTTGAGTAGAGTGGCACAATGGCTTCCCCTAGGTTGTGGAATTTACTGCCAGAGGAGGTGGTCGAGGGCAGCAGTATAGCTGAGTTTTAAAGAGGTTTGGACATGTTTCTGGAAAATAGGTCCATTAGCAGCTATTAGCCAGACAGGGAACAAAACCGTTTACTGTCGGGAGCCTGGGGATGACCCACAGGGAATGGATAGCATGGTGACCTGTTGGGTGCTTCTCCCAGGTCCCCATGATTAGCCACTGTCGGAGATAGGATGCTGGGCTCGATGGACCGTTGGTCTGACCCAGTCTGGCACTTCTTATGTTCTTACGTTCAGTAATAGAGTTGAAACACGTACACGCAAAAAAGGGCAGACCCATCAAATTTCCAATACCTGAACCAAACCAAATATTTTAGGTCGTTTTTGGTACCCAAACCGGTTTTCCATTGGGTACCTGAAATACCAAATTACTGAAACATCGAAAAGCAGTATACTGAAATCTTCTTTCTCATTCTGATTGTGTCCCAGATTTGGGGATTTTTTCTGATGATATTTTGGTTTGGCGGGGTGTGTGTGTGTGTGTAATTTTGGGTACTCAAAATAATCTGTAACTAAAATTTTGGTTTTTCAAGTAACTGTATTTGGGTCTTTCTGGGGTTTTTGTATCATTTGTATCATTTGTCGTTGTTACAGGCCAGGTGTCAGCCAATTGTGGGTTCATCCCAATTTTCTGCTGTCTGGCTCACAACTGCTTGTGTCTTTCAAACATTTAAACACCTCTCGTCATTTTTCATAACTTGGACACTGTAATTCTGGGCAAATTTTTTTTCTACATCATTGTATTCACTGTTTCATAAGGATCAAAATGACATCCAACATACATAGCTTACACATAGATGCATTTTGGAATTGTAGCAATATTTATTTATTTTTTACATACCACATGACCTATGGTAATCATAAAATTGTCACATACCACAAATCATTAGCCCTGGCCACCGGACTCCAGTGCAGTGACAGCACTGCTGTGATCTTCCCCGGGGGTGGGGAGGGCTAGCCCCAGTGGGCGTCTTTAGACATAACAAAGATCACGCGTCAATAGCCCATAGCACAGGTTTAGCCGTTGTGTGTAAGCAGTAAGCACTGTAAGAATCCCAACACTAATTTGGCCGCCCGTTGAACACGCGATGTGAACACCATTGCATCCCAAGGAAAATTTGCGTGTCCCGGTTGAACATGTGGTCAACGTCGTGCGGTCACCAGGCCATGCCCCCCCCCCCCCGCATGATGGCAATAACACCATGGCAATCCCTCACACCGGGTCAAGACAGGGCTGGCAACAGATGTTTCCGCTCGGTTCCACGTACACTAGCCCCGCTGGGCGGCTGCTGGAACTGGACTATGGGTCAGCTTCGTTCTGGGCCCACATTTCTGGCCTGGCCATTACCCCCATCGGGGTTTGAACCAGGTTCACGTTTGGCAGGCCTGGAACAAACACAATGTTGTGACACTGGCCCAGCCAGGCCAAACTGGTCCCACGATATGTCTGTTAACACCTAAATTCTCAAACGGGCATGGCCGATCAAAATTTCAAAGATAAGGGCCGCTATGAAACTGGGACATCTGTTTTATTGAGTGCATCGGGGTTATGAAATAAGGGCTGCCCTTTAAAACAGGAGACAACTGGGCCAAACGTCAGCGTTATCAGAGTTATGAGGCAGAGAGTCTTGGCATTTTAGAAGTTTCTTAAAATCATGAGACAAGCCGTAAAAGGAGCCCCCTCCCCACCATAGAAAGTTCCATCCACAGCTCTGATCTGGCGGGGGGATCAGAGGGGGATTTGTCCTGCCCGTAGCTACCTAGGTGGTCCCATAATTCTGCCGCTTTCAGAATAGAGGAGGTGAGATGCTTATTGCAGAGCTGGGAGCCAGAGTTTGCCTGAGGCATGTGTCAACCAGTGAGCATAAGACATATGGCAAAAGCATCGCTTCAACAATGCTGGTAAAATGCTGCACTTCAAAAGACGCTAATACAGGCCTTTCCGGGGGGACCTTATTATGGACTCTTCAATGTGACATGAGAGGTCCATGTGACACCTGTCTTGGTGGCCAACAGCTTCTTGAGAGAGCAGGTGCCATAGAAGTAGAGAATAAAACAAACAAACAAGCTTTGACTCTGTCTGTTTTTCTTACATCTTGAACTCTCCAAAGCCGACAGTTGAAGAACCACTGAGAGTTTGTCCGCAATCAGAGCAAGGCAACATTCCCAAATGGCCAAGAAATCCTGAGAAAGTTTTAATTTCTACCTTGATCGGCTTTGTCTTTGTCTGTTACTTGTCAAATTATTTAGTTTTGTGGTTTTGTAAAAACTTAAAGGGTAGTTCAGACTGATCCCTTGGATGTTGTCATTTGGTGGAGAGTCAGGAGATGCCAACTGGGTAACAATTTTAGTTGATTATGACATGCTTTCAGATGTTACAGCTGCCGCCACTACTGCCACAAACGTGTCCGGGCAGTGGAGGTAGCCGTCACTCTGGCCTATATCCGCCAGGCTACCATAGAAGTGTGACAGTGGTCAGGGCCGGGGGTGAGGCGACAGACGTCCCTACTCCAGCATCCTGCCCTCCGGCTGATGGACGGCCATGGTGGCCAATGACAGCTGCCATGGTCCGCCACTCCGGACTGCAGTGAGCGAAGCAGGCTATCACTTTCCTCCGGGTCCGCCGGCTGGCTCCCAACCTTCGTGGAGCTTAGCTCAGGCTGTGACTTGGGTATTTCCCTGACTCACAGTCTGCGCTTAAGCTCCACCAGGGTTGGGAGTCAGACTGTGATAACACCTGCCACCATTTTTAACCGTGACGGTGGCACCCGGATTAATTCGCAGTACAGCAGGTTGATCCGTGCCACCGTCGCGGCACCCTATGTCCCATTATGATCTTTAGGGTCTACCAACTCCAACAGCATCCTTCTAATGAAGTCCTCTGTTCACCACAGGCATGGACAGTAAAGACATGGGTGGAAATGTTCTCAGTGGGTGGGTGCTCCCCCGCTCTGATACTCCTTTCCCCAAAGGGAATTCACCAAAGTCCGAGTCTTTACGTCTTCCAGGAATGGTGTAAAGCACTTCTATTTAGGCAGGATTTTGGTGACTGGGGATGGGCTGAGGGCTAGGGAGTGGGTTAATTTTAGGTGGCTATTCCCCCCCCCCTTTAGTTTAAATTTTTTAAGCACTTTTATTGTAAGTCACCCTGAGCCTGTGATTTTAGGATAGGATGGGGGTATGTCAATATTTTCTTTCTTTATTTTATTTATTTAAATGTATACCCCACCCTTCCCATAAGGCTTAGGAGGTGGTTTACAGAATAAGAACCATATAAAACTGCATTAAAATAGATCAAAAACCTCCTAACCCCCTCCTCAACCCCCCCTAAAAGCCTCCCCACCCAAATCCTATCCCTGCCTGCCAAACCCCTTATCCCCACCCAACCCAAAAAGGTCTTACATTGCCTCTGGAAAGTGCTCAGGCTCGAACTCTGACCACTAGGGGAAGGAATTTCCTTAATATTGGGGAAACCACTGAGAATGCCTCTCAGCGCTCCCTTGTTGTGCGAACCCGGCTGGCAGGTGGTTCCTGCAAGAGGGCGCTCATGGCCAACCGCAGAGATTGTGATAGTATGTAGTGAGTCAGTCTTATATGAATGAATGAATTATTGAATGAATGAATGAATGGTCCAGGTTCCTTTTAACCAATCAATTGATAAAATAATCAACAAAGTATTAAAATGGAACCTCTAAATAGTTTTGTACAACTAAAATTCATTTCTTTTCTTGGTTGCAGATATTGGGTAATTTCAGACGTGCAATCGCCACGTCCAACCACACACCGGGATCCATTTCGGATCTCAGTGAGGAATCAGTCTTGCTGTCCTTTAGACGTGCTGGCTGATTCCTTATAGGGGATCGGGAAGGAGTGGCGCTGCATAGCACAACGTGTGGCCACATAGCCCCCACCCGTGCTCCCCTGGCCGGCTGTGCTCCAGGCAATGGGCAGGTGCAGCAGCCAATCCGGCTGCTGCACACGATCCTGCATTGGGGTCTGAGCCACGGTCCGGAATCGGAGGAGGTAACAGTCGTTACTTTCCGCCGATTCCAGACCGTGGTCCAGCTAACCACGGTTCTGGACCTCCAGAGGTCCAGAACCGTGGTCAATGTGTTTCTCGCCAGAGGTTCACCGTGGTGAACCTCTGGCGGAATGCGCGACATACGTTACAGTACCGCGGTCACCACAGGGAGTTCACTGTGGTTGACCGTGGTATCGTAACGTTTGAAATTACCCAAAGTTAAATGTTGGGGTATTTTTGTACATGTTAATTCTCAAAATCTAATCTAATCTATCTAATTAATTGAAAATAAATTATTACATATTTTCACTACCTTTAAATTTTGAATCTTATTTTTTTTTTTTTTTTTACTTTCTCCCTTTTAATGTATGATAGAGGACTTAATTGGTTAACCTGACAGATGGATACTCTAGCAAGCACAAGAGACAACAATGATCTTTATCGTTTTCTGAGTTGGTGTCATTTTGCCACGGTCTCATGCAATTAGCTGCATTTCTCCATGCCCCGAATCCTGGAGTCGCAGAATTATTTGATAATCTCACAGGCCTTTTAGAACAGAGCAGACTGTTGCTACTTCATCAGCAACAGGATGGGGCTAATGATATTCCTTTGTATTGCGAGGCTATTGCACTGTTTGCTAAGGATCTGGAGAAGCTGGATGATGGACAGGAATCCATGTAAGTGCAAAACTCTATTACCTTAGCACATGGGGTCAGTACAGAGGAGTGGGATCCGGCAATACAAAGGCTCAAAGAAAGTATAACAAGAATTGCACAGGGGAATCTCAGCCTGGGGTCATGACCCCAACAGGTGTCCTGCCCTTCTCACACTGCTATTGAAGGGGGGGGGAGGTCCATGGGACACACGTCCCTGTGTGTAGCAGTGCGACAAAGGTTAGATGCCACCATGGTTGGGGATGAATACCAAGTACAAACCTAGGATAGACAGATGGAGCCTTGAGGACACATTCCTGAACTCAGACAACTGGCATTCAGCATCACCCAAGATCACACAACCATGTCATTGTCACCTGGATTGTGAAGTAGACTGTGCCTTTGGGTTTCGATACAACACAAATAAGCACCCAACAAGCCCTCTTTGGCTTATATATTCAAAATACAAATAACATGGGGCACAATTCTATGCATTGTTATGCACACAGATGATACGTAGGGGCTAGGGCTATACCAAATAGTACTTCAGTAAGTTCTGAGTACTTGGGCTGAGTAATCAGCTTGAGCTTGGCAACCCTTTGGCACGGTTTCCGAAGTTTCAGAATTCGGACTCAGAATTCCAGATGTCAGAAAACTTCGGAAACGTCAGAACTAGTATGCGCCAGGTCAGCTCTTCAGCATGTGTTGCCGTGTGCAGCAGCTGAAGCCATTTAATTGCCTAATCAGTCGGGTGCACAAGAGCACACCCACCCCTTCCTCCTTTCCCCGCCCCCTTAATTGCCTAGCCAATCAGGGTGCGCAACAACACATGCAGCAATAATAAAAAACAACAACAGTAGTGGACCCACAGTGATGGGCCACCATCAACCGTGAATGCGTCACTTTATCATGATGCCAACCAAGCAGTGCACAGAAATGCAGGCTAGCAAGGGACAGTCACTCAAGAAGAGTACAGCAACCCCCGTAAAACAGACTGCAACTGCCTGGAGAAATATACATTCCACCAAAACCCAGCAAGCCCAGGCCCCAGCAGTCTCAAAATTAAGAAACCAGACAGTCACACACACACACACACACACACACCGGGTTGCATTGGTACTGTGGCACTGTTAACTTGAACAGACCAGGCAAAGGGAAGTGGACCCAGGCAGAGAGATCCCAGTCTGGCCTCATGGTGCCATGCAGCTGGCAGAACAGTAGAAGTTACACTTTACAGTTAGGCTCTGTTGTGCCATGCCACAGCCTAGACAACACACACAACCCCACAAAATGGTCTTCAACTAAAATCCCACCAAAAGACAGCAAGCCAGCATTCACAAAATTAAGAAACCAAACATTCACACACCCCTCTCTGGGACACCCTCTAGTCTTGGCATGGCATTGGTACTGTGGCACTGGTAACTTGAACAGACCAGGGAAGTGGAAGTGAAGCCAGGCAGAGGCCTCTGGCCTCATGGTGCCACATGCCAACCAAGCAGCAGGCAGAACTAGAAACAATGTGGCACAAATTATTTTATTTTTTAAAAAAACTGCATGTCATGGTAAAGGTAAATGTAACCCCCATCCCTCAGCACTGGTCCTATGGACAGGACAGCCCAAACCTTACATGCCAAGCCAGGCACCGCCCTCCCCTCCCCTCCCTTCCCCCCAGAGACGTTACGGCCATTGCTGATTGGGGTGGTTAGTGCCTCCCTTCAGGAGGGCAGGGTACCTGACTGCCTGAAGGAGGCTGTGGTTAGGCCCCTGCTCAAGAAACCATCTCTTGATGCTGATGCTCCTGCCAGTTATTGGCCTGTCTCTAACCTTTCCTTTTTAGGGAAGGTTATTGAACGGGATATGGCACGGCAGCTCCAGGAATGTCTGGACTGCACCAGTTTCCTTGACCCCTTTCAGTCTGGTTTTTGGCCTGGGTATGGTATGGAGACAGCATTGGTGGCCTTGGTTGACGATCTCCATCTGGCGTTGGACCAGGGCCGTCAGACCATAGTGGTCCTGTTAGACCTTTCGGCTGCATTCGACACAGTTGATCATGAGGTGTTGGTGACCCTCCTGCGGGACCGTGCCGGGATTGGCGGGATGGCCTTGGACTGGTTTCGTTCGTTCCTGGCCGGGAGAACTCACTGGGTGGTCTTGGGGGAGTGTACATCTTCTCCTCAGGACCTCACGTGTGGGGTCCTACAGGGTGCTATTCTGTCCCCCTTCTTGTTTAACATCTATATGCAGTCATTAGGGGAGATTGTGAGAGGGTTTCAGGGCATGCAGTGTCATCAGTATGCTGATGACACTCAGCTCTACCTCTCTTTTACCATCAACTCAGCTCACGCAGTCTCCCTATTTTCCCAGTGCCTGTCGGCTGTCGGGGCTTGGATGAGGTCGAGCCATCTGCAATTGAATCCTGACAAGACGGAGGTGATGTTGGTGGGCAAGGGCTTGGGGGGGCCTGGGGGTGGTTGAATCTCCTCTTGTTGGGGGGGGGGGTTCGCCCTCCCATGGGCTCTCAAGTGCGGAGTCTGGGTGTGCTCCTTGATTCACTACATTTTCCTTTCCTTATAGGCCTGTCAAACTGGCAGAGTCTCACTGGACTTCTATACCAAACAACCCATATGCAGGGACCTGTGTCCCTTGCATTTTCCACATTGGCAATGACAGGGAGAATGCTATGAACACAGGTAAATATAGAAATAAATATTAAAAGAAATACACATACTAAAACCGCAAATATACTTGACCCCAGGCAGTCCTAATTTTTGCCTTCCTCAAATCCTGAAGAACATGCAAGCTCCCCCAGCAGCCAGTCTCAACGGTGCCAAATTGTTGTGCATGGTTTTTGTTGTTGTTTTTTTTAAAATCCAGCCTGTATTTTTAAAATAATCCCTTCGTGTGCAGCACGGCAGGGTTGGAACAGAACCAGGGACCACCAGATAGAGGATGGCCCCAATTCAGTTAGGCCTAGCCAAATCCATAAAGTCTTTTCCCCATCCAACGCCACTCTACGGGTAACAATTGGTGTGCGACCGCCGCAGCTGATCCCCTGCCCAGGGAATGTGGAGGATGGCCGCTACCACCCTCAGGGCCGTATTGTTAGCCGCCCCGAGATGTCGTGGGCATGAGGGGGCGGCATAAAAATGCTAAGAAATAAATAAAACAAATAGGGTCGGGCACAGAATAAACGTGCGGCCAACCAGGCTGGCCGACGAGCCCTCTCCCACCCCACCCCCGGCGGGAGAACAGAACAAATGCACGTCCCATCACCACACCCCCACCCCGCAGCGCTCTGCCTCCTGCCGTGACTTTGTGGGGTTAATGGGAATACCAGCAAATAGGAACTGTGCTACAGAGAGGTAGTTGCAAATGGAGAAAATCTGTCTCAAATATTATGTTTCCAGCTCCAGTTTTCAAAGAGGGTTTACAAGCTCTTGTCAATACCAATTCCTTTCATCAACCACTGGGTTGGTGGGAGAGAGCGAACATCTTCCCCAAAACTCAGCAGAAAGTCTCTGAGGAGCTTAGCACCCACAGACGTCTAAGCCACTGGCAACCGTTCCAAGGAGACAAAGAGTTTACTCTCTCCAGAAAACAAGGGGCTGCATTTCAGAGGTGGAGGGATTTTGGGAAAAGTAATAATAAAATATGAGAATAAATTTTATTTATATAGCACCCCCTCTCCGTCCCCGTTGAATGGCGTATCACAAGGTTAATGCAACAAAATATAACAAAACAACCTGGAATCTATGGAAAATCATTTGAAAACAGGTTTAAAAGGGAAAGTAAAGGGGGAGGAAAAAATATGTTTGGTGGAACCAGCAGTAGGCCTGAAAGGAGATATCACGGCACAGGCTACTTCCGTCGGAAACAGGGTGTTTGCTGAGAATCGTGCGGTGTGGAAACTTACCGGCTTTCTCGCTGTTTTCACCACTTTCCATTATTCTTCACAAGTTGAAATGGGCTGGTCTAAAGCCCCGTGTGCACTCAACAGGGGTTGCTGACTAAGTGCCATGGCAGTGCTGGAAATTGCCATAACACGTGCTCTAAAACTGCTGCAAAGCTATCAGAAAGGGACAAAAAAGAAGTCCCGGAAAGTGACCAAAAAGAAGTCCCGGAAAGTGACCAAAAAAGTCCCAGAAAGTGACAAAAATGACCCCCAAAGTTGTGAAAAGTGACAAAAAGTGACAATAATGATGAAAAAAGGCATCCCTGGAAACTGACAAAATACCGACGGACACTTGCAAGCATTCCCGAAAGGTCGGTATTTTCCTTCATTACGGGAACACTTACTCTCGTCTCAGCTCAGACCAGCAGTAGATTCTCTAAAAGCACCTGCAGAGTCAAAGGAAAAGTCTTCAGGAGCTTTTTAACGGGAAGGCAAGAGGAACTCAGAAGAACACCCAGATGGAGGTAGTTCCACATTGAGGGGAACGGTAAGAACTGTTGACCAATGGCGTAAGTTGATCAAGAAGGTTGTGAAATCTCCCTCCTTGGATGTTTTCAGAACCTGTCTTAAGCCAGGAACAGGGACTCTTTTCCTTCCCAGGGGCCACTTTGAAAAGGAGTGCAAGTTCCAAGGGCCGCACAGCAGAAGGGGTGCACTCAGGGAGAGGGGTGGCGGTGGTGGTGTCCAGATCATGAATCCATTCCCCTATCCTTGTATACATGCCCCCATCTTTGGCTCCCTTTCCTTGAATTCAATCTTTCTTTCTGTGCTTGGGGGTTGAAACTGGAAAGGGGCCAAGTCAAAATTAACCGCAGGCCGAATTTGGGTCCCAAGCCTGAGAGGCTCTTCACCCCTTAGGTTGTTTTCACCAATTCCATCTGGTGAGGAGGCTGCCGCCTTTTCTCTCTCATTTAGATCTGGCCACTGTCATCCATGCTTTCTTCACCTCGAGGCTAAACTATTGCAACGCGCTCTACGTGACGACTGTTCAGAAGCTGCAGCTGGTGCAGAATGCGGTGGCGCGGCTCCTTTCCGGGGCACGGTGCTGGGAGCACATTACACTGGTGCTCCGTAGCTTTCCGGGCCCAATTCAAAGTGCTGGGTTTGACCTTTAAAGCCCTAAACAGCCCAGCTCCAACCTATCTGAGCGACCGCCTGTCCTTCCGTGCCCCATTGCGGTCCCTGCGATCAGCTGGGAGTGCCTCCCACTGTCTTTTAGTTTTGTTTGTATGATGAGGGCACGCAGGGGGGTGCTCTTGGTTGCTGCCTTGATGCTATGGAACTCTATTCCCCCAGAGGTTCATTTAAGCCCAGCCTCAGTGTCTCCTGGAAGCGATTAGGGATGGGCGAACGCGGTTCGGAAGTTCAGAGTTCGGACTGAACTCGACCGGTTTGGTCGACCGAACCGAACTTCCGAACCGAACTCGATTTTTGAACCGAACTGAACCGAATTTCCGAACTCGGCTCCGTTCGCCCATCCCTAAAAGAGAATATTCCATTTAGTTCAATGGGGTTTGACTTTCCGAACTTTGTTCAGAAGTTCAGAGTTCGAACCAAACTCGAATAGTTCGGTCGACCGAACTGAACTTCCAAACTGAATTTCCGAACCGAACCGAACCGAATTTCCGAACTCTGTTCTGTTCATCCCTACAAGCAGTTTAAAACTTTCCTGTTTGTAAGAGCATTTGGTGGGCAGGGAAGGGGGAGCTTGTGGGGAGGGGGTTGGGGGTTGGATGTGGGAAACGGGGCGGTGGCATTGGCTGAGTTTTGTGGGGGATTGGGGGAGTTTAGGGGGTTGGTTCTGTATTTTACTGTTTTTATGGACTGTATATGTTTTTATATCTGTTGTAAGCCGTCCTGAGCCTTTTTTAGGAAAGGGTGAGATAAAACGGAAACAAACAAATAAATAAAGGATTTTTTCTGACCTAGGTGGTCCCGTCTGCCCTGCCCCTGATCCAGCCACGGAGCTGACCAGCGGTGATGAGCGCTGGACTGGGAGCAGGGAGGCGGGGGGAGAGCCACTGCCCCCCAAAAAAATATTCTGGCAAGCAATCATCAATGCAAAAATGGCTTCAATGGGGTCTGTAAACACATCAGACAGGTTTGATCAGAGGTTGGAAGGAATCAGTTCCACCCGAATGTCCGGAACCGATGAAAAAGAAAAGACCTCTCGAGCAATTAGTACCAAAAAGAGGGTGATTTATTAAAGCGATGGGCGCGCCTCCTTTGTGTCCCAAACTGGGACATCTGGCAAAAGCAAGAGCAGCCTCCGATCATCA
>QEPC01011341.1:3490621-3573073 GCA_003113815.1 Sphenodon punctatus
ACCTAGCTGTAACCCTCTGCCCCATTGTGAGAAACCCCTCCTCATAAACCTAGCTCTAACCCCCCTGCCCCATTGTGAGACCCCCCATTAACCTAGGTCTAACCCTCTGCCCCATTGTGAGACCCCCATAAACCTAGCCCTAAACCCCACTGCCCCATGAGATCGCCCATAAGCCCAACCTTGAGTCCCCAAACTCTCCCCATAAACCCAGTCCTAAACCCCACTGCTCCCTCACAAGAGGCCCCCACAAACCCAACTCTAATCCCACTGCCCCTCATGAAAGCCCCCCCTAAATACAACCCTACACCCCACTGCCCTCTCTCCAAGCTTCCTTTATAAACCCAGCTCTTAACCCCCTGCCCCCTCACAAGATTCCCAGCAAGCGCCACTCCTTAAACCCAGCTCTGAGCCCTCCATCCTTTCACAGCATCCCCTGAAACTACCTGCCCCTTCTCAGCCTGGCCCTGCTCTCCTAGCCGTGGAAGTCATCCTAGCAGGGACCATGTGCCCTGCAAATTTCCTCTTCCTGCGGGGCAGAGGTGGGGGGCAGAGTGTATGTGGGTCAGCATTCCCTGAAAACTTCAGCCCAAAATTGCTACTGTGCTCTTAACCCTCCCCAAACTCCTGTTATAAACCTAGCCCTAAACCCCACTGTCCCCTTAAAAGCTCCCCCTATAAACTCCCAACCCTGGGCTCCTAACCTTTAACACACACCCCAAATTCCACTCCCCTTATAAAACCAGCCCCCTGTCCCTTCACAAGGTCCCCATCAAACTCCCCCCCATAAACCCATCCTTGAACCCCATAACATGTCACTCCCCCCCCCGAAGCCTCCCGCATAAACCCAGCCCTGAACTTCAACTTCTCCTAACCTCCCCCCCAAACTCTCCTCATAAACTCATCCTGCTCACAAAGCTCCCCTCATAAACCCAACCCTAAATCCCGCTGCCCCAAACCCACCAAGCCGCCTCCCATTGCACAAGATCCTCTCCAAATCTTCCTCGGACCCTTGTCCCAAATTCCTCAAACCCACCCTTGAGCCCTTTGCAAACTCCCTCCCCTGTAAACCCGCTCCCTCGACTGAGCTCCAAACTTCTCTCATAAACCAGTCCTGAGGCTCAAAGTGCTCCCACAAGCCCATCCCTTAACCAGAGCTTTGAACACCAAACTCTCCTCCTCACAAGTTCATTCCTACATCCCTGTCTGCATTGGATCCTTCACTTCCTCCCCTTCCTCTCTCCAAGTTTCCAATCGCTTCTTCATGCAGTTCTTGTCCCCTAGCCCCTTCCTCCAGGCCAAGCAGGGTCACTGAGGGGGTCAGGGAACGCGATCAGGAAAGCCTCATTCATCAAGATTTCTATAGGGGACAGGGGACTTGGCAAAGTTCAGTTTAAAAGGCATTTCTCTCTCCAGGACAATCAGCTTCTGAAGTGGGCCCCAAAGTTTCCACCCCCGCTTTAAGCATTGTAATTCATGTACAAAATTTTTACTGGAGGCCTGATACGTTTAGTGGCTAAAATATGTTTTTGAAAGGGAAATACTTGCCTCCTTTTTGCTACTCCTCTGAGTGTATGGAGGCAAGTTTTTTTTGTTTTGTTTTGTTTTTGTTAATTTAAAAGTGTATTTTGAAAACAAAACTGACAGTTAAGTGTGCTTCAAAGTCAGCCTCCGGAGATTTTTCTTTGTGAAGATTGTTGTTTTTTTTAAAAAAAAATTTACTTGAATACTGATGTGGTTTATGGCTTGATTTTGCAAATTAATGTCAAAACGCTGCCCCTGTGGTTAGTTCTGACCACATCATAAGGATTCTCTGTGGGCAAAAAGTCCGTAGCCGTCCGCAAAAGAGGGGCCTAGATCTTCAAATGAAGTTTGGGAAGGAGTTATCAACCTCACTCTTACATAGAACCTTAGACTCAGGGAAAGAAAGATTAAACTGCTTGAACAGAAGTGAAAAGCTAAGTGTCTTTCAGGATACTGCAGCTCCACTTCTTTTGTACCTGAAAAATGCCTGACTTGTCTAATCTTTTCTTCTTTTAATGAAGGGGGGGGGGGGGATCCAATTTCCTTCTAAAGTATTTTTATTTGAAAAAGTGGAGAAATTGCCATCATGAAACTGTACAAATTGTGGTTTTGTGGTGCCTCTACATCAGTATGGTAAGAAATACGGAATCAGCCATTACAAGGTCAGGCCATACAACCCCTCTTCCGCCTGTGAACCCAGATTCATTTGTTTTTTTTAAAAATAATCCTTTATGAGCTGATCCTAGAAGGGTGCTGAACTCTAGTCTTAAGCACATGCTTAAAAGCCCTGCTACATCTGACTGGACCGGAGTGCTCAGCCAGCTACTGCAAAAAAATAATAAAAAAATCCAGTCCCTTAATTATGAAGAAAATCACAATTTTCTCAGACATAACTTTGTGCCATCTGATAATAATTAATAAATAAGAATGTCAGTTACAGTTAATTACTTACAAACAGCGTTAAAACCCAGTCAGATGAAACACAATGTAGAGTTTGTTTGTTTTTCCTTAAAGTAATTAATTTTTCATTTGTCGGAACAGAGAAAAAAATATGTGAGAGGCCACAGCAATGAAAATAAAAAATTAAAGCCACAGGGCAATTATCTTATTTTTTTTATATAATCCTATATAGCTTGGATGCGTCTCTCATGCGATCCTATATAGCTTGGATGCTTCTCTCATGCGATTTAGTAATTTAAAGTTAATAAAGTTGTGTCCTCTGGCAAACATATGAAAATGTCTCGTTGGATCTAGGAACAAGTTCTCTGGTTTTGCACAACAGAAACAATTTGTTTTCCCATCAAGTAAACAAGAGAAAAAGAAGTCTCTCTAACTCAGATCTAATTTGCATTTAACGCTGGTTAATATTTTAGCAGTGGATGGTACATGGGTAAAATTTTAATAATATTGAAATTAGTAGTGTTGCAGTCAAGAGATGTTCAGAGCTTTTGGCAGTGAGCATTTGAGTTCTATGTATATCAGTTCTAAATATCATCCTACGTACCTTATTGAATGTAGGATGTATTTTCTTCTGAGAAAAGACTTTTTTTTGAGGCCTGAAGCTGTCCACGGAGCCATTTTTTTTTTAACCGTGCACTTACCCAATTTTCTGTGCACTGAACTTGTATCGGAAAGGAAACATTAAAAATAAATCTGAAAACCACAGGCTAGAACTGAAATAGCTACTCAATTTATTATTTATTTATTTGTTTATTAAATATATTTATATCCTGCCGCTCTCACCAAAGGCGACTCAAATGTAGTACCGATTTTCTGTACCGATTTTCCGACTACCTATCAGTATAGCGGCTTGGGGGGGAAAAAAAATGGGACAGAATTTTAAAAAAGGGAACGGAAGTCAACTTTCTGAAACAGAAAATAAAAAAATAGGCATCAGAAGTAAAAAAAAATCAGTGCAAATTAAAAATAAAATAAAAATCATTACCGTAAGTCGGTAGTCCAAGATCAGGAGTTGACATTCCGGGTCATCAGGTTTGTAGTTGATCCTGCAACCTTCTTTCTTATGCGAGTAGTTGCATTGTAGGTTCTTTGTTTTTTCGTCTGTACAGTACGTTATAAATTATGATAAAGCTCTGTTTTCATGCTTCAGTCTATTTGACAGGTATTTGAGGTAATGAGCATCTTTGTATTCAATTTATCAGCTCTCCAGAGAGTAAAATATTGGCCCTTTTTACATGGGGTGTGGCGGGGTGGGGGCGTGCGGCACAGTGGGGGCGGCACGTCGGTGGCAGTACACACGGGCACACACTCAACCCCAACGCATCCCCACGCACGGAGCAAATTCTCTTTCCCCCGGTTGCTCTGTGTGTGGGGATGGGGGGGGGGAGCGCACCCCCCCGCCCCCATAGGATTTACACGGGCAGCTCCCATGTATGAACACCCAGATTTCTGGATGTTCGTGCGTCGGTGCTGCCTGTGTAAAAAGGGCCATAGTAAATCCTTCGTATGGGATTATTGTTTATTCACCCAGGACCTAGTCTTGCAAACTTTACTCTTCCGAACACGTGAAGGACTTCGGAAACTGATCTGCAAGATCGGCAACATGGCAAATAATGTAGAGAAAATAGGGTTTACCGTGTTGGTCCCAAATATAGGCAATAGAGATGAAGTAGTAAAATTATCTCTTTTATTGAACCAACTCTAGTTGGTGGAGTAATGCAAGCTTTTGGACTCCTAATAAAGGCTCTTTTTTAAAAAAATACTCATTTAAAAACAGTACACATGTTTGTAATCTTTGCGTAAGATGAAATGCCGTCACTGCTACTTGATTGCTTATCTTTAGAATTGTTAGGTTTCAGAGTTTAGTCTGCTCCTTTGAAAGCAAAAACAAACAGCGTCATTTCGGGATATAAACACGTTAGTCTGAATCCAGTGGCCTTAGGAAATAGGCATGATCTCTAAAGGGCTTGATCCTCCAAGATACTGAACACTCCAGCTCTCAGCCAGCAAACCTCTTAAGCAAATGTCTAAGCCCGTGCATACTGCTCTTTGAGTTGGCGGTGCTAGACACGTGCTTAAAGTAGCAGGTGATTCAATGCTACACTGGACCAAGGCCAGCATGCTGAACACGTAGCATGATTGAGCTCTACACTGGAGCTGAAACAGGTACATAAGGAGTGCCGTACTGGGTCAGACCAATGGTCCATCTAGCCCAGCATCCTGTCTCCAACACTGGCCAATCATGGTGGGAGAAGCACCCAAATCAGGTACCTGATTTGCTACTCACAGGTAATATCCGCATTTGGGGGGGGAACTGTGTCAGGTATCGGAATCAGTATCCAAAACTGTTTGAGTACACGAAAAAACAAAATTTCAGTGACCGGTTTTTCAGCTACCCAAAACGACCCCGCAACCCAAAATAATACCCGAAATCGAGGACGAAATTGGTATGTTGGTATACTTGTCAGTATTTTGGTATTTCACTTATCCGACTGAAAACTGGTTCAAGCGCCAAAAAGTACCTGAAATGTTCAGTTTGATTCAGAAATTCGATGGGCATCCCCGTTTTTGTGGCTACTGGTTTTGGTTCTAGCGTGAATGTTTACAGTGAAATGGATAAAATAACGTTAGACGTTTAGTATTCCTAGCTAAAATTACAGTTTAGAAGGGGGCCAGTAGACTTTACATCTTCCCTGAAGTTTGGTGCTTTTGATTCCTTTGGAAAACAAAATCTTTCAAGATCGTATACTGACATGAGAGTGCCCCCTACAGATGGGAAAAAAGGTTCTGGTGATGATAGAAAAAACTTGATCTGGGGCTAGGAGGAGGGAATAGACTGAGGAATACGAATGTGTTTTTGATAGAACAACATGTTCACAGAGATACAGATGTCAGAGCCACTGGTTAAGCTTTTTTTTTTTTTTTTAATATCAATGAATTAACTTGTAATGACTGTAGGAAAGCGGATTCTTAATCCATAGAGCTCCTCGTAGAAATTCAGTTGGCTAAGAAGTGAAAGTCTCAACACTTACTATGGTCCCCAAACGTTAAAGGAAACTGATCTAAAATGCTATACTACTTGGAATAATCGTCCGTTTCTTTTTAGACTGTATCACGTCTGCTGAAAAGGCTGATCTACAGCAAGGCTAAACAACCTCTGTGATTTAATTGAGTAGGTATGACACCTACAGCTGTGCGTGTGGGTTTGAATATCAAGGGAAATCCAATGCCTGCTGCAGCATTCTCGGTTTTAGTTTTGCAAGTACTCGGTTCAGGGAGGAGAAGCAGGGAAAACAGGTCCGCAGTGGTCAAATCTTATTGTCTTTAAAATACAAAAATCTTTGCTCCTGTCCTGAACAAGTCTGTGGAGTGGACCGAGTTCAGTAGCAGGTGAGACTCCCGTCCCACTACGTGTAGCATGACTTTATTCCGCCTGAGGAAAACGTGGGGAGGACGTGTTAAAGTAAGCAGTGTCAATGCACCAAGTAAAAAAAGATACCTGGAATTATAATAATAATAATAATTAATAAAAATATATATTTGGTAGCAATTAAAGCTAAAACGGGGGAACTGATTTTTTTGGGGGTATTTCTGTTGAATTCGCAGGACTCGATTCAGTTAGAAAATTTCAGATACTTTTCAGTAACTGAAACGGAGCCTGATTAATCGGCACCTGAAATACCGGTATACTGAAATATCGTTTTCATCCCTATTTTTTTGACTTCTGGTCCTGGATTTTCAACTTTTCGTCCCAGATTTTGGAATTGTGGTTACGTACTGTTCAGGTATTTGAAAAACAGAGAAGTGAAAATTTGGTGTTTTGGGGGGGGGGAGGTGTTAATGCAAATGATACTCAGGTACTGATTTGGATATCTGAAACAGTACCCGAAAATGCGGGTATCACCCACCGGTGCGAAATCAGGTACCCGTTTCACCTCTAGCCAGCGGGGCCAGTCCCAAGCCCTGCGGATTTCGGGTGCGTGCGCACAGTTTCCGCACATCCCAGTCTGCCCTCAGTGGAAGTCTGTACAGTTTGCGAGTAGGATCCTCGGGGCTTGGAATCAGCCCCAATGTGAGCTCTCTCCTTTTCTCTTTGATCCTTTGTTGTTCTTATTTTTATTTTATTTATGATAAAATTTATATGCCGCCCCCTCGTGCCTCAGGCATCTCGGGCAGCTCACAACATTTAAAAACATTTCAAACATTAAAATAAACAATAATGATTACAATTAAAAACAATATCAAACCCCATCCCCCCACCCACCCACCCCATCTCCCTCGGGAAAGGCCCGGCGGAAGAGCCAGGTCTTACATTGTCTGTGGAAAGAGGGGAGGCCGGCAGCAAAGAGAATCTCCGGCAGGAGGGAGTTCCACAGCCACGACACAGCCACGGAGAATGCCCTCCTCATAGTAGACACCTGGGGAACCCTGAGGAGGGCGCCCCCAGCCGACTGCAGGGGCCGATCCAGGGCCCAGAAGGTGAAGCGGTCCTGCAGGTAGGCGGGGCCCAAGCCATTTAGGGCTTTAAAGGTCAACACCAACACCTTGAATTGGGCCCGGAAACC
Source organism: Sphenodon punctatus (assembly GCA_003113815.1). NCBI lineage: Eukaryota > Metazoa > Chordata > Lepidosauria > Sphenodontia > Sphenodontidae > Sphenodon > Sphenodon punctatus. Next base: position 3,497,668 of record QEPC01011341.1, read on the forward strand.
TACCGGCAGCCAGTGCAGAGAGCGAAGCACCGGTGTAATGTGCTCGCGTCGGCCCGTCCCAGTCAAGAGACGGGCCCCGCATTCTGCACCAGCTGCAGCTTCCGAACCAGCACCAAGGGTAGCCCCACGTAGAGCGCGTTGCAGGAATCCAGTCTCCAGGTAATAAGAGCATGGATGACCGTGGCCAGGTCCGAGTCCGAGACTTACGGCCTAAGCCGACGCACTAGATGTAACTGGTGAAATGCTCCCTTCGCCACAGCCACCACCTGGGCATCCAGGCAGAGCTGCGGGTCCAGGAGCAGCCCTAGACTCTGGACCTGAGAAACCAGGACAGGATGGACCCCATCAATGATGGGGGCCACCACTCCCTTGGCCTTCTCCACAATCATCACCTCCATCTTGTCAGGATTTAGTCTCAGGCAGCTCGCCCTCATCCAATCCCCCACAGCGGACAAACACCGGGTAAGCTCCGAGTCTGCCAGGCCTGAGTTGGAGGAAAATGAGAGAGAGAGCTGGGTGTCATGAGCATATTGATGACATCTCACTCCATACTCCCTAACAACCTCTCCCAGAGGCTGCATGTACACACTGAACAGGAGAGGGGATAAGATGGAACCCTGCGGGACTCCACACGTGAGGCCCCGGGGGGAAGATGAAAACTCCCCCAGCACCACACGCTGGGTTCTCCTGGCCAGGAAAGAGCAGAACCATTCATGAACGGTCCCGCCGATCCCTGCCCGGTCCTGCAGCCGAGTCACCAACAACTCATGATCAACAGTATCAAATGCAGCCGAGAGATCTAATGGGATCAAAAGGGTCGAACGACCCCGGTCCAACTCACCGGAGAAGTCGTTGGCCAAGGCCCAAGTGCAGTCTCTGTGCCATAACCCAGACGAAAGCTTGACTGTGAGGGATCAAGAAAGTTAACCCGGTCCAAATACCCCTGAAGCTGCTGAGCCACCACCCGTTCAATAAGCTTCCCTAAAAAGAGAAGGTTAGAGACTGGCCAATAACTGGCAAGGGCGTCAATGTACAAAGATGGTTTCTTGAGCAGGTGCCGCACCACCTCCTCCTTGAGACAATCCGGCAACCTGCCCTCCCCAAGGGAGGTGTTGGCTATCCCAGCCAGCAATGGCCCCAATGTCTCCCGGCTAGCCTTAACCAGCCAGGACGGGCATGGGTCTAGTTCACAATAGGTGGCTCAAACAGTCCCAAGAGCATCCCCCGCATCCAAGGTCTAGACCGCCTGAAACCCATCCCATAAAACAGGACAAGAAGGGGCTTCTACTGCCTCTGACCCGTTCTCTGATAAAAGAGTCGTGTCAAAACTGCTGAGTTTGAGCGATTTTATCCACAAAAAAGTCCACAAACAAATCACAGCGAGCATTTGATTTATGTCCAGGCGGAGGGAGGCCGGTCTGACAAGCCAGCTCAGCCAGGTGGGACTTAGCGGATGCAATGAGGGCAGCAAAGAAAACCTTCTTTGCTGTCCGCACCGCAATGGCATAGGTACATAACCAGACTCTATGCCGCAACCGGTCAACTTCAGTACATGAATGACGCCACTGTCGCTCTAACTGCCGCCCTTCCTGCTTCATCCACCGGAGCTCCCCGGTATACCACGGGGAGCTGCGTTGTCGGCAATTCAGGAGCGGACGCCTGGGAGCCACACGTTTGAAGGCCTCTCTTAACATGATATTCCACCTGGACACGAGATCATCGAGTGAGTGGCCATTGAGGTCAGAGGAAACATCCCCATGAGATATCTGGAAACTTCCAGGTTCCATAAGCCTTTGGGGGTGAACCAATGTAACTGGTTCCACATCCTGCCAGGATATCTGCCCAGAGGAGATAATGATCCATCCATGACAAAGGCACTGTTGACACCTCCCCCACCAATGGATCCCCTTGCCTCAAGGCAAAATATCATGTCCAGGGTATGTCCTCCAACATGTGTGGGGCCCACTACTCTCTGAGACAGGCCCATGGTGGTCATGAACTCATGCTCCGCCCAGTCCAAGACTATCGTCCTGGGGGACAGCAAGATCACCTCCGACACCAGCTCGGTCAGTGCGGGCAGGGAGGCTGCAGTACAGGTGGGTGCACGGTATACCAGCAGTATCCCCACTCTGTCTCCGGCCAAATCCAACCCCAGATGGAGACCCTCTATACCCATGATAGGTCACACAGGAAATCTCCTCACGGACCAGGCATCCTTAAAAATAATGGCTACCCCCTCCCCCCCATCCCTCCAGCCGCGACTGATGCTGCACAAGTCCTGCTTGCACCAATGCGGTTGCCCCTCAGAGTTTCATTATCCTGTTGGTCACACCAAGAGCATTTTAGTTTGTAACTTTAATCCGCCTGCCTTTGGCGCCACTTTTGCTAGCATACATTTGCATACCCCCCCAAACCCCCAGATTTTCACTTTTCTGATTTTCAAATACCTGAAAAATACACGAAAACAATTCCAAAATTTGGGAGCGGTAGTTGAAAATCCCGGACCAGAAGTCTAAACATTGGGATGACAAATGGTATTTCACAATGCCAGTGTTTCAGGTACCCAGTTGGACACCGTTTCACGGCACTGAAAAGTATCTGGAATTTTTGAGTCGAATCGAGTGCTGCGAATTCAACAGGAATAGCGAAAAGCCAAGCTCATGTCATTCTGCTACCCAGCGTATTGCAGAATGTTCATGTCATTCTGCTACCCAGCGTATTGCAGGAGATGAAAGATTACTCGGGGTTAGGCTGTCAGGTGGGGTGTTCAAGTATCCGCCTTTCACAGTGCTTTGGAGATCTGGAGGAGTTGTGAATCCTCTGATTAATGCTCTCTTATATTTTTTTCAAGGCAGCCTGGGAGGCTTGAGAGTCAAATCGAATGGAGAATGTAGAGTGTGGAGAAGCCTGTTCGCAGCAGCTGGGAACAGCTGTACAGTACCTTCCTGGGTAGCTTCTCACCACTGTGCCTCAGGGCCTGGTTCACATGAAGGGTTTGAGATGAAATCTGAGCCTCGGGAAAGGCGGGAGGCATGGAGTTTGTCTACTCTTGTGGAGTCACAAGGCTTTGAAAGTGCATGGGACATCATGATGGCATAGTTCAGAGGGACGGAGTGAAGGTCGAGTGAAGCGTATGCCTTTTGGACAGGCGTACGCATGCAGGGTTGTTCTTAAATAAACCAGTATGATTCGTAAGAGTTGGTGCTGGCTCAAATTAAACCAGACGGCCCAAACCTCATGGGGAAATTAGGTATGTGTGACAGGCACATAGTTAGGTTGCGTGACCTTTTTCGTTTTCGTTTCTAAAATCTTGTTTGTTTTCAGGGTTGGGGGTGTGTGTGTTCGTGACACCTCCCCAACTGTTTTCATTCATTTTTAATTTTCTTTTATTAAAATTTGTAAAAATAATTTTAAAAATCACTGTGCATGCCAAAAATGGCCACTGGCCTGTTCTGCTCATGCAGGGCATGCAAAACGGCAGCGTTGGTGCCATTTTGGAAAAGGGCAGCTGGTCTGCGCATGCTCAAAACAGCTGCCATGTAGGCACACAGAACAGCTGCCCTTTTTCAAAATGGCACCGATGCTGCTGGCGCCATTTTGGCAAAGGGCCCACGTGTGTAGAACAGCCCCAGCGGCCACTTTGTGCATGCGCAGCAATTTAAAATGTATCGTTTTTATTTTGGTAACAAAAACGGACCCTTTTTTTCTTTGTTTTCCTCTGTTTTTGTTACTGTGGGCTGTCATTTTCATATTTTCCATCTTTCATTTTAGTAATAATAATAATAAAAAATCCTAAACGAAATCTGCTCACCCTGACAGGAAAGTGCTACAGAACAAACTCCTTGTGTAAACACTAAACGCTCTCGTCTCTGCAAGGGAGATAGTTCAGCAATTGCTAGCTACATAAACACTCTGTCAAACTTCTCTGCCTAGTAGGAGAGACTTGATGTTTGAGACATTTACTCAGGGTAAACTTGAGCTCCCCACTCATCCTCATCACTGCAACTTCTTGTTTCTTAGACCCTGGTGTGTCCCTTAGATAACAGAACTGCAAATCGTATTGTTGTTTGAGTCTTTGCAGCTAGATAATTATATTCTGACATTCCCTTGATCCTGGCTTTTTATTTTTTGAGTTAGTGTGTGTCTCACTCACTCGTGCACACACACTCACTCACACGTACACCCACTGTATGTGGTCGTTGTCAGAGGCTTGGCCATTAAATTACATTTAATCTTCCAAATCACGTAGTTGACGCACCCCAGTGAGACGCAGAGACGTATATTGGTTTTAACTGCGTGGCCGCACTTTTTATTCAGCAGATTCAAACTTAAAGGCCGGTGGGAGATTGCACTAGCAATCTTGGGACCAGCACGCTAGCTAAAAACAAGTCTTATTAACTATAACGGAGTAGTGTCTCGGAAGCGCCTTCCGTTTGCAGTACTGTAACTATAACCATTCCCTCCTTCGACTGCCTCGCGGCCAATGGCCGAAGGAGTGTGTGCCCTCAGTGGGCATGAGTAAGTCGGTAAATGCTCCACAGGATATGAAGGCTGTGCACACCCCAACCCACCCTGCGAAGCACCCCTCCCAGGGTTGTGACCCCAGTGCATGCTGCACCCTGCATTACACAAGGTATCACAGCCCCATCTCTTATGGAGATGACTCTTTTAAACTATCTTAACCTATTTATCCTAACCTAGCTTGCTGGACCCCTGCAGAGTGCGACATTTAATCCCCCAATAACATTCCTGCATTTATTGCCAATTGGTATTTCCTTAATAATGTTAGTCGCTTGGTTCCCCTACCTTAAAATTACTTATCCACATCAGGTTGTTCAGTTGTTGCCGAATAATTCCAAATGAACCTATTAAACCTATGCCGACACTGTGAAGGAGGCGAAAAGTGACCCTTGCGAAGAAGGCTAACCACCAAAATTCCTCCTTGGCCCCTCTAACAGCGACCGTTACAAACCACAGTGTAAGCGGGTGGGTGGGTGTGACTGCTCCGTCGACGTGTTCTCCCGATCTGCCGCTCTCAGGCGGCTGCAGGGGCACTCCCTTCTAACAGGGAGGAGTCCCAGACCCCGCACTGCATATTGTGCAGGTACGCCGGGCGGTTGCCGCAACAACCCCAATCACAGAGAGAAGCCTCCTAACAGGCCTCTCTCAAATGGCCATGCTGTACCGCGTCTCCGTGTCTCTTCCCCATCCGGGGTGGGGGTGGGGGCGACAGTTGCCCGTCGCCTCCATTTTGTCGGCGACGGGGGCTTCTACCAAGGTTGGTTTCTTGCTGATTGCCTTCTTCCTCCCCAGACTGGGTTTCAGTCTCTGGTTGCATTTGCACAGGGTCGACATTACCACAGGGTGATCGCCCTGGGCCTCGCTATTTGCCCTACTTCCAGAGGCCCCACAATGCCTCTGTTCTCACCATGGCAGATTGCAGTACCCCCACTCCTTCCCAGTGGAGGCACAAACACAACCACGTTGAGAGTCCCATGCAGGTTGCCCGTGATGGGGCAGGCTACAGGGGAGGAGGTGGTGCCACATTTATTTTTTCCTTGTGCCCCGGAAATTCTAAGACCGGCCCTACGTTCACCCGAAACATTTCTCCATATTTTATGGGAGTTTGTAATCTCACTTAGGGGGGTGCAGCAGGGAACTGCATTCATTTTAATTTTAGTTTTCGTTTTTGTTGTTAAAAAGTCATTCATTTTCGGGGGCAGGGGCTGTAAGGGGCTCTACCATTTTTGTTTTATTAAAAATAATAATAATAATTTTTAAAATATTGTGTGCGCAAAATCGCTGCCAGGGCCGTTATACTAATGCAACGCCGTTTTCCAAAATGGCTTCGGCAGCATTGGTGTCGTTTTGGAAAACAACCTCTATTTTGCACATGCTCAGTAATTTTTAAAATTTGTATTGTTTTTAATAAATAAAATTGGTATTATAATTTTTTAGATTTTAGATGTATTTTATATTTATATTTAGGTGTGCTTCTTTTTTAAATTTTTTATTGGTCGTATTTGTTTATTGTATTCCTTGAAATTGTTAAGGCCTCTGGCCACAATAAATTAATTTTATTATTATAATAAATAAAATTGGGGGGGAAAAAATGGAAACAAAAACAATTGAAATCAGATTCCCCCAGCTAAGAGACCACTGAATAGACTTTTGGGTTCTGATTGTTCTTGGTAGTTCCCACCTCAAAGGGTATTTTCAGACGTGACGGGGCGGCATTCGCCCTGTCACGGAAACAACCCTTAGATTCCCCGCTGGGATCACTCCGGCACGGCCAACAGACGTGCCAGGGGATCCCGGCGGGGAATCGGGGAGGGGGCGGGGCCACGCGGCGCAACGTGCGGCCGCACGGCCCCGCCCCCTCCACGTTCCCTTGCCGCCCGCCCTCTGGGGAGACTGGTGGGCGCCGTGGCCAATGCGGCTGCAGCGCCCGCCCGAAATAACCACGGCCCGGAATCCCGGTGGGGATTCCGGGCCGTGATCGCCGTCCAGATGTAACGGGCTCCTTCATCCCTGTCGGGAATCTCATTCACCACGCGATCAGCGCCGGCCCCGCGGCTTCAGCCAATCGCGTGGTAAATGAGATTCCCGGTGGGGATTGAGCGTGGTTAACAACTGGGGGGGAACTTCTGGTTCCCCAACAAACGTTACGAGGGCATTCCCCACCGCAGGGAATTGACTGTGGTTGAGCGTGATCTCGTAACGTCTGAAAATACCCCAAATTTCTGGTTCTTCTGGGGGGAAAAAGGAGGTGCTTGTTTTTGTTCCTGACAAGGTCATTTCCCTGTCTTCTTCACAGAGGAGAAGTTTCTACCATAATGATTTTATAGGTAATGAATGATGCTGCTGTGTAGATACTTGTTGGTTCAATAAAAGACTGCACTGGTTTTCATAATGTAGTACTGTCTTGATGCACAGCAAAAATTAACCAGCTTTGCACAGCAGGACTTTGTAGAAAGCACGCAGAGTTGTCATCTCCTAGCTCTGTAGAGTTACCCAAACAGTACTTGGTTGACGTTACCCATGCTGCTAACTTGGTTCAAACCCTTCTTTTCATACTTAGACGGCTTTTAGATGAACGGCTCTACTTATCGGCTTGAAGGAAGCGCTTCCTGAAAAGCTGCATGGAGTATGTTCAGACCAGGGCTTTCCAAATACGACTTCAAAAAGACCGCGCGAGCCGCAATTCCTATGGCGACTGGCTACTTCTGATGCCTCTAAACGCACCTCGCGCGGCTTTTCAGGAAGCGCGTTCTTCGACCCAGTACGTAGAGCCGTGCATCTAAAAGCGGTCTTAGTATGAAAAGAAGGGTTTGAACCAAGTTAGCAGCATGGGTAACTCCAACCATGCATCTAAAAACAGCCTGTGATTTGCACTGCAAGTAGAATCACAGAGTTGGAAGAAACTTCAGATGTACGAGGAGAGGCTTGATAGGTTAGGGCTTTTCAGCTTGGAGAAGAGATGACTGAGAGGGAGGGGATACGATAGAAGTTTGTAAAATCATTAGTCATGTGGAACGATTAAATAGGGAGCAGTTATTTTATTTACCCTCTCAAATAATCCTAGAACTCAGGGACACTCCATGAAACTAACTGGCAGTAGATATAAAACAAAGAAAAGAAGGTATTTTTTCACTCAACACACAATTAATTTGTGGAATGTGGAAAGGATTGGATAAGTTCTTGGAGAGTAGGTCAATGAACAGCTATTAGCACGTAGGTTGGGGATGCAACCGATCCACTGACTTTTGGGAGCTGAGAGTGAATAACAGGCAATGGATTACCCTAGTACCCATGAGTAATATCCACTTTTTCAGGTACCGCATTGGGTATCCTGAGCAAATGAGTTTGGCCACTGTTGGAGATAGGATGGGGGCTCGATAGATCAGTGGTCTGAACTAGTATTACATTTCTTATGTTCTTATGTCGTCATCTGTTCAGTCGGATGCCCTATGCGTACATCATTACAGACAGATGCTTATCCAGCTGTTCAGAGGAATTGGTCTCCTCGGTGCAGTCCTCTGGTCTGAGAAAACCTCCGCCGCCTCCCGGATACAGCATCTCTGCCTCATTGACTGCTTGTTATTCCATCCACCGTTGGCAGTTTCCTGCACATTCTACACGAGGGAGATCAGGGGAGGGGGAAGAGCTATTTAACCCCTGGTTTCCCCTTCTTTCAGGAACAAAGAGATGGAGGAAGGAAATATTTCAAGTGAGCTAATGAGAACAAGCCTATGGCCGGACAGCATTTAGTAGGTGTGGCTGCAGTGGGAAGAGCAAAGTTTGTAAAGTGAGGGGAAAGGAAGTGATTCCACATGTGAAAACAGGAGAATTTCTTTGGTCCTACAGGAGAGAAACAATTTGCGGCATTGAGCTTACCAACAGTCTATCCCGTTCAACACCCTGTTGGGCCACAACAGTACAGAACATGCTAGTGTATTAGGGTTTGGTTTTAAGATTGAGTTATTTTCCCCCCCAGTGCTGTAAATGCCCTTTAAAAGTCTTCAGGGAAGACTGAATCCCCTGCTGAGGCTCTTTCTGTGACTGCTGGCAGGAAACATTTTATTTTTCTCTAAGGCCTGCTAATTCTTGAGAACCAAAACTCCCTGTTGGCTTCTCCACCTCTTCTCCAGTGTTCTCTGTTCCCCAGGATGCCCCATCTGACCTGTGGCTGCAACTGAGCTTCTGGCTATTCCAGGGGACTAGCCATACTGAACGCCGCTAGGGTTGAGCCTGTCATTTCTAAATTAAATTGCTATTTCAGAGGCTCTCCCGCTCGCTAGGAAGTGTCTCACGGCAGTGGCAGCTCACGAGCTGGTGTGCAAGTGTCTGTAAAATAAGCTTTCACTTTTGTTTCATCTTGTGACTTAGCAATAATAATTGTATTTACTGCTGGAGCGGAAATGGTTATCCGTGCGGATATCGGTAACCATCAGACTTGAGGTAACTGAACCAAACCAAGAATGACTAGTTACCGAGGGAGAACCATGTTACTGTTTTATGCCATTTACCATGTTGCTTAATGTCCCTGTTAGTGGCCCCAATCCAGTGCCCTGCGGATCCCTGTGCTGTGCAGGGAGTAACTCATTCATCTATCAGAAGTGAATCCTGGCACTTTGCAGCTAGAGAAACCAAGCCAGTTGATGTGAATCACCAAGGGCCATGCTGGGAGTCAGTGGCAGAGCTGGGGTTCAAATACAGCCACTTCTGACTCCCCGTCCAACAGAGTCAGTTCTTTTCCCCCCTGTCCAACCATGACAGCGGCCACAATCCCAAACCCTTCCGTGTGGCACAATGTCTCCGCTATGGACTTGCGTGCAGTTTCCGCGGACCATGGGATCAACCCCAGTGGGGTGGGAGGGAAGGGAGCTCTCTTTGGGAAGCCCAAACACACAAGAACTGACCCAAATGTATCATTAGCTGACACGGATCTCTCTACCCTTGACGCCTTTCCCAGCATGGTAATACTGGCCCCTGTCTGGAGCTACCATCTTTCAGCACAGGCCCAGAGCTGCCCGAGATCATTTAAAGTTCTCCTGATTCTTTTATAAAAAGAAAGGGTGTTAATCTCTGCATCCTGGCTAAGTCCCAGCTCAGGTCTTTCTGTTCTTCATCTTTGGGAACTGACTCTGCAATTTCAATTAAGTGTGACATTCCCCATCACCTCACCCCTTTCCATGCCCTGCACCACGGTGTTTTGCCAACTCAGAGCAGCAAGTGGCTGAATTTCATTGCCTAGAATGTAAAAAAAAAAAAAAGCTCTGGGCTGTCGCACGGAATGGAATCCCCTCTCAGCACCAGAGCAGGTGTGAATATTAAAACATACCCAATGGCCATTTTCGTGGAACTGCTATGGCTTGGATTAGACAGGTTGGATTTGAGGATTATCATGGTTAAACCCCTGTGAATTTCAGAGTGGGTTTGGGGTTTGGAAAGGGGGTCTTGGTAGGGAGAAGAAGGATGGGAATGACTTGCTGGAGTGAGGGAATGTAGGAGGACTGGGAGTCGGAGTCTGGAGAATCAGTCCAGGTAGCTGAGGAGTTAGAGTGGGATGCACGGGTAGCCGACAGCCAGTGGCAGTGTGGGAGGGGCAATAAATAGTAACGGCAGGCAGGAGGCACTTGAGGGGTCATAGCATTGGAAGGGACCTCGAGCGTGATCTGGTCCAACCTCCTGCTTGGAGGCAGGATAACTACAGCGACAGCATCTCTGACGGGTTTCAAAACCAGCCTCTTTTTGAAAACCTCGGGTGATGGAGAGAGCCTGCAGCTGGTTCCACTGCTGTGCAGCTCTGACGGCCAGGAGGTTCTTCCTGATATTTAACCAAAATCTGACCGTCCTGTAACTTGATCCCATTGTGTCTAGTCCTGCCCTCTGTAGCCGTGCAGAACCGTTTCTTGCCATCTCAGTGGCAGGGCTTTCGATATTTGAATCACGTTCTCCACATAGTCTTTCCCTTCGGTAGGCTAAACATAACCCAGTTTCTTCAATCGTTCCAGACTCTCTTTGGCTGTTCCTGACGTGTGGAAAGGAGGCAACTGGGCCCCGTGCTTTTGGTGGATCCTCTGTGGGTCTTTTGGGTCAAGGGTCTGAATGGAGCATAGAATCATAAAACGTCAAAGTTGGATGGGACCTTGAGGTTGACAACTACCATATCCCCGACAGTTGGCTGCCAGGCCTCTTTTTCAAAACGTCCAGCGATGGAGAGTCTACCACATTAAGAGGTGCTTCAACAGAGGATGAGCAACCCAACTCCACTCCTCTTGCCACCTGTCCTCTCATGCTGGGCTGTGCGATGGGGGTGAATTTCCTTGATGCCTTCAGCTGGCCATTCCATTAACCGCCTGCTTGGGTTGTTGTACCGACACTCCCACCTTACCTGGGCTGCCTTCCGAACCCTATTGTGACTGAGCTAATCCTGTGACTTACCATTGGAAGAGGAAGAGTATATACGCCAGGCCTGTGTGGTGAGCTGGAGTGTGCCCCTTGACAACAAGCTCTGATGATGTTTGGCATTAAGCAAATTCCTCCCTCACGCTCTTTTGTGCACTCAAGTAAATGGCCATTATCCCCTTTAATCCTTCTAATAACAGAGTTGTGATGTCAAGAAGTCTCTCTTGCACAGTAGGCCATGGTGAGAGGATGGGAGTGTGTGTGTGTGTGGGGGGGGGACACTTGATTGTGTGTTTAAGGGGCCTTGGGAAGGGAGTGGCCCAGAGAGTTCTAGAGTAATTAGTCAGGAAGAGCACTCAGTGGATTTTAAAAAGGCAGCTTAGAGTGAATTCCAGGGCTTATGTGGCCAATCCTAAAGTCCTGCAAACACGTACAAGTTGCGTGTGGTTTAAATGCACATTATTTTCCCCATAAAGGGGATGCAGGTGGGTTGCCCAAGCCTTAGGATTGGCCCCTTTACTTTCAATTTCAAGGGGAATGGTGAGAATTGGCTTGAGCGGGAACAGTATCAGGCCCTCAATCTCTGTGTTACTAAAATGCAGAATTTATTTCCTGGGTAAGGGTGCATTTTCAAAGCAGTGTCTGAGTGCTTTGCTTGAAGGCTGTTGGTGCAGAAGGGAGAATTCCATTTCCACTGTGATCACATATTTCAGGGCTATTTGGACCGTCATTACAGCCTCGCACAAGAACAGCATTCTGTAACGCCGATGGATTTAAAGCCTGCGTCGCTCACCGAGTCAAAATGACCATGGAGCTCTGCTATAAGCGTGCCCAAGGTCTGGTCAAACGGTGGCTTAACCAGTAGTGAAAATTGCTAATAGAATTGGGTTTGGTTTGGTGCAAAGTGGAATTGAAAGCAGATGAGTGTGTTTCTGAAGCTGGACTGATGGCTGCAAAATTAGTGCTAGTGTGTGCTAATTGGTCCTGGAAAAGCTAAATACTGTAGCTTTTGCCCCTGAATAATAATAATAAATAATAATAATAAATAACAAATAAGCCAAATGAAAACTAGATTAGTCACTAGGAATTTATTTACTCACATGAGTAGTTTATCTTGAAGTCGCTAGCTCTCTTGATGTGGGTGCTGTATGTGAGCAGGATTAAACATTTCTCTATTTCATTTTGTTTGTACTTTCCTCTCTTATTGATGCGTGAAGAGCTGAAATGGGTAGCTCATTTGTTACCCGTGGATAATATCCTCATTTTCAAGTACCTTATTGGGTATTTGATGGGCTATCCAATCACTGTTCGGGTACCCGAATACCTGAAAAACCGGTCATTTCTGGAACCGATTTTTTTAACTTTCTGGTTACTGATTGGTAAATCGCGATGGAAAACCCAAAGATTTGGGACCAGAAGTCGATATTCCATGACTGAAAGTTGACTTTTTGGAACATTGGGTACCCAGATTGGGTCAGAATCTGGTACAATTGATACCCAATCTTTTCAAGTCAATTGGGTACTGGAAATTTGATGGGTATATTTGTTTTTGTGGCTACTTGTTTCAGCTCTAATTATGCTTCCGTGGAAATCTGATGCAGGTAATGAACAGAGCTGAAATGCATAGCAAAGCATTTATCCACAGTTTAAATACCCACTATTCTGGATAGCTTGGTAAGGGCTGAAATGAGATTTTTTATTTTTTTTTCTTGTGAGAATCAAGAGTCCATAGTGATATCTCGGAAAGAGCTTGCTAACGGTGAGTGTGTTTAGACATTAGATCAATGGGTGTCTGAATGTGTGTTTTGACCTTGATATGAACACTGGTTTGACCCTGTGTTCACCATGTGGTGCTGATTAGACACCCAGCCCATCTTGGGGCAAATCGGTGTTTTGTTCGCCCCCTGATCTCAGCACACAAGCGCTGCCACCTCGTTCCCCGCGTTGTACCTGTTAACACGCCACGCAATATCATTAGACACAACGTTGGCCACGTGTTCAGCCAAAATATGCAAATTGTCCTTGTGATGCAATGGTGTTCACATTGCGTGTTCAGTGGGTGGACAAGTTGGTGTTGGGATTGTTATGGTGCTTACACAAAATGGCCAAACCTGTGCTTAGGCGTTTTGACACCTGATCTTTGTTATGTCTAAAGACGCCCAGTGCGAGATCTTGATGAGAATCTCATTTATGAAGGAAAGAAACCGCTGTGACCATTCTGTGAATGCACAGCCCTTTCCCAAACCAGGCTGGTGGTGTTGCCACCGTTTTGGAAAAGGGCAGCTGGTCTGTGCATGTGCAGAATGACCACAGAATGGCTGCCCTTTTCCAAAATGGCAGCAAGGCTGATGTGATGGCACCATTTTGGCAAAGAGAAGAGCTGCACATGCTCAGAACAACCCCAGTGGCCGTTCCGCACAGTTCTTCTTTTATTGTTGTTTTCCCCCTTGAATTCCTTGGTGAGAATGCCGCCAAGAAGCTGCTGGTGGCCAGCTGTTCGTCATTTGTCAGAATGAACCAAGAACCATAATTCCTGATGAGAATCGAGAGGAACCTCAAGATTGAGTTTCAGCCCTAAACTTGGTGGCTATTTGGTGACTGTCCATTAACCACAGTAGTTAATATTGGATATTACCATTTATAGCATAACCAAACCAGTCCGGATAGAAGGAGGGAGTTGTTTTTTAAAAAGTAAATCAGGAATGACATGGTAATTAGGTAAGTGATGATCTGATTAACCAGGTCGCTGGTGAATACTAAACCAGATACTGTTTAGTGTTTGAGCTTTACAGAAGACAGGACTGTAATTTTTCCATGAAACCAAAGAGTACTATGATTGTCATGCACCTCCACTATCCTTCACGCGCTCGGCTTCCAAGGACCGTAGAGAGAGACTCCATAGCATAAAGGTAGAAGTGCAGTATATACACGGTGACACCTGTATGTGGTTCTGCTCCCTTCAAAATTAAAGGCAAAACTCCATAGGTTTCATTGGGCGGGAGGGAATCCAGCATGCAGTCCTTGGCGCACTTACAGGATCAAAAGTACCTAGGGAAGTTGGGCTCCCACTGAAATGAAGTGAAACCCCCCTCAGGTTCCTTCGAAGAGCCCAGCCTGTCTCAAACATATTTGGAGTTGATCCACATAAGTGTCCTCTGGAAAGTAATTTCCCCCTCAGCCTTGCAGTGAGATAGCTAACTTGTCTGGTGATTGCCGCATCATGGATATTCATGATTTACACACGGATAACCTAGAGGCCACTTTGGTTTTATGGGTTGGCTGGTACTGTCTTGATTTACTAGAAAGGATAAACCCCCATAAGGAGAAGTCATGCATGGCGGCTTTTAGCAGAAATAAACGGCATGTAAAAATATCCCTGTTTCTTGTCAGGGAATGCTCTGTTAGTTCCATCTCTATCAGCCTATTAGGGACTGATGAAAAGCGATATGCCCTCCAGGGCAAGTTTTCTGATATCTAGACAGTCTTGAATAGTGACATGGAGATCTGCATTACAGGGGGCGGTTTCCTGCAAATAGAGAACGCAGAGGGTGGGAGAAGAGTGAAGCACTGTAGAAGGTGTGTGTGCATGCATATGGATAGTACGACATGTACATGTCAACATGTGGTTGTGGGGTTTATAAGAACATAGTGCCATTGACTGGGCCAGACCAATGCGGTGTTCAGTGTCTGACAGTGGCCAGCCTTGGTTGCCTCTGAAAAGCTCACAGCAGGTTACAAGAGCGTAATCTGTTTCCTGCCATTCTTCCCCATATTCCATCGATCAAGAGTCTTGTACCCCTGAACAACCCACCGTGTAGCCCCTTAATAGACCAGGCTTTCCAAAATTCAACCAGTCTCTTTTTGAAGCCTGCTACGCAACTGGCCTGGGCAGCATCCTCTGGCAATGAGTTCTACAGCTTTATTATACGTTGGGTGAAACAGTGCTTCCTTTTCTTTGTTTTAAATCTGCTCCCTGTTAACTTCATGGAGAGACCCCCAGTTCTGTTGTTTTTAGAGAGGGTAAATAGCAGCTCCCTAGTCACCTGTTCCACACACCTTTTATAATCTTGTAAACTTCTTTCGTGTCTCCTCTCAGTCGTCTGTTCTCCAAGCTGAAGAGCCCCAACCTATCCAACATTTTGTTATATGGAAGCCTTTCTAAGGCTTGGATCATTTTTGTTGCCCTTCCAGAGAAGTGGTATTGTGATATTTTCAGCTTTGTTATCTATCCCTTTCTGAATTATCCCTAGCATGTGGGTTAGCCTTTTTGACCACTGCTGTACGCTGATCTGTTGATGTCAATAATCTATCCACACTGATTCCAAGGTCTTTTTCTTGTGTAGTGACGCCTAAGTTAGATTCCAGAATTGAGGCCGATCCCATGTCCCATGGATTCCGCGTGCGCACCTGTGCAGAAACCCCATGCACCTCCATTGTGTGGAAACAGCATGCATATGTGTGCATGGGAGGGGGATGCATGGGGGATCCGTGGGGTGTGAGATTGGCCCTGCTGTGTAGGTTTGGTTTGGGGTCATTTTCCCCTATGGGCATCACTTTGCATATACGTGATGCTCTATCTACATCATGCTGTTTAGAATTAACTTTGATTTCATGGTTGAAAGGAGCACCAGGAATGATGCTATCAGATGTAACGCAATATCCATTTGTTTGACAATTAAACACACATTTAATACTAGTTAATAATAATTTTATTTTTATTGACACCCTGCCTCGACACCGCCAAATGGCGCTCAGAGAGATTCACAATCCTAAAATGTAGTCATATAAAACAATATAAAAATGGTATAGTCCATTTAAAACCATTTAAAGGGAGAGGGTAAAGGGGGAATACAAAGTACATTGAGGGGAAACCAGCAGTGGATCCTCAAAGCACCTGGAGAATAAGTCTTCAGCTGCTTTTTAAAGGTGAGGCGGGAGGAACTTAGATGAACATCTGGAGGGAGATACTGAGGCCGTTTTTAGACGTGCGCGGTGGCGCCCGCGCTTGTTTTCCAAAAGAGCCGGCAGCCCGATTTACACGCGACGACACCGCCACCGAATACGCGCATGCGCGGGTGACGCGCATCCATTTCCAGCCGCATATGACCGGCCTCCATCGCCAACCCGGTCAGTTCGCGGCCGGAAATGGATGCACATCGCCTGCACATGCGCGTATTCGGGGGCGACGTCACGTGTAAATCGGGCTGCCGGCTCTTTTGGAAAACAAGCGCGGGCACCACCGCGCACGTCTAAAAACAGCCTGAGGGTGAATGGGCCCTATTGTCCGCCGACAGATGTCGGTGCATCTGTTTGAGCAAACTCCTTTTGTCTCACACAATTAAATGGGCCATGATCCCAGAAAACATGATAATAGACAGCACGTACCTGTTGTTACCTGTAGATAAGCCGGCTGCCCTGCTCCTGGTCTGTGGTCACCCAAGAAAACCTTAGGGATCTCTTACATCAAGGGGCAGCTTTAAAGGAGGGAATGAGGGGACTACGAGGTAGCCATAGAAATGCAGAACAGCACAAACATCTGTAAAATTAGCCACATGATGTCAGCGATTTGAACCCATAATGGATTTCCATGGGTTTGACGTTACGGCTAGTAACTCCCCCATGTTTACCTATCTCAGTTGCTATGTTTCATTTGCTGTATGGCAAGGAATGTTAGAGTGGAAATGCTGGGATCAAATGTCTATTAAATCAGCAAAGAGAAAACTCAGAAGTAGGACTGAAACTGGTACTCGCAAAAAACAGGTATACCAATCAAATTTACAATATCCTATTAGTATTCGACTCACAGGTTTCAGGTACTTTTTGGTACCTGAACAGTATCCAACCAGATTCCCGAAATACCAAAGTAATGGCATGCCAAAATACCAGTTTTCCAAGTTTCAGTCTTGGATTTTGACTTTTAGCCCTAGATCTTGGAAGATTTTTCAGGTATTTTTTTCAGGGCGGGGGGAGGTCCGGTAATTTTGAGTACTCGAAAGCCCCCAAACCATAATGTCAATTTTTCAGATACTTAAATGGTATTCGAGTACAGATTCGACTACCTGAAATGGTGCCCACGCCGGTATTATCCGTGGGTATCAATTCAGGTACCCGTTCAGCTCTGCTTGGGAGTTGTTGGCACACAAACTGTACGTCGGCTTAGTAGACCTGCGTGTGGGCATTCTTATTTCATTTGGAGCGGCTTGTGTCAACATCTTCCTCCAAGTTAAATTGAAACACCGTTTTCCAATGAAAGAAGTGTCATCGATCCAGCCTTTTTCACCCGTTTGACTAAATCAGTGTAAACGGCCCTTTCAGCTAAGTAAGTGCAACTCTTTATGCAGGCAAACCTCCACACCACCCCCCATCCCTGTCCCCATTTCTGCACATACCAAAGTCCCCAGGCGGTCTGGCACAATTTTACTCCAGAGAGGGCCTCCTCCTTGGCCTGGCTCCACTCAACATGTAGATGTTGCCACATAGGTGGGTGGCCTTGTCCTGTAACAGAAATTCTCGCTGCCTCAGTGCCTGGCACTGGCTCCTGCTGTTGGTCCCACACTTTCAGGAGCTGTAAATTCACTCGCATATTTTCAGGAAATAAAGGAGAGAGAGAAACGCAAGCAGTTGGCTGGAGAGGCTCCCAGGAGGGCCGAGATGGGGGGCAGATAGGGGAGCGCTTCACACTCTGACCTAAATATACTGCACAAGCGTTTAATTGAGTTTGATGGGCTTGAATGCTCTGAGCGAGGCCCGGCTTCGCTGCTCTCCCGTGCACGTCCATGGATGGGTTTAACTTGGTCTCTTGACCCTGTCTGCCCTCTCTGAGGTAGCGAGTCCATTGCAACCCACAAGGTATATGACGCACATTTGCCTACATAGGATAAGGATACAGAAGGGGGGAAATGCCAAAAATGCCCAAACTCCAGAAACAGGCACCTAATTTAATAACCGTGGGTAATACTTGTATTTTTGAGTACTGTGTTGGGTACTCAACGGGCTACCGAGAACCCAGATACTGCGGTAATTTCTATTACTGACTTTCTGGTTGCTGATTGGAAAATTGGGAAGGAAAATTAAAAAATCAGGACAAAACCTCGATATTCCAGGACTGGAAGTCGACGTTCGAGACATCGGATCAGGCACTAATTGTGTACCCGTTTGTACGCAAACATTGATTCGGGTACCAGAAATTCGATGCGTTTTGTTCCCGTTTTTGCGGGTACACGTTTCAGCTTGAGGGAGGCCACGTTTGAAGCAGCGAGGATGTGTTTGGGATTGCTGTACAGAGCTTCCGATAGAGCAGGACACTTGATCCTTTTCCAAAGCGGAGGTGATCTGTGTAGATATCGGGGCCGTGTGTGTGTGTGTTTTCTGGGAGTCATGGTTTCATCCTTTCCTAATTACAGATGATTAGGAGCCATTTTGGCAAACTAACAGCTAACTTTCCGATCCCGGCTTATGTGTGGATGTCCTCATTTCTGATTCCCCCATCTGTGCAGTGCTGACATTCCGGTGACTTTAGCCCCATGGCAAAGAAAAAGAAAACCCGTTTAAAAAATGAATAGCTGTTCTCCCCCTCCCCCACCCCCCATGACCCTTCCGCACCGAACGCACACTCCTAAATCAAATCTGCGAAAAGGGAAGTCTCTGATTACCAAACTCACCCCTTTTCCCTCTCCTCTCCCACAGTCAGTCGAGTCCAAAGAGAGACTTGGCCCCATGGAGGTGTAAAAATCCACCGACCCCAGGATGCCTACGCACGACAGTGAAATCGCTAACAGATGGTTCCCTGCTGCTGTTGGAAGCGAAAGCTATTTGTTTGATTTAACAGTTGGGACTTTTACCAGAGCTCTGAGCCCTGAGCCAGACAGAAGCCTGCTGGCTTTCCTCTTGCCCTCAAGGTTCTCTAGTACATGAGATCAATCCTCTTACAGTCGGATGGTTTATATATAAAGTACGGAGCAATCCGTCCACTAAGCAGCATTGCAACAAGATTCGTACTCTGCAGCCCCCAAGCTCTGCTCTCTTGCTGCAATTCCAAAACAGTCGCAATCCATTTTGGTGCATCCTGGAATCTGGCTTGACACAACCACGACTCCCCCACTAGGACTGGTTATACTGGGTGTCCCTTCCCTTACAGCAGGGGAGGGCAACTTTCTCCCCTTTCCTATCCTGCCTTCCCTTGCTTGAAGGTCAGTAAAATCAGTACAAGCTTGGGAGGTCAGATAGGAGCTGAAGGCAGGGGTTCTTATGGGGTGCGCTTAGGACAAGGGAGGAGAGGGTCCAGATTACAGCTCTGCCCCATGGATCTCCCNCCCCTTTCAGTGCATGCTCTCCTCTCTCTGCTGCCTTCTCCTGAGTTCATTCTGGCAGTCTTTGGGCCTGAGTCGATGGATGGTGGTTCCTGTGTGCGCCCCCACGTACACACGGGAACTGTGTACATCTCTGTTGCTGGCACACTGTGCCACGTGGAAACCACATCCGTGCGTGGGCGGTCGGAGGATCTGCAGGCCATCGGATGGGCCCCGCTGAGGTTAGGGAATGGATCCATAGACCAGATGAGGGAATCGAAAACCATCTAAAGGAAACAAAGAGAGAGAACCCAGCTATGGCCTGAATTTGGCTCTTGGATCAGGCATATGGTAAACTGGGGAAGAATGCCGAGTTGAGATGAAACAGGTAAATCAAATTTTCGTAGAATTTCTGGCACCCAAGCCAACCTACCACATTTGCTACTAATCAGTACCAGATTAGTGCCCGTCAGGTTACCTGATGTTCCAATTTTCCGACTTCCAGTCCCAGAATACTGACTTCCGGTCCTGAGTTCTCAATTTCTCAAGTTTTCCTTCCTGCCTGCTTGCTGTTTTCCTGAACTGATTTAGCAGTTGGCAATTGGTCATTGATAGGGCAATTGGTAATTACCCCCCCAAATTGAGAGAGATCAGTACCGATTTACCAATTAGTAAATTGGTACCGAGGCACCCAGTTAGCCCACCGGGGACTGGTATCGTGCCCAAAATTTCAGCTATTACCTGCGGCTAATAAATTGGATACCCATTTTAGCTCTAGTGCAGATCGTATGGAAGGAAGTCAAGCGATCTTGGGGGTGGGGCAGATTCTGAGTGATTTCACATCGGCTGGGAGTAAACCCAGACTTTTTCAGGTTACAATGAAGAGTCACTCTGGATTTCACAGAAGTACAGATGAGAGCTGAATGTACCCAATGGGACAAATTCAGCAATGATGTGTGGGAGGATGTGATCCTGTCCGTGCAGTAAGGACTAAGGGGATGTATTTGTTCGGTCGGAGTCTACCTCCTGCTGTTAGAGCCCCCGATGGGTTCCAGACCAACTGGGAAGATGTTCTTGGCTCTTTCTTGTCCTGGTCTTGGCTCTTTCCAGTGTAGCTGAGATGCAATATTCAGTGAACTGTGGTTGCCACCCTGACACCGTCCGATACGTGTTCATATGAGCTTTTAGTTCGGAATACAAACTGAAGGCGAGTATGGAATCCTGGGACTTCCCAGGTCTCTTCTTCCCCAATAACATTGGTTTAATGCTCTGTCTGAATGCTTCTGATTGATTGATTTGACATTTTATTTTTATTGACACCCCGCCTCGACACCGCCAAATGGCGCTCGGAGAAATTCACAATCCTAAAATGTAGTCATATAAAATTGCAAAGGCTCAGGGCGGCTTGCAGAATACTATTAAAGAACATTTAAAATACAATCTACCTCCCAAACAACCCCCCGCCCCCAATTAAAACAGAAGTAAGGCCAACTACAGTTAATTGCAAGTTAAGAAATCGGGAACCATGAGGAAAGCCAGGAATAGAGGAGCCCAAGTCGCAGGAATAGCGAAGAGAGAAGTTGTTGCACCCAGATTTCTGTTGCTACCGGCATGCTTTTATACTGCTGGCAATCAACCAGGATGCTGGGAGGCATGGCAACAAGAAAGATGGAGAAGAGGAGAAGTGGGGTAAAGACAAGGAATGAGGAGGAGACTTGGAGAGGAGAGGCAGGGCAAGAGAACAGATCTGGATATTGATGCTGCCAACCTGGGTGCTGATCTGACAATCCAATGTAGGACTGAGGCGGCAACTCCTTTTTCCGCTCCGCTGTTGCATTCCGCCGTTTCAGAATTGCCTGCGACTTTCCGCAGCTTTTCCACTGGCATGCCACTAATTCAGAACAATCTCGGAAACTGTCAGAGCAAACATTGTTCCGCTACTTCACAATGCCGATGGAAACTGCGGAAGAATGAAACTGTCAGAACAAACATTGTTCTGCTATTTTCGCAGCCGGCAGAAGCAGCGGAATGAAAGTAGCGGAAGAGTGGAAGTAGCAGAATGAAAGTAGCGGAATGAACAACTCTGTTGTACCGTGCCGCTCGTTGGGGAAGAGCTTTTTCAGTCGGCAAAAGCTACCTCAGCAGCTTGCCATTTTAGCCCTAATTCAGTGACTGGGGGTTCAAGGCCAGGGGCTTTACCCCCAATGACCATTTTGAAAATGTAGTATTTTGAATAAGGGCGGTGGGGCCGATCCCAAGCTCCGCGAATCCCACGCCCTGTCATTGCTGGCTAGGGATGGGCGAACAGGATGTTCGGAGTCCGGACCAAACTCAGTCTGTCCGGACGTCCGAACCAAACGTCTGAACCGAACTCTCGAATTACCGAACAGTTCGGTCGTGCTCGGATTAGTTCGAATGAATTCGGGGGCAAGAAAAACGTCTTTTCAGGACCAAAAAAGTATGTTTTGGTTTGGGTTGGGTTTCGGTTTCGCTGTTTTTGACTGTTCCGCCAAGTTCGGCCAACCTGAACTCGGCTAAACCGAACCATCGAACTCGAACTTGGATTTCGAACCGAACGACCGAGCATCCGAACTGCATTCTGTTCACCCATCCCTATTGCTGACACATAGTGCCGTACAGAAACCGTGCACATGTACGGGTGTAGGGGGGAGGGATGTAGGGCTTGGGATTGGCCCCATTGCCATTTGGCACATGTGCAGAGCAACCTGGTGGCCATTTGGAATCGGAACGGACTATCACCTATGGTGATTTCTGATTGGAGTGGACGAAACGTCTGGTTCCAATCAGAAGTCGGTGAAATTTTGCCTTCAGCCCTAAGGCCGTTATACCCGCTTGCACCCACTTACCGTAACTGTAACTTTATCGGATCCCTTGCTCCCTTTGAATCTGTCTGGTATGTTCCTCCACCAGCTTTTTGCTGCCAGCAGCACATGGAACGATGTGGTCGAAACCTCCCAAAGGTCCCCGTGAAGGGGCTCTTTAAAGCTGAATGCAGCTCTTTCTCCTCGTGCTCGCGGACAGCAGGTTGACTTTAGCTCTTGGTGCTCAGTATCCTTTCCTGATATACAATCTCTCTGTAAATGAAATGCGGACAGTTGGCTCCACTAAAGTTTGCCAAAGATATACCCCCCTCCTCTACCTTCCTTTTAATGAACAAAAATAAATACCGTCACGGTAAATCGAAGACGCTTTGCTGTTACGGGGCAATCGCAGGGCTGCCTAAACTCAGGTGACTTGAGCCAACGAACAAGGCACAAAGAAGAGGCTCAAGTTTGGCCTAGTGGAATTCCCCCCCCCCCCCCCCCCGTGTGTCTCTGTAGCCCCTCTGTGTGTTTGTGTGTGTCCTCTCTTTATGTGTGTCCTGCCCTCTGTATGTGTGTGTGTNTGTCTCTGTAGCCCCTCTGTGTGTTTGTGTGTGTCCTCTCTTTATGTGTGTCCTGCCCTCTGTATGTGTGTGTGTCCCCCCAGTGTTTGTCCCCCTCCCCCTGTCAAAACAGAATACCCCGAACGTTCAGCCCATAAATCCAAGATCACGGCCTTTGGGGAGATGTTTGGCGGGAGGAAGCAGGAACCCAAGACAGAGTGGTTTGAGTACCCAGAGGTCTCGCCTCAGGATTGTGTTTCCTCAGTTTTTGAATCTGTCTTTCACGCTGGGCATTTTTATAGGGGCCATTAAATCCCAGGATGTAAGGGAGATCACAGGAGGCGTGGAGGGGCTGTAATGTCAGGCATCGGATCTGGTTGCTTTCTCCCCTCCGTCTGGATTCGCCTGAGCGGTCACGCTTGTGACAGGATACGCTGTGTCTAACGGAATACGCTCAGCGGGCCAAGGGGATGCCACTGTCTGAGCCCTGCTGGGCTTTCTGAAGTGGATGTACGCAGACACCGATACCTTTTTTTTTGTTTGCCTTTCCTCCAGAGGATGAGGGGCGGGGGCCGTTTAGTTCAGGACAGGATGGATGCGGCGGCATTTCAGCCTCTGCTGGGGATCGTATTGGCGGAGGTTGGGTTTCATTCTTCCCCCTCCCCCGTCTAGGCACCCAAAACAATTAAGATTTCTTTTCTTTTTCAGTCCCGTTGGTGATTTTCACATTAACAGCTGACCGTGCCTTTGGCATGCAGTCTCTCTGTCTGGCCCCCGCTCACTGTGGAATGCGGGTTCCCCTGGTACTAATCTTTACGTCTGTGAGCCCACTTACCAGTGCGAGCCATGGGATCACTTTGGGAAGGGAATACTGTATTTATCTTGCCATTGATACGACGTTCCTCCTCCTAGATTGCTCATCTCCCCCCCTCCTCTTGTCATTGCTACTGTTTGGACTGGAATAGGAGACAGATCCCTCCTCTCCCCCCCTCTCCCTTTAACCTGGCTATTATGAATAGACTATAGTCTCCTCTGTCTGTCTTCTACTGCTAGAATTAGCTGGTGTCTCCTGATCTGTTGGGGGACGCACAAAATGTGCTGAATGCATTTAAGCATATCTCAAGCATTTAAGCATATCTCAAGCCAGTTAGCTTTCCTGGATACATCTTTCCAAGACAATGGCCAGTGGAAGAGTGGGGTGGGGGTGGTGGGAAAGGGGAATTCCCATCCGCTTCCTTGATTGTAACCCCCTTGGAGTAGGGACTTGTCACTAGTTAATAATTTTAAAGAACCAGGAATAGTGCTGGCACTAGATAGATAATCAATATTAACAATTCCCCTAAGCCGGGGGACCAAATGCTGGACACATCCCACCAGAGGACTTGGTGCAAAGATAAGAAACTTGCACATCATGGAAAATCCAGCTTGTTTTTAAATGTCGCTTGCGGAATGCCTACGGTGCTACCCATTGCGATAACAGTGAAGGACTCCCAGTATTGACAACCCTCCCCTTTAAATCAAACTTGCTTCTCTGATTCTCATGTTTCCTGATGAGAATCCGGGTTCTCAGCTCATTCTTGCAAATGAGAACGAACTGAGAATTGCCCCGATTCTCACCGAGGAAAGCAAGAATCTTTGCGTCCGTCACGCTTGTTTAAAAAAATAAAACACCTTTAACTCCCCTGACTGCCTCTCTCTGTGTCTGGGGCTGCTCCAGGACTCATAGTGAACAAAAAATTTAAAAACCCCACTGTGTATATGCAAAATGGCCACTGGGGCTGTTTGCATGCGCAACCCTTTTCCAAAATGGCACCAGCTCTATGGCTGTTTTGTGCATGTGCAGAACTTTTTTTAAAATGTTCTTGAGAGTCTCACAAGGTCTCAAAACGTTACTGCGATCTTGTTGAGATTGCTGTCACATTTATTGTTTCTTGTGAGAATCGGAACAGTTCTCGTTTCGCCCCCCAATCAGGAGGCTTGTGGAAAATACATGTTGTGGGGCTGTATTGGTTCCATTTAAAGGGGAGGTTTGACAATATTGGACTCCCGTCCAGACCTGACCACCTGTCCTCTATTTTGGAAGCCTAGTCACCCTTTCATCCTTGCCGTTGCTTGTCTTTGGGCCCAAAGACCAAGGACGTCAATGGGAGACTTTCCACTGACAAGTGGAATACATGAAACGGTATAAAAAAATGTGGGTATTATTTGCAAATACCAAATTAGGTACCCATTTCAGCTCTAGTGGGAATGCATACTGAATGTCTTGGGTGCATCCTGTCCCTGTGGCAGTAGCGTTCTTTTACTGCTGGAGATGGTATCAAACTGGTCTTCTCGGCTGTATCTCTCCTACAGGAATTGTAGAGACTTAGGATATGAGGATCCTAACTGATTCAGACCAGTCTTAACCCAGTATTGTCACAACCTGACATGGCAGCAGGGTTTCAAATCTAGTTCTCCAGGGTCCCCAGTAGAGACCTCTCCCAGGTGCGCTATCTGAGACCCTCCAGGATCCCTGGCAGAGGCTTCACCCACATATGTTGCCAGAGATCCTGAGTCAGAGATGTTGGGGATTGAACTTGGGAATGCAAAACATGTGCTCTGCCACAACCCACCCCCTGGAGGTAGACTTCTATCATGACTCGCTATCCCTTTAACAAGTTGCGAAGATAGTAAAACCTGACTCCTTGGGTCATCCAGACATTGGTAACTCTTCTGTCCAAAACAAATAAAACAAGGAGCATCTTTAGACATCATAAAGATCAGGTGTCAAAACCCCTAAGCACGTGTCTGGCCGTTGTGCGTAAGCAACATAACAATCCCAACACCAATTTGACCACCCATTGAACATGCGATGTGAACACCATCACAAGGACGATTTGGATGTTTCAGTTGAACACGTGGCCAACGTTATGTCTAATGACCTTGCATGGTGTGTTAGCAGGTACAACACGGGGAACGAGGCGACAGCGCTTGCGAGCAAAACCCCAATTTGCCCCAAGATGGACTGTGTGTCTAAGCAGCACCACATGGTGAACACAGGGCCAAACCGGTGTTCATACCAGGGTCAAAACACACATTCAGAGACCCGTTGACATTATGTCTAAAGACACCCAATGACTGAAAAGTCCGTTTTGAGCCAAAGCATTTAAGGAAAGCGTTCTCTTGGAACGGGGGTAGGTTGGTGAGTTTGCTACGCTTTCCTGTCCTGCTATCCCAATATTTCTAACTCTGCTGCAGTCCCCCCCTGTTTGAGTCTCAGCAAAAGCAGCTTTCCAGACATGTGGTATTTAATGCTTCCCACTGGACCAATCCAAAACATAATGCTTTTTTTTTTTTAAAGGGATTTATCTTTGCAAGTGAATCAGTGTTAAATAACTATTTCTAAATCTAAAGCTCTGAATTCAAAGTGTTTTTAATGCCTGGGGATTGAGGGAGCTGTTTAATCTAATGAAATTGCCATTCCTGCCTGACCAAAAGGATCGGCAGAAATGAGATTGTGGCGCTAAAAGTTGCAAGGCTTAAAGAATAGAAAAAAATGCCTATCGACCTCTTCTCTTCTGATTCTTCCCTGGACCCCCCTGTAATCTGGTTTACATCCTCTGCTGTCACCGAAATCAGCCAATGATCTACTTGTTGGCTGAGTTTAGGGCCTCTCTTCCATCCATGTCCAGTTTGACCTCTTTGCTGGCATTGAATCTGTCGACCACTCCCTCCTCCTTGATTTTATTAATTCTCTCATTTTCTGGGGCTCAGTTCTCAACGGGTTCTCTTCCTACCTCTCCAACTGTTTTTTTCAGTCTCTCATGCTGGTACCTACTGAGCGTCTCTTTCCCTGTCAGTCAGAGTTCTCCAGTGCTTTGTTCTTCCTGAGCTGTCTTCTCTTCTCCCACACGCCGCACACCTGCCACGGCCTCCACCCATCCCCCCTCGCACCGCCGGCGTGTTTGAAAAGGGCCAAGGACAGGGGACAGATCTATGATCTGGACCCTCCTCTTCCAGAGCAAACCCCTTAAGTGTCCCCACACCCAACTTCTGTGAGACCCTCAGAGTTTGTACTAATTGTCAACGCACCTCCACCCCAAATGAGACACGACACCAGAGTAATGGGGTTAAAATGGCCGCATTCTTTAATCAAATTAAAAAATTAAGATCAGATTAGAATGGTGGGGGCAATCGCTTATGTGAGCTGGGTCCAGCGCCTCTTAACAGCAAACACTATAACTCAGAGGTTGAGCAGGTATGTGCCAACCCTAAACAACGGTATCAACGTCTCCCCGTCCTTTTTAACAAGCTATGGGGAAGGGGACAAGGCTCATTCTGAGCCGGGGCAAGGAGGCTGGTGCCCTCGAGCTGGGGACAGTACATATCCCTACCCCTTCTCCCAGGGGGTTGACTCTACCGCTTGCCGTACCCTGCTATTGTGTTGAACGTCACCCCCCACCCCCCCATCTCATATGGAGATGCCCCTATTAATTCCTAACCTAACCTACTCAGTGGCTGGACCCCTGCAGAGTGCGACAAGTGTCAACAGCAGCCATACCTAACAACTAAGTGACTGATTCCAAACAAACCAAATAGCCCCAATGCTATGAGGAAGGTGAAAACTCGTGCAACATTCTTGTCCAATTGTGTAGTACGCCAAAATTCCTTCCTGGCCCATCAAAGCGACTGAATTCACCACAGTACTGCGTGGGCGGGTGCTGCTCCGTTCGCCGCTGCCTCACGACTGCTGAGGCGAGCGGCTTGACCACACAGCACCGCCCCCAATCGGGGAGGTGCACCAATGAAAAGCTGCGCTTTTCGCGCCAACCCAGCCAAGGTCGCCTGGCAACCCTGGCTGGGTCCATGCAAGCCGGCTACCACTCGGCTTCCTTTCAAATCTCCCCCGCGGGCGGTGCATTCACACCCCTCACCCCCGCGGGGGCAAACCATGGCACAGTGGGGGGGGGCGGGGGAAGAACTGGGCGATTTTGCTGCCCCCTTTTCCTATCCCCCATTTTTGCCTATGTTGGGGGGGGGGAGTAGCTGGGCATGAAAAATTGGCCTTCGCCACCACTTGGGGCGGCAAAGGGGCAATTTTCAGAGTTGCCCCTGGGATGGATATGGTTCCTCACTCACGCTTTACACTCTGCCCCTGCGTAAATTCACCAAATCTCATGGCTTCCAGTGCCACCTACATACAGATGATGCCCAGCTTTGGCGGGGGAGGGTGGAATGGGTTAATTGAGCGGGGATGGATATTTTTATTGTATGGACCAATTTTGTGGGGGGGGCTTGTATTTGTAATTATGAACATTTTTACGGTATCTAATGTTTTTATTGTTCGCTTTGTAAGCCGCTGTGAGTCACCTAGTCACGAGAATAGTGGGGTAGAAATCTATTTATAAATAAAAAATAAATAATTAAACCTTGTCTTACCACTCCCACCCGCCCCTCCTACATCCAGCCTCACATCCGTGTCTGACATCTCTGATTGGATGTCTCACCAGCACCTGCTGCTTAGCAGGTCCAAGACTGGAGTCCTTATCTCCTCCATTGAACCATCCTCACCCTTTTTCTCTCTCTTTGCATTGATGGAGTCACCATCCAGCCTGTTTGTCAGGCACGTAGTCTGGGATTCATCTTTGACTCTTGAAAGGTAGGAAGGGAAAGGTTCCTGGTTTTTATTTTTACGCTGCTGCACTGTAAAAACGGGCCGACTCTACTCCGTTTTGCTCTATCGTGCCTCTTCTCCGTTAGTGAAACAATGACCTAGGCACATGACCTCATCTTCATACCTGGCTCTGTTTATTTAAATTACGTGGTTAGGGATTTAGCTGGCAAGCCTTACCCCAGTTCGATATTAAGATTTCTTGGTATTTGTTAAATTAACTTTATACTTTTAGTATTTTAGCTTATGGTGGGTACGGGAATGAGGTTGAGAGGGTCTGCAGGCTCCCCTTACCTTGGTTGCTACTGGTTTTTACCCAGTGGTGGTAGTAGGTAGCACAATTTCCTCAGCCCTGTCCCACCTGTATTTTATTATTTATTTGTATTTATTGCTTGTTACTATTACGTTATTATGTAAGAAGGGTATTGCAGGGCAATCAATTGTGTGTCCGACTGTATATCCAGCCGGTTTTAGTTTTTCCTTTTTTGTGTCATGAGGCATACAGCGAAAGCTTGCCAATAAACGATTGATTGATTGATTGATATTTAAATGACAGGGTCACCAAGCCATCCTTTTCTGTCCCAGATAGTGGTTCTATTTTGCAACCCATCTTAATAGTTCGTTTTGCCTGGAATGGATGCCGTTTGCTCCGATAGGCTGCATTCCAAGTTGATTTCCCCCAAGGCAGGGAGGGGTCCGTTTTGTAGCTGCTGTCCCCCCTTTGTAGCTGCTGTCCCCCCCGCCCCCCCCAAATAAAAAACAGCCCAATAGAACTTTTTTTGGCGGGGGCACATTAGACAGTTTTCCTTATCTCCATTTGGGAGAGAGAGAGAACGTGTTCTCATGCGGATTGCCCTTGCCGGCTTTGCAGCAATTTCACTGAGGCCCCCCCGGTCAAGCCACTCATTACAGAGAAAGCTGATCCATATTGAGCTAGTTAGTTACATACACTCTGAACGTTTCCATTTAAATACATCGCTGTTTCTATCCACAGCAGGCAGGGCCTCGGCTTCTGTCAAATGTCAGCCTTAGCATGGCGGTATCTTGCATTCTTCTTCCCCTGTGGCGCGGGCTTTAATTTCTCATTATTGTTGCTTTAATAACTCTGATACTTACTGTACATTGCTGATTTGCTACTCAAACTGGAACCATTAGAGCAATAACTGACAATTACCTCCAGAGCAGTGCAGCATACGAATGCCTGCATTAGCTCGCTGAAGGAAGGGGGAGAAAGCACGACTGCTAATCGTAGAGGCATGCTAGCTGTGATGGAAGAATACAGAGTCAATGGCAAACTCTTAGAGGGAGCGTTAGGGTCATTTTGTTTCTATAAAGGCTACACGTAGAGGCTGAGCTCTCCGAAGTACAGGAAGGTTGGGGGCTAGCACTGAATGGGTACCTGAAAAAACAAGTAGTCCTGTTGAATTTATGGTACCAGATTCGACTCCAAAATTCCGGGTGCTTTTTGGTCCCCCAGACAGTGTCCAATCAGGTACCCAAAATACTAACATCCGAAAATATCAAAATAACATTTTCATCATCCTGATTTTTCAACTTCCAGTCCCAGATTTCAGAAATTTGGGGGAGTATATTTCAGGGTTTTCTGGTAATTTTAGATCACTCAAAAATGGGAAAACTGAAATTGTAATAACTGCTAATCTCTGCATGTGTAAGGAAAGGCCCCGTGGATTAACCAATCTGTTAACTAATCCAAGGGTGGGGAAACTTTAGATTGAGATTGAACCTTTAGATTAAAATCTCTGCTCTAATCCAAGGGTGGGATTAGAGCTCTTTCCGTGCTCGAAGGTAGGAAGAGGACACAGTGGATCTAGAGACAATTGGCTTCACCTATAGAAATCAAGAACTGAGGAAAGACAGAATGACGTGCTATAGCTTTGGAACATTTTGGGCATTAGGGGAAGTGGAACAGATGCGGAAAGGAGGACACCACCTACTGGATCCAAGGTTTTCTAGCTGGGATGTGCGGAAGGTATTCTGGAGCGGGGGGCGGAATGTAAGAAGGATCCCAGCTAGCAAAACTCTAGCTCTGTACTGTCCCCGAGCTAGGGGGAGTGTCCAAAATAATGGGGTGAAGGGGGAGAAAAAGAGGAAGCAATAGGAGCCTGGGAAGAGGTAGAGGAAGAGAGAGAGAATAGTGTGTGTTTGTGTGGTGCGTTTGAGAAGCCGTACTCGATCACCTACACTGCCCCGCTGTCTCCCATGTCACCGTCTCTTGTTTCCCCTCCAAATATCAATTTAGATTTGATCTATTTAGCCCAGGAGGTCAAAGGAATGTTATTTTAGCCGTCCGATCGGGCTAGGCACTGGACAACCCGTAATGGGGAGCCTTCTCCAAATCGATCTAAACAAGACAGAGAAAGGGCATAAGGGGGAAATCAGGCCCAGAGAGAGAAGTGACTTGCCCAAGGTAGCACAGCAGGGCAGTGGCTGAGCTAGGAATCACTCTGGGATCTGCTTCCTTGGGAAACCCAGTGCAAGGGGCACTATACCTGGTGCAATTGCAATGATGCATGTTATGGTTTCGGTATAGAGCTGAAACAGGTATGTGCAAAGACGGCTTTACCTGTTGAATTCACAGGACCTGATTTGACTTGAAAATGTTGGGTACTTTTCATTACCCGAAATTTCATTACCCGGTATTTCAGGTACCTGAAATACCATAATATGGACATACCAAAAACACCTTTTTCAATCTGATTTTTTTTAGTTCAGGTCCCAGGTTTTCAACGTTTGGTCCTGCATTTTGGAATGTTTTTCCAGGTATTTTCTTTCCCTCCGGGTAATTCCACATCCTCAGAAAACCCAAGAACTGAAATTTCAGGTTTCCATGTATTCGAACGGTATTTGGGTGCCGATTTGGTTACCCGGAACAGTACCAGTATTTATTTATATGCCGCCCCCTCCTCCAATAAGCATCTCGGGGCAGCTAACAACATTTAAAATACATATTAAAATAAATAACAAACTAAGATACAACTAAAACAACCTATAATCCCCAAATTAAAACAACCCATATCCAAACCCTCCCTAACCCACCCCACCCCATCTCCCTTGGTAAAGGCCCAGGGGAACAGCCAGGTCTTACACTGTCTACGGAAAGAAGGGAGGTCGGTGATCAAGCAGACCGCCAATGTGAGGGAGCTTTACAGCCGCGGCACAGCCACAGAAAACGCCCTCCTCATGGTTGACACCCGGTAAACCGGGGGGACCTTGAGGAGGGAGCCCCGGCCAACCTCAGGAACCGATGCAGAACCCAGAGGGTGAGGCGGTTCTGCAGGTAAGCGAGGCCCAGGCCGTTTAGGGCTTTAAAGGTCAACACCAACCCCTTGAATTGGGCCCAGAAGACTATCGGCAGCCAGTACAGAGAGCAAAGCACCGGTGTAATGTGCTCACGTCGGCCCGTTCCCTTTAGGAAATGGGCCGCTGCGTTCTGCACCAGCTGCAGTCTCCAATCCAGCATCAAGGGTAGCCCCACGTAGAGTGTGTTACAGTAGTCGAGTCTCGAGGTAATAAAAGCATGGAAGATTGTGGCCAGATCCGCGTCCAAGACATACGGCCTAAGTCGATGTACCAGATGTAACTGGCAGAATGCCCCCTTTGCCACAGCCGCCACCTGGACATCCAGGCAGAGCTGCAGATCCAGGAGCACTCCCAGACTCCGGACCTGAGATACCAGGGGAGGACGGACCCCATCAATGATGGGGGCCACCACTCCCCCGGCTTGCCCCACAACCATCACCTCCTTCTTGTCAGGATTTAACTTCAGGCGGCTCGCCCTCATCCAATCCCCCCCAGCTGATAAACACCGGGTATGCACTGAGACTGACGGGCCTGGGTCTGACGAAAATGAGAGATAGTTGGGGGTATTACCCATGGGTACCAAATCAGGTGCCTGTTTCAGCGTTGACATTGCTAGCTTTTCTATCCCAAGCTTTCTCTGCTGTTTTAAAAATAGCATGTGATGTAGAGCAAAACAAGAAGCCAAAGGAGCTTTCTAGAGTAGCCTCCCCCATCTCCTCTTTCCTGAAGCGCGGTTCTGCCCTGCTTTGATCAGGGGAGCAGCTTTATCGCTGCAGAGGGCCTAATTGTTCATTAGCTTGGCCTATTGAAATAGCGCACACCTGCTGGGGAGAAGTAAATCTCGCTCTCTTTGTAGACTCAGTGCCCTAAATAAGTCATAATGAGGTTTAGCTAAACAAACCCCACGATTGTAACTAAGCCACTAATTCTGGTGGCAGCTTGCTGGCAAAACAAGTCATCAGGAAAGCAAATTCCACTATGGGGGGGAACTTGTGGGTTTGGGAAGGTTCTTGCTTTCGACTTTCCTGGTGGCAGGGAAGAGACTAAGCATTGAAGAATAAACCTTGATGGAAAGATGGAAACTGAAAAATTCTTTGAGCTCGCAGAGAAGGGAATGTGTGGGGTATGAGCCTTGAACTGAATCAGGAATGGCTGTTTTCAAACTGTTGCTAAATCTTGAGTTGAAATGAGTCCCCACAAACACAGGCATATCCGTTGAATTTCCGGTGCTTGAGCCAAACCAAAAATGTTGGGTGCTAATTGGTATCCAGTTGGTGCCCAGTCCTAGTTTCCAATTTTCTGATTTTTCATTCCAGAATGCCAACTTCTGGTCCCAAAATACCAAGTTCCGGTCCTATTTCTCCGAGTTTCTTTCCTGTTTTCCCATGCTTCTGTCCTGATTTACTGATTTATAACTGATAAATTTGTAAGAAGCAAATACTGATTTTTGTGTGTGTGTGTAATTGGGTATCCAGCAGGTACTCGGGTACCAGCCTGTCAGATACCTGACGTGGAACCTGAAATTGTGGGTATTTCTCAGTGGTACCGACTCAGCTATCGTTTTTGCCTTACTCACGACTTTTCAGGAACATTGATGAACGTTCGTCAGTATTTCCGCATTCTGTTTGGGTCCCACACTTTTGAAAATTCTAATGACGAGGTTTTGTTATAATGTTTTGTCATTTTCTGGCGTTCGTTTGATGGTTTACGGTTCAAAGGCAGTATATAAAGACCAAAATAATGACCCAAGTAGCAGAATTACCCAAAGTACCAAACAAAGTGCCGGTAGTACTGAACAAAGGCATTCCTGAACGGGAACTGATGAAAACAGCGAGAAAGCAATATGTTCTCACCTCATGGAAAGCAGTGACTGATCGGTTTCTGACAGAAACACGGGGAATCATCACTTCAGCTCTACGTGCACTGTGAGTCAGAGTGGCTTCTGGAAACCCTGGCACCCGCGTCCAGAGCAGAAACATTGAGGTTACGGATCTGGATTCTGCTCCCAGTTACACCATTATTAAACTGTCATAGCTACTCTTGATTTATGTTCTGTAAGCAAGAATGATATTTGGCTGATAAGGATGTGTAGCAGGCATACCCTTTGTTTTCATTACCTGTTTCGTTTTCGTTTCCAAAACCTTATTCATTTGGGGCGGGGGGGGGGCGGGTAATGCCCCTCCTTAATTTTTGTTGTTTTTCATTTTCTTTTATTAAAAATATAAAAAATTAAAAATCACTCGCATGTGCAGAATGGCTGCTGTTGCTGTTCTTCACATGTGCGCCCTTTCCCATCAGGACCAAGGAATGTTTGAGGAAATTAGGGTGCAGATGTCCAAGTATTTGTAACTTTGTCCGTATTTTAAATATTTTATGTCTATTTGTACTTGTATCTTTACCTGTGTTTGCTTCATTTTCCTGATTGCCGTCAATGAGGAAAACCCAACAAACACAAGACCCTGAGTATGGATTATATTTGCCCAGAAGTGTAATAAGGCTTTGACAGTTTGACAGGCCTATATAAGGAAAGAAAAATATGGTTAAAACTGCTGTCAAGTCTGCTACCAATTTAAAAAGGGGGACACCGGTTTGAGGGAGGGTGGAGAATATGTCTGGCTTGGTGGGGAGGTAGGAATGAGGCATAGATCTGGCTAAGAGGTAGCTTAGGGAAGGGGCCATTGGTTTTGGGAAAAGAAAATGGGGCATGGGACTAAGTTCGGAGGAGATTTCTGGCTTGGGGGGGGATGTGACATGTAGCTGGCTCAGGGGTGTCACTTGTTTGAGGGGCATGTTGCTGGCTTTGGTATCCATGGCTTAGATGATCTCCATTGGGCTGGGGCTGGCTGCAGTGCTGGAGACTGCAGTTCTGAGACATTAGTGGCCCCTGCAGGTGTGGAGGACTCGCTACAAGTTCCCTAAGTAGGAGGCGAAGAGGAGACTCAGAGAGCCACCTGGCTCTGAGCTGGATATGTGCTGTAGTTTTGGGGGCCCAGTTTAAGATCGCAGATACCACATTTCCGGGAAAATTGGGACTTACTCGGAACCCTGGTATTTGTGTTTCGAATATGAAACCTGAAAAGGTGTTCTTTGCATTTATTTGTCTCTTATCAAAACACACATGCACACAGGAAACATACTCAACGAGTCTGATGGTCTTTATGGTGGTGGACTGCTCCTGGAACCATAGTTAAGGTTGAAAGAACTGTCAAGAATTGACAGTTAACGAGGGTAATAGTGTGAATGTCTCCTAAATAGACAAAGTAAAGGGTGAGTTGGGGGGGCGGGGGAGGAGAATAGGGCTTCCATACTTCCTCTTTAACAGGGAATGCTTATGAAAAATACATGTTGCAGGGTGACATTGGTTCCAGTGCAGCCCTGCAACATGTATTTTAAAGGGGAGCTGTAGAGTAGAAACCCACTGAGGAGCTTTAATTTTCTATGCAGCTTTCAAAATCCTAGTCCAAGCCATGTAATAATGAGCAGTCCAGAGTTAGGTGGACACTGCCTTTTCAGTCTCCATCTCTTTTTTGAGATCCTTTTAAACAAGAGAAGAACTTGAATATTCCCTTCAAACTTTGTAGAGGACTGATTCTAGGAACTGAAAGAAGCAGTCAACCTTCTGGAATCAAATTGCGTTAGTGACAGGGCGCCCCCTGCCCCCTCTTCCTCCACGTCTTTAGTCTTGCAACATGATTAAACCCCACTTCCACCAGATGCAAAATGATACATCAGCATGACTCGTCTAGGGAGGTGCTGAAGGAAAAGGACCTGTGGGCATCCACTGTATGTACAAGGAGACACATTTGATCTTGCAGGACACAGTCCTCCACCGCTCTAGTCAATGGGATTTTTACCATTGGCTTCAGTCGGTTTAAGTTTAAGCATTGTTGCAAAGAGGCTCAATCACATTCAACCAGTCACAATTATCAGATGATGAAACATTATCACTATTTCACATTTGTTTTTAAACTTTAAACCACTCTTGTGGAGCGCACTGTTCAGAATAACCAGTATCGGAGATAAGAATTTCTAAAGTCAAACTGAAACCCAAGAACGTTCAACTCCCAGTCTCTCTTGCTCACTCTGCCAATCACTCCAGTAGAGCTGTAGCAGGTACCTACCAAAACAAGTATACCCATTGAATTCCTGTTACCCTATTCAACTAGATCTGGGGTACTTTTTGGTACTCCAAACGGTATCCAATCGGGTACCTGAGATACCAAAATTCCTACAAACGAAATTCCAAAATACTGGTTTTGTCCCAATTTTTTGACTTCGAGTCCTGGATTTCAGATTTTTTTCCAGGTATTTTTTTGGGAGGTTGGGGTGCTCAAAAACTGGAAATGGACATTTTGGTTTTTCAGGTATTCAAATAGTATTCAGATACCAATTCACCTGCTTGAAACGGTACCTGAAAATGTGGATATTACGTGAGGGTACCAAATCCAGTACCCATTTCAGCTCTACGCTCCATCCTGTCCATCTATAAGAAAATAAAGCTTGGATCAGGGCAGTAAAGGAGAGAGCAAGCCCTTGATCTTGTCTTTTTGCTCAACCGATATTCCACCCCCCAAATACTTAATTTCACAGCATGCTCTGACCTGGCAGTCATTTTAAGTAGAGCTGAAATTGGTAGACCATTTGCTACCTCCCAGTATTATTCACAATTTGGAATAATCTGTCAGGTGCTCGATGGATACCCAAGTACAGAGTTGGGCACCCAATTACCCCCAAATACCAGTTTTACCATGTTACCAGTTTGCCAATTGGAAAATCGGTACCAGAGGTTGGAAAATCGGTACTGGAAGCCCGAAAATTAGTACAGAAATCGGTAAATTCTTTAGCCCGTGAGACAATAATCAGGATTTTACCTGGTTGGGTCGGGTGCTGTAGTTTTGATGGGAATACCTGTTTTTGCATGTACTCATCAGCTGTATTTTTAATACA
Organism: Sphenodon punctatus; assembly: GCA_003113815.1. NCBI lineage: Eukaryota > Metazoa > Chordata > Lepidosauria > Sphenodontia > Sphenodontidae > Sphenodon > Sphenodon punctatus. Next base: position 3,534,170 of record QEPC01011341.1, read on the forward strand.
GCCATTGGAATTAGCCAGTCGAAATGAGGTTGATTTCTGCCATCATTGGGGCAGTACGGCATGCACTGTCTTTTATACGCCCATTTACCAGTCTTCCTTGCTTTGCCAATATGCTTTATGCTCACCTCTAGTAGTGAGAGTGCAGTTTTCAGGTACCTAGAGCTAAAAAGGGTACCGAATTTGGTACCCGTGGGTCATACCCACATTTCTGAGTACTGTGTCGGGTATTCGATGGACTACTCAATCACCAATCGGGCATTTGGATACCAAAAAATCAGTAATTTCCTTTACAAATTTACTGATTTTTCTGGTTACTGTTTGGTAAATTGGGATTGGAAACTTCAAACGCAGGACCAGAATTTGATATTCCAGAACATTGGTTATTCGAATTGGGTGCTAATCGGGTACTGATTAGTACCCAAATGTTGTGGGTCGACTCAAGTACCAGAAATTCGAAGGCTACACCCATTTCTGTGGGTACGTGTTTGAGCTCTGCAGGTACCCCATTGCTTCTCTCTATGTGCAGTGGCTGGCTCTCCAAAGATAAAAGCCTTACTGCTAGTGAATGCTAATGAACATTCTCCTCTACCTCAAATGGTAGCAAGCTTGGAGACCCTGTATCAGATGCTCCTAGGCCCGTTGTGTGTATTTTGGTGGTTGAACATGATGCCTGTGGCACTTTGATTTGTACATGTCCTGTCTCCACAGTCAGTTTGGTCTCTGGCTTGAATGTCGAGATTACCGGCAGGAACTGGATGCCAATTTTATGTGGACATCTGTCTAGTGGGAACTCAGCTGCATTCCCTGTACTGATTTCCCATTGATCACTAAAACAGCTGCCTAAGGGTGATAATTTTTGGCTCCCCCCAACCTGGGTGGATTCAAAGTGCCAACTTGAATGTGGCAATTGTGATTAACTTCAAACGTAGTAATTGGGGTGGGTGGGGGGCAATGCAATTGCAGACCCAGTATGGCAGATTTCTGGTGCTGCCAGCAAATCGGATGTATTATAAATGACCGTAACTGCTTCACTGAGCAGCCCAGCCGACCCTGTGATGACCAGTAGCATTCTACTCTTAATTATTATTACAATGGCATTTGGAGACACCATTGTGCTAGGTATGGGGTGGCAAAGAGGTCAGTTGTTGTCTACTGGGGGATCAAAAGCTAGTCTTCAGTAGATCGTGTTGTGGGATGGGAACCAGCCTCCAAGAGATCACCTCTGGGAAGGCGAGACTCGGGACCAGAACCCCATGATGGAGATGGACTATGAGATCTTCTCCACTTGGAAGGGAAAGTGAAAGAAGCGTGAGCCGCTCTCCGCTCCTGAGACAGTTGTCAGTTGTTGCACTGAGAGCAACTGGGAGGGACCCAAAAGGATCATGGTAGATCCCTTGAGGTTGCACCTGAACCCAGTTCATCATGTGTACCATATGCTAAGTGCTGTACACACACATTATGGGCAGACCCCTTCCGCAAAGAGCATACATTCTAAATGGATAGGATTGAGGGTAGGGGAGGAAAATGGCATGGCGATAGAAAACATTTTGCCCAAGACCACCTGCCAGGGCAGTGGTAGAGCTAAGAGACTACATCTTGCATGGCCAGGAACCAAAGAAGGAAACATTTGCCCAAATCATTATTTTCTCAGTTCTAGGGCTGGTTTGGAATAGCTGTTCCGTTTCTGTAGAAGTGGTCCATGAAAATGGAACAGCTATTGGGGCCAATCTCAAGCCCTGCGGATCCTGTGCAGAAACCACGTACACTGCCATTGCTGGCACATAGTGTCGCGCGGGAACCCGCAGGGCTTGGGATTGGCCCCATTGTCTTTTCAACTGGAATTCAGTCCTGATTGAAAAAAATAAATAAAAATTAATTGTTGATAAGGATAGAAGCTTGCAGCTTTGCATACACTGTCGATGCCATTTTGGTTAAGGGCAAAGGCCATTGTGTGCATGGGCAAGATGGCCCAATAGCCATTTAGTTTATGCACAGTGCATTTTTATTTTTGTATTTATTTATTGTTTAAGAATATTTTGTCCAATTCCGATTGGAATTGGACAAAATATCGCCAGTTTCAATTTTTGAATGGAATGGGCAAAATGGCTTTGTTCCGATTTGAAAATCGGAGTCAGTGAAATTACGGATTCCCCCCGCTCAATTCTGCCTAAAACAAGCTCCTGAAAACACCAACCCCCAGAAGAACAGACCACCCTTAGTTTAGATAAAATGCCATTCTTTGCTTACAATTTCAGACCGCTAAAAGAGATAGGCAAAGCCTACTAGGCTAACAAGAAGACTCCAGAAGCTGCTATTCCTGAGAATGGTGCCCTAAGGGGAAGTTCTTGGTGACAGGCTTGATGTCTGCATTCATTATGCGCATTGCGCATCCCTTTCTTACGACCTTCATTACTCCCGTGCTATCTAGTGTCATTAAGATATCAAGTTCATTTAGGTACATCCACATTGGCAGTTTAATTATGTCTGGATACCACTCCGTATTTTATTCATGGACTATTGTGGAGCGGTTGTCAAACACAAGCCCAGGAGATAAAGCCTCTCTGGCTATAGAATGCTAATGCCCTGCTGGTTCCCTCTTGACAAATACACCGGGCCGGTTATTACCAAACTGATTATTTCATTCATTAACACTGCATACATCAGCTCCCGTCATCCGGGATTATTGTGTACATTCATCTTTTCCTAAACAATCACCTGACAAGATTGGGATGGGCGGTGCGGGGGGATTAAGTCTCTAATGGGAATTTCCCCAGCTTGGGTCAGTGACAAGGTGCTGGGCACAGAACACCCCGTTAGCGTGATCACTTCATTAATCAAATTAGGGACAATGACGCATCACATGGGCACCGTGTCCCCAAACAATGCTAAACCAGGGGCTATTGTGTTGGTGGCTGAGATGATGGGGTTTGTTTCCAGTTTTCTTTGACTGGGAAGCCTATAATAAAGTGAGTAGATCCCCAGTGGAAACCTTTTGAAAAGCATTTTGTTTAGAAGCATCATTGCTGTGATATCGCCTATATTTCTCCTCATTTTTTTTCTTTTATTATTATTGTTGTCTTGTGAGTGATTTGCATGAAAACAGATTCTCCGTTTATTCCCACTTCCCTTCCTCAAGTCTCCACCCTATTGTTCTTCCTGTCATAATCTTTGGTGATAGCACAACTGGTTGCTTGCAGGAATGATGGCTGTCCGAGAAACAAAATATCCTTGCTTTTTCACAGGAAAGTCAGGGACAAAAAATCGTTACCAAAAACTAGATAGCCTGGTTTAGCGAGCTAGTATGTGTCTAACTAGCATGGCCGAGATTGACAGAAGGGAAAGTGTGATTTCTGGAGCAGAAATGGGCATCCACATCCTCAAATTCCAGTATCTGAATCAACCTGGAAATCTCTGGTTCTAATCGGTACTCAGTCAGTATCAGTTTGGATACCCAGTGTCCTGGAATATTGACGTTTGATTCTGGAATATCAACTTCCAGTTCCAATCCTTCCACTTTCCATCCTGACTTACTGATCGATAACCAGAAAATTGGTAACAGAAATTACGGATTGGTGGGGGATTCAGGTAAGCAGGTATTATGAGCCTGTGTGGTGTAGCGGACAAGGTGCTGGACTTGGATCTGGGAATCCAGGGTTTGAATCCCCCCACCCCCCACCCGCCATGAACTCACTGAGTGGCCTTCGACAAATCACAACCTCTCAGCCTCAGTTCCTTGGATGCAGGGCCAATGTCATTAGCCTCCTTGGACACAGGCTCAGTAGAGAGCCAGTGTGGGGGGTTGTGGAGAAGGTGCTGGACTTGGACCTGGGAATCCAGGGTTTGAATCCCCCCCCCGCCATGAACTCACTTAGTGGCCTTGGGCAAATCACAATCCCTCAGCCTCAGTAAATGGGAATGTATGTGTGTCTGTCCCTGTGTTCCCCTCACCCTTGTGTACCTTAGATTGTAAGCCCACTGGGCAGGGGCCTGTGTACGACTGGTAGCACTATTGAAATGATGAGTAGTAGCAGCACTTGATGATTAGTGATGAGGGAGACGTCCCTGACATGGTACTTGAAAATATGAGCATTATCTGTGGTTGTGCTGCAACTTGTCCAGTTGATGAGATTCCGTACCAACCTCTATTGGAACACGGAGATTGTGCTCTCCAGCCAGCTCTTCAAATCCACCTAGTTCTAGAGAGATGTCTCGCTTTCTCTCTCTCTCTCATAGGCTGAGCAGAGGTCCTGGACCTAGACACTCCCCTTCTCCCTCGATGGAATAGGTAAAATGCCGACTGGCACACATGTCCACATGCTCACAGACACGCACCCATTGGCAGTGGAGATGGCAGGAGTGGAACTGGCACTGTCTCGCATCACCCCAGCAGTGGTGCCCACCACCTGACTCCCTCTTGAGCTGCCCTGCCGCTTGTGTTTCCCGGAGGCCAGGTGGGGCATTGAAATAGTCTCACCTGGCCTCTGGAGGGCAGGGTGACTGGACACCTGAAGAACACTACAATCTTTGCCCACAGTAGCCTCCAACGGGTCACTTTCCTTCTGTGATTTCATCAGTGTTTCTCTCTCACACTCACACACACACACATCCCATTTTTAATGGGCACTTGTAACCCTAGGTCAATGTGAGTATTCAGAATTCCAGCTTGTTGCCAAGTTTCCCATGATTGCTGGGATCACACAGATTTGTTTCAATGACCATTCATGTCATCCATGGAAATTCTTCCCAGAACCCTTATTCGCTGGGAGCAGACACAATACAGCCAAAACTATTTGAGGGGATAGGAATGGCAGAATCTTTGGGTTGTCTGAGTCGGTGCGATGAGAGTTAAGGCTGAGAATGCGGTGTGTTTTGAGAGTGGTTTATTTGGGTTCGTTGTAGAATTGGACGAGTACCTGAAAAAACGGGTGTATCTGTTCAATTTGTTCTGTTCATTTTTATTCAAACTTTTCAGTACCCGAAATGGTATTCGATCGGGTACCTGAATGATCAAAATATTGTCTTTTGTCCTGATCTTTTGACTTCCAGTTCCAGATTTACAACTTTGGGGGGATTTTCTGGGTTGGGGGGATCATTTTTAGGCATCTGAAAACCGGAATTGTGTTTTTTTCGGTACGGTATTCAGGTACCAGTTCAGGCACCCAAAACAGTACCCAGAATTTAGGGTCTTACCTGCGGATACCAAATCAAGTACTCATTTCAGCTCTTGTTCTTTGAAGAAGGTTAGTTCAGTTTTTTTCATATGTATATATTTTTTTGTTTTCCCACTTGGTTTCAGCTGAGCAATCGAGTTAACGTGACTCCTCTGCATAAGTACCAGGACTGCAATCCAGTGGCCATCTATCTTTATCCAGGTGCTCTGTCCTTTTCCACAGGCCCGGGGGCAGCTTTCAAGCATTCCAAAATATATAAATCAATAAAAATGAACCTTATAAAATTCCAGTTAAAACCACTGCTTGTTCGTTTTTGTTCCCCTGGGCATAACCAAATTCCCTCTTAGTACCTAGTTCTGCAATATACTAAAATGTCTAAATAGACACTTGTATCCATTGGAGCCCATGTGACACTAAGTTTGACAGTGATACATTCCCCAGTATGAGGCTGGAATAACTGAGTACTAAGAAAGTGGACAAAAACACTTCCATCACTGACCTCTTGAGATAGGGCTAAAATCCATTAATTGTCTGCGGCCTGGGTCTGATTGCTCGACCCAGTTTCTCCTGCTCTGTCCCTTTTCCATGGGCCTAATTTGCAAATTAGACCATGGAGGATCTTTTCTGGCCTTTTTAACTTTTCGAAGCCTTCTTTCCTTTGGCACCCCATGAAGAAAACAGCAGAGCCCTTTGCCAGCCATTAAAGTTTCATTTAGCGAAAGGAGGGAAAATTGGCACAGGTGCAATGTAGAATGTCTTCAAGGGTAAATTTGTGTGGCTCCATATATTTCAGATTGTAGTCTGAGGTCAATGGCTCTTTTTATAATATACATAAAACATTTTTTCTGCAGTGTTCAGAGATATATAGTGTTATATAAAGAAGTCACTTCTCAGCATAGTTAACAATATATCCTCTCTAAAGGGGTTCCTCTTAGATATTTGGCTGGACCATAAACCTGTCCATCGATGAGACCTGGGATATGGATGAGGAATATCTGGCAGTAAATGGCATGTTGTAGTATTTTCTGAAGGTTGGGAAATGACACATGGTTGTTTAGGATGGTCCTAATGATGATTTGAAGTAGGTTAAGAGAAGGGAAATGTTATCACCTTAGGGAAGTGATGCAAGCCCTATTGCAGAGTTCTTGCCTAGAGCAAAAATGATATACCTGTCAGTTTCTGGTACCTGAATCAAACCAAATATTTCAGGTACTTTGGGGCAGTTGAACTGGTTTTCGATCAGGTAACTGAAATACTGACAACCAGTATACCAAAACACCAGCCACCGGTATACCAAAATACCAATTTTGTGGCAATTTTGTCCAGATCTGGGGAATTTTTTTGATATTATCTCTGTTTTGGGGGGTTATTTCAGGTACTCGAAAAACCAGCAACTGAAATTTCGGGTTTTTAAGTACTCGAACAACATTCAAGTCTGATTTGGATACCCCAAATGGTACCCCCAAAATGCGGGTATTACTCACGGATCTGAAATCGGGTACCTGTTACAGTTCTAATAGACAGTTCCTTCTGTTTGGCTGTTGATCAGCACATGATGGACGTGTTCTCACAATCACATCTTTTGGAAATGGCACAACAAGGCTATGGTAGGCCCGGAATAGGACTGAAATTAATAGTAAAATTTTTATTTGTGAGTATTTCTGAGTTTCTGAGGACTGGCTCCCAAGTCTTCAGCCAGTCCTCGGAAACTCAGATGAATACTCAGTAAAATAAAACAGAGCACTGAGTACTAAATCACGTTATTTAGGGGTAGGAAAAGCCCCGTATGTTGGTCCAAGTAGTGGACCAAATACCAAGTACCAGGTCCATTCATTGGTTACTCAGTAAAACCAAGTCAAATACCAAGATACTCAGTAAAAATGGAGTAATTTCAAATACCGATTTTCAGCGCCAGTCTGGGATCATGTCCCAATTATGGGCCCCTCTAGGGGCAAGTGGGTGGGTTCTTCCAAAGAAGTGTCTCTCTCAAGACTTCTGGCCAGCCTTGGCCTTCGCCCACCAAGATTGTGGTGCCACTCTGGCTCCTGGTGAGGCCTCCCAGTGTGGCAGTAATTCAATTGGGAAGGAAGTTTTAAGTTTCAGCATTAAAAGTGAAATGAGTACCAGCAAAAATGGGAATACCAATCAAATTTTCAGTGCCCAAATCGACTCAAATTTTTGATGCGAATCAGTACCTATTTTTGACCTGATTTGGATACCCCATGTCCTGGAATGTTGACTTCCCATCACGATTTTTCAGTTTTCCATCCTGATTTTCTGGTTTTGAATTTTGATACCGATCAGTAACCAGAAGATTTTAAAAAACAACCACCCCAAATTACCAATTTTGGGTGTATCTGGGTGTGATTGCGTAGCCCGTTGAATACCCAACACAGTACTTAAAAATGCAGCTGTTACCCGTGGGTTTCAAATTAGGTGTCTGTTTCAGCAGTAGTCAAGGGGGGCCAGCACTCCATTCCCGCCCACTCTGAAAACTTCCTCGTTGTCTCACACCTCTTAGAATTAGCAGTGCGTTACCTAACCTTTGTAAAAAGAAAAAGAAAGAAATGGTCAAACCAGACGCGGAATAACTTTCCCCTGAAACTTGGTCATGATGTTACTTTTCTCACTTGTAATTAATTTCTCTAACTCTTACACAAATATCGACAGTGGCTTCAATTAGGGCTGAAACTTGCTTCTCGAATTCTCGCGTTTCTCAACAAGTATCAGGGTTCTTAAAATCTTGGCTCATTCCTTCAAATGAGAACGAGCTGAGTACTGCCCTTATTATTTATTTATTTTGCAAGATTTCTAGCCCGCTCCCACCTGCCAGTAGCAGCTCTCGGGGCTGCTCATAGCATTAAAAATACATATAAAACATATGTAAATATAAATATCAATGTAAAAAAAGTATAAATACAATACAAATGGAAAATATTAAAATCGTCAGAAGAAAAAACAAACCCACAAGTGGAGCAAGAAACCTCCCCTCTCCCGCACTTGTTAAAACCTCCCAACAACAAACCTTTTTACTCACCTGGCTGCCGCTTTACTAAGGCTGAAATCCTCAAAGCATTTACTCTGGAGTAGACTCATTGGTTTTAATGGAACTAAAGAGACCTTCAAGTGGTTTGAGGACTGCAGTTTAAATGATGAATTTGCTCTAGTTAATTGTGTAACAGCTTAAGACCCAGTTACCCATTTCCCTTCTTTATATGACGTAATCTTTAAATAACGTCTGTTGCCCCTAATTTGAGTTTTGTTCATAAGTGGGGTCGCAGTAAACGAATCTATTATTCATTGACTGTATTTGCTTTTGGAAGGAGTTTGTGATGCCAGCAGGGTTTATTACCATGCCCTCTGTAGCAGGTTTGTTGTCATTAGAAATGCGAATGTTCATTTTGTACGTGTATCCAACCGTTTAAATTAGGTGGATTAGTCTAAAACCGTCTGTAATTGCTTGCAAGCCTCCGAGTGGAATGTTCTTGGTGAGGGACATTGCAAAGAGAATGAAATGAGCTTGCATCACCATGGGATGGGATGGTGCCCTCATACAAGTGGAGAGAGGCTGCTACATCTAGACATTTAAATGGAAATAGACTAGCTCGCTTTGGTTTGCGTCCCATCTACCAAAGGGCTGTGTTGGATGCATACAGAGCAGGAATGGGGAACCTCAGGCCCAGGGGCCAAATGAAGCCCATGGATAGTTTTTATGTGGCCCCTTTCCAGTTCCTGAATCTGGATCTAGTTTCTGCCTCCAATCACAGAACGAATGAGCTTTGGGTAAGTAAGTAGGCAGAGATGAGGGCATGACAAATCCATGGCACTGATCCATGAAATGGACCCTTCTCTTCTTGATCGCACACCTGCTGTCAGCATCAATGAGGCTTTCGGAGGCTGTGCTAATTTGCAAACTGGCACCTGGGAATGAAAAGCTACCCTGCCCTGATATGGAGGCTCAAGATTTTCAATAGTAGCTGGTGACTTGAGGTCGTTCCCAACTGATGACACCTCAAAATGGTCTGAATTTTGTAGGAATTTCAGGGTACCCACCCTCTGGAAACGAGGTTCCATTGAAGTGTCCAAAATCACTAGGCATGGTGGAAAATCTTGGCCGAATTCAGGGGTGGGGATCCTTTTCCATCCCGGAGGCCACTGTGAAAATTTGTGCAAGCTCTGTGGACTCCTTGGGTATGTGCAGAGGGAACCAGCTTCATTTGCATTTTGGATTCATTTTTGTTTCAAAACATTAGTTACGTATTTGTTTTTGTTTGCAATTTAACTTAATTTTAGTAATTGGATTTGCTTCCCATTATTTTCAATGGGTATCACTTTGCAGTTCTTGCATTGGTTTAAATTATGGTTTTACTTGGTCTCTCTGACACGTTCCCATCCCCACACTTGCAGAGAATGCCCCAGGGTAGCAGAATATCAGAGCAAGACTGTCACTCAGCAGGCGGGCATAGGAGCAGCAGGCACTGCCAGGGGTCCGTGGACCACAGGTTGAAAACCAATGCAGACCTGAAACCTGGAGCATCCTCACGGATAGTCACATCCCGACAAGACTGCTTGCTTGGACTTTGCTGTGGTTTGTTTTCCTTCATACCCTTTCCCTTCTAATTATCAGTGCTCAATAAAGCACGAGAGAGAGACTGGCAGGCAGAAGGCACTGGCATTGGTGCCCCAAGTGTCACTGACATGCCTGCAGCTAGGTAGACTCCCAGTGCCCCACCCCCACCTTGACGGGCAACCATGGTGGCCAGTGAGTCACAGCCATGGCTGCTGGTCCTGACCGCCCCTGACCCGGGGCAGATATGCTGCAGCTGCACAGACGTGCTAGTCTGCTTTGGGCTGATCAGGTGGGCCTTATTCTGAGATCACAGACCAGGTTAACTGCCAACATGGCCAGGGGCAGGAGCTGGCCAACATCTGGTGGTATCAAAACAGAGGTGTCGGTGGCTTGCAGGCCAAAGTGGGCCACTGTTTTACACATAGGAGGCAGCCTGCAGAGAGTCAGCCAGTGGTGGCAAAACAAAAAAGTATTTTTAAAATGAATTTCATTTGGCTATACGTTCATTTTAGTTAAATTAGTAACTAAAACAAATGTAGAAAGATGTAAAACAAATTGCACGTCCCTGTCCCTCACCTCTACTCCGTTCCCTTGCACTCTCTCTTTCAATGCTAGGGGGTAGGAACTGGATCTATGGTCTAGCTGGAATGAGTACCTGCAAAAGTGGGTAAACTCATCAAGATTGCAGTACTTGACCCAATAATGTCAGGTACTATACTCAATTAGTACCCAACGGGTTACCCAGTGTACCAAAATACCACATTTTGTCTTGGTTTTCCATCTTCCGATACTGATTTTACATCTTCTGATATTGACGTTATTGATATTGACAATATTGACATTTATTGATATTTGACATACCATCCCGATTCTTTTACCAATTTACTGATTGGTATATCAGAAACTTGGTAATGGTAATACTAAGTATTTTCAGGTATTTGGGTGCCTGATTGGGACTCGGGTACTTGTCGGGCACCAGTTACGGTATCCGAATTTGCAGGTATTACCCGTGGGCGGCAAATGAGCTACCCACTTCAGCTCTAACTATAGATCCAATCCAGGAATTGGAAAAAGGCCAATTCAAAAAGAGTTCTAGGCTAGATTTGGCTCTCAGACTGGAGGGTTCTCTTCCCTGGCCTTGTTCTCTCTCTGAGAGTTTCCCTCTAAGCCTTGCAGCTGCCTTGTTTTACCCCTGCTGAAGTTTCAGAAGATCTCAGCAAATTCCAGGAAGGCATCAGTTGTCTTTAACACCCAGAGGAAAAATCGAAAGGAACGCTTCAATTACTAGTATGAAAAATGAGTCCTCTAAGCGGGGGCCTTTCCGCTAACCAGTGGTGCTTGTTTTAAAACTGAATTATAGAGACTGCACTTTTTTTTCTATCCCAGAGACAAATGCATTAATTTTTCTCAAAGCAGACAAGAGGGAAGCAGAGGGAAAATAAGATGATAAGAGTTTTCTGTGGTGATTTATATGCCTTTGTGAAAAATAATGGGGCCTGAGAAGCAAGCGTACCGGCAGCCGGCAGTAGGGAAAGAAGGTGGGGGGGGGGGGCGCTGGGAGAGGGCAGATTGCAGGGAAAACTGCCAGGAGTCAAAGCAAGATTGTTGTTTCTAGATGATATAAGATCACTTTGTGTCACTAGCTGGCTTGAAAAATGTATATATACACCCATAAAAAATAGGCCGTACGATGCACTTAAAGTCAGCAAAAACTCGGTTGTTTATACAGGAAAGGATAGGGTTCTGAGCCGGCCTCGCTGCTACCCCTTACTCTTTTCACGAAGGGTAAACTGGGACTTTTTGAAAACAAAGCGCTGGAGATCATTTTAACAGATTGGATCTTGGACGTATTTACACAGGGCAGAAAAAACACGATGAAAAGCCCCTCCCTGCAGTGGCCACAAGGGCACCACTTAGAATTTGTGGGGTCCAGAGCAAAGATGGTAAAGTGTGGGGCCCCTGGTAGCCACCCCCTCAGGGCCATCCTCCGTGGGGCCCTGGAGGGGGTCATGTTTGTGGTCTTGCCAGGAGAGAGTGCCCTGCCCTGGTGAAAACAGAGGCCACGGTAGTGGCCTGGAAGTAGAGAAGGCCCAGGGTGTTTTCCCCCTGTGGTGAGGTCAGGCTCTGGGAACACCATTTTAGCTACATGAGCCGCTGGTGTTCAGTAGTCAGTACCTTGTCTTGATTGGGATAGACCCATTAATGGCTGTTAGCCAAGTAGTTTGGGGAATGCAGCCTCTGATTGTCAGGAGCCAAGAGCAAACAGCAGGAAATGGATTGCCCCGTTATGACCTGTTGGGAACTTCTCCCAAGCGACCAAGATTGGCCGCTGTTGGAGACAAGATGCTGCGATCGATGGACCATTGGTCTGACCCAGTATGGCACTGCGTATGTTCTTATTCTTTCAGAGGGGAAGAAACCAACGTGGGATAGGGTTTGGTGACTCTCAGCCCGGGGTGGGAAAACTGTGGATCGGGAACTACAAGTGGCTCTTCAGCAGTTCAAGCGAAGGCCAGTCCCGTGTCCTATGCTACCTTATTGGTCCAGTGTCTTAGGAGGCATTCACATCTGCGGTGGTGGTGGCGGCAGAGAGAGCGGCGAGGGAAGATGTGGCAGCGGGGAGGAGCTGGATGACAGGAAAAGAACTGGTGCGAACGGGGATCTGATATTATTTTTATATTTCTATTATTGTAAAGCATTCCAAGTGCCGTTTAAAGGCAGGTGAGTGCTATAAAAATATGATGATGATGATGATTGATGAAAAAAATGCCTGCTTGTCCTTGGGACCTGTGTGACCAAACACCTGCATAGTCTCACTAGGGCTGAAACTCGATTCTCGGTTTCTCGATGAGAATCACACTTCTTGTCTTGTTCTTGCAAACGAGACGAGAATCAGCTGGATTCTCGTTGAGAAAAGCGAGAATCTCAAAAAAACAGAATACCCAGTGCTGATGGGGGCAGAGAGGGAGGAAGCCACACTGTTCCCTGCCCAACTTTCTTACTGTATCGAGGGCTGGCATCTGTCTTTGTGGGGAAAGCTTTCCGATGGCAGATTTTCAGGAATGGGAGGGTGGAGAGGAGAAGGGAGGGAGCAGACTCGGCAGATATCTTAGCATTCTATTGGCTAGCGGGAGTCGGCAGCCAATAGAATGCTAAAAAGCTGGACTGAGCCCACCTCTTGCTCTCAGCTCTTTCCCCTCCCATCTGGAAGTCCTTTCCAGATGGGAGGAGGCAGAGCAGGATGGAGGGGGCAGATCATGAGCAATCTATTGGCTAGTGGGAGTCTGAGCAGCCAATAGAATGCAGAAAAGCTGTGCTAAGCCCACCTCTTCCCTTCAGCTCCCCCCTCCCATCTGTTTCCAGACCCAGACAAGGTAATCACATGAGTAAACATCTGCAAATCAATTACAGTACTCCCTGTCTCCAGTGGAGCTTTCCAGCATTCTATTGGCTGCTGACTCCTGCGAGCCAATAGAATGCTAAGATATCAGCTGAGTCTGCTTCCTCCCTCCTTCTCTCCCCCCTCCCATTCCTGAAAATTTGTCATTGGGAAGCTTGCCCCACGGAGACAGCTGTCAGCCCTGGATAAAGTAAGAAATCTGGGCAAGGAACAGTGTGGCTTCCTCCCTCCTTAAATTTCTCCCAGCCTGGGCGTGGGGGGGTGAGGGAGCGAGAAATCTCACGAGAATCTGAATCCAGGTCAAGATGTCTGAGATCTCGATCCTGATTCTTGATTCTCGCAAGATTTTTACGAGAATAAAATCTATTCTTGTTTTAGCCCTGACTCTCACCATAAGAGTTGATCCAATAGGTACCATCTGAACTGTCTCAGTCTCCTACACTTAGGACCAATATGACAGCCACATTTTTATGAGCTGTTCAGAAACATGGGACCAGTTGATCCTGCAAAAATAAAACCCATGCTTCCCCAGTCCCCTTGATCAGCTGCGACTAAAAGCCTGACTGGCCGATCCCTCATCTTTGAAAGCATTTGTCCTCTAAATTCCGTTTGGACCTTTCTCTCCTCCTACTGCACTTCGCTGCCAGGATAGTTAGCTCAAACAATTAGTGAATGCTGACTCATCGCGTCCGTGAATGGGTGAGTGTCTGCGTGAGGTACGCAACTTCCTGAGTCGGCCTAATGGAAGCCTAAAGAGATTTTTCACAGATTCATGGGTTTTCAAAGGAGAAATTTGCATATTAATACGAAGCTGTTCAGACTGATTGGCTTAATGTGTTTGGGGTAAGTATAATTAAATGTCAAGGGAGATATATCATGAAGCAGTGAAGCTGAAGCTAATTTATAAAAAAAAAAAAGTAGGCCTAGGGGGAGAGAGAGACATTACAAATAATAAACAGTTCTTTAACCTTCCCTTTTTAAGGTGATTTGCTTAGTCTGGGCTGAGAAATACCAAATATTTTAGAAGAGATTCCCAAATCAACCAAGGTGCTTTTTCATTCCATGAAGGAATGATCATTCCTCTTTTCAAATATAAAGGGTAGACTCAAGGGGAGCAATCGTTCAGCTTTTATGATCCTTGACAGTGAGTTATAATGACCCCCATGCTGCCATGGGTTCTAAAGCATAGTTCTCATGAACGTAGAATTGGGTTCAAGCTTCAGAACTCAGTTTGGATCTGGCTTTCAAATGCTGCAGAGTTTTGGGAGGCTTTGGAGATGGATTTTGTGGGGATGAATTCATGTGTTTTAAAAATCAGAGCTGTATGGAGATTATTTTGTCCGACCTCCTGTATTGCACAGGCAAGTTTAGTAGTGAAGAACCTTGGGCTTGTGAGCCAGATCTGGCCTGGGTCAGGTTTTTATTTGGCCCCTTTCCAATTCAAGCATCTGACCCCTGGATTTAGTACTTACCCGCAAGCACTAAAGAGTAGAAATACTAAAGAGTAGAACTGGAACACGTATCCACAAAAATGAACCTAGCGGTCAATTTTTCGGTGCCCGATTTGACTCAAAAATATTGGGTATGAGTTACAAGTTACAACCTGATTACAAGTTACAACCCAATTCAGCTACCTTAGGTCTCAGAATGTCCTGGAATTTTGACTTTTGCTCCTGATTTTTTGAGTTTTCTGTTCCAATTTTCCAGTTGGTGACCAGAAAATTGGTAAATTGGTCATGGAAATGACCAATTTTTCGGGTATCTGGGTACGCTATCGGTGATTGGGTAGTCCATTGAACATACCCAACACAGAACTCGAAACTACAAGTATTACCGGCAACGGCAGGTACCAAATTAGATACCCGTTTCAGCCTTGCCAAAGAGCCTTGTACGCTCACTGGCAGAAATGAGACACCAAGTTTTGTTGGAATAAAGTAGGGAACATCCTTTATTAACAAATCACCGGCATCTAGTCAAACAAAAAGGCACCAAGGCAAACGGCATAGTTCTAGCAAACTCACCTGGAGGCACAGTGGAAATCTCTGGTGTAACAGGGACACTTACCCTGATGGGTAAGTGTCTGCAGAATCAGCCCCTCAAGAATTCAGGCCCATACGGGATCTTCACTAAAAATATTTACCACTGTCCCAAGTACAGGGATCAATGGGTGCCTCTTCCTTAGGCCCCACCTGGCTAGGTATTAAACCCCCCACATGTTCCCTCTGCGTACCTTCTGGCTTCACCTCTCCTGGTCAGGCCCAGACCCTCCTGAAACCAGGATATCCCTCTTCACTCCAACTCTGGTTCAATCACCCCCCTGTAGCCCTCAGGCAGAGCCTTTCCCCAAGCTCTGCCAGCCAGACACAGTCCCACAGACGCACACACCCCGCCGCCCCCCGGATCCTGCCTCTCCCAACTACCTTCTCACTCCCAGTCAGCAGCCTCCCTTCCAATAAGGCAGCATGACAGCGGTTGTTGACAGTGGCCGCATTCTCCACCCATATGGGTGTTAAGTCACATGGTCATCTGTCCCACCTGGGGCGGGAAGAGGACTTCTCATGGCTGGGTGAGCTCCCGCTGCGGGGACATATATTCCTGTGGCCTCCCTGGCCAGGGAGGGGGAGTGGGGAGAAACGTACGGCTGCCCAGCCCCTCCCCCCCCCCCACGCTGCTGCCATCACCCTTCCGGCTCATCATGACGGGCAGCCCATGGCTGCTTATTACAGACAGCTGTGGATGGGCACCATAGCAACACACACACCCCCTTCCGCACCGAGAGGAGCTTGGGGCTGGGAACAAACATTCCTTCCTGGTTCCGCCCACTTTGGCCCAGCTGGGTGGCTGCTGAGCCTGGACTCCGGGCCTGCTTTGATCCAGCCCCAGCGCCCCCCCCCCCCCATTTACAGAGCTCTACATGAGATTGGAAGGGGTAAGGGACTAGAGAATTTGGCCAGCACTGTGGTAGTGCAGCCCAGGACGCTGGGAAGTAACGAGTTAGCAGTGACAGATATTTGTGTAGGAACGCTACTCCGTTGTCAGTTTTTATTAAGAAGCAACACAGTTAAGGGAAAAACAACAACTTGGATTTAGCCAAGCGGGTCCATGGGAGACATGAGAAATCGTTTCTAATTTGGGAGCGGCGGCAGTGACATTAGGAGATCACAGCAGGAGGACCAGTTTGCTTCATTGTTAGAATTAGCTATTACCCGAACATGTTAGCAAATGACTTGTGGCTCGGGGCCTGCCTGATCATTGGAAACTGAGCATTTATGAAAGGGATTTTTATTTTTAGTTGGGCAGAATCACGCCCACATCTTGCGTGGGCACCAATCCTAAGGCTGGGGCAGGGGCTAGCAGGGGTAGGCAGAGTGACTCCTCTAGGCAGCAGCTGCTGGAGGACAGTCAGGAACAAGAGGGTTTGCAAATGTGTGTGCTTGCAAGGCATCTGAATGCATGTGTCGGCAGCCAAATAAAAAGCACTTTTGTAGGGTTCTCTAGGTGAAAATGCTTTGTATTATTATGCTGCTGTTAGCATTACTGGTCACCACCGATAAAAAGCGCTGTATTCTCTTTGTCGGCATGGGTGTCTCTATGTGCAGAGTCACCATTTTAGCATTGCGTTTGGTTTGGTCTAGGGCTGAAACTCGATTTTGAGTTTTTCTTGGTTATCGCTGAGAATCGCAATTCTTGTCTCGTTTTAAATGAGTAACGATAACCAAGAAAATTGCCGTGTCAACAATTCTCAGTCACTCTTTCCTCACCATTTACCGGATTGCCGTTTACCGTTGGATTGCTGGTTACCGAGTTACCATTCACTGCGTGGTTGTTTACCGGGTTGCCTGTCAGCCAAATCCAATAACCAATAAAGACGGTAACCAATAAACATGGTAATAAACCAATAACCAATAGACACCAATAAACAAATAACAAATAACCAATAAACCAAAAAAACACCAAATAACCAAGGTAATAAACCAATATGCCATTAACCAATAAAAAGAAATAAACCCATAACAAAAAAATAACTAATAAACATGGTAATAAACCAATAAACACAGTAAATGGCAAATCACAGTAACCAGTAAACATGGCACATAGTAAATCGCAATACCGATATAACCCATAAATGGCAAAACCCAATGGTAACTGATAAACATGGTAAATGATAAACGATAAATTGCAGTAACCAATAAATCGAGTTTCATCTGAGATCTCGATTGGGGTTTGAAAAAGCTGCAAAATCTCAGTAACAATTCACGATTCCCACGAAATTATCGTGAGAATCAATTTGATTCTTGTTTCAGCACTAGTTTGGTCATTCAAACACTGTCTGAAACCCACAGAGTCAATATGGATTTGTTGAGATTTGTTTCCCAGAGTGGAAATGGGCTGGGAACGCCTCAGCAGACCTAAGCGGCAGCCAAAAATATGCCCTGGAATCAATGGGGCAGATCCCATGGCCCATGGATCCTACATGCCCATGTGCACCGTTTCCACACAGCACAATGTGCCTGCAATGGAGGCTTTACAAAAGCAGACTATAATAAGCCCCCCTAAAATGTCTACCCTCATCCCTAATCCCCCCAACTTCTATTCCCACCTGCCAAAAGCTCTGTCAGACAAACGTTTTTACACCATCTCCGGAATATGCCCAGGCTTGGACTCTGGCGGAGCTCGGGGGAAAGGAAGTTCCAAAGTATGGGGGGCAGCAATTTCCTCCTGCGGGCCCTATTTCCTCCATTCCAATCCGAATCAGAGAGAATGTTGTCCATTCCAGTTTTCAGTCAGAACAGACAAAATGCCCAATTCCGATTGGAAATTGGAATGGGCAGAATTATAGGTTTAGTTCTAGGACTGACCTTCTGGCTTGTCCTCTGACTCTGCTACCCAGATCACCGTTTGGCTCTGGTTGTTCTGACTCGGACTTATCTCCTGGAACCTGCTGGCTATGTTCTCTGAATTAGCTCTTTCTGTCTGTGAATACCCATGCTTTGGCTCGGTTTGACTCTGATCCTGTGGTCAGTCACTTTCTGTTCATACTTCCCATTGGCAGTACTAGACAGCAGGGCCGGACACCAGGAGGGGGAGGAAAGAGACCAGTGCAATTTTAATTGTTTGTTCCTGCTGGTCAGGCTCTTGGAGAACACCTGCAAAAGGACATAGGGAAATGGGGCTAGAGAGAATTGCTGCACACTGAGTGCTGAGATTGTATAAACTCTAATGATTTTCTTGTTAAGGAAAAGAAAATCAATGGCACGCACTGCTTAATGGCATCAAAGGGTTTCTGCCTGTCGATAGCACTTAGGCGTTGACTATCTCTGGGAGGTACCCAGATGCACTTCCCGGCACAAACCTCCTTTTGGGATCTTCTTGGTGAATTTTTTTCTTCCCCATCCAAATGGAGAACAGCAGAGCTGTCCTCTCCTCCCAGGGCCACTGCTAATTCCTTAATTATCAGACAAAAGGCTTCTGTGAAACTCCACCAAGCCACAGGGCTCTCCAGTTACCTGACCTCCTGAAAGGAAAAGCTTTGTGCATCAATAATTAATCAGAGCAATTAGGGGAGGGGACTGTGATCTGTAATTAGCTGTGATCGCCGTTGTTTCTCTTCACCTTCCCCGGCTGGTCCCCTGGAGTTCACGTCTCATCTTTAGAAGGCCAATCAGCGGTGATATGGAAGAGGATCTTGGGAGATGCCAGGTCCAGTAAGAGAGAAATAACAATGAAAAGTTGCTCTACCGTTCTGCCTTTGATTACCATTCGATCGCAAGCAGGGTTCAGTTTAGAGCTGAAACGAGTCCTCACAGAAATGATCATGCCCATCAAAACTGGTGTTCAATTTGACTGGTAATTTTTGGGCATTGCTTGGTACCCAGTTGGGAACCCAGTCGACCAAAATACCAGGGGGCTGGGGGTGTTTCTTTTCCTGACTTTCAATACTGAATTTGTGACTTCCTCTACTGAATTTCAGTTTACTGTCCTGATTTTCCTGGGTTTCCGTCCTGCTTTCTGATTGGAAAATGGTAAATTGGTTACCCGGAAGTGAAAATATCTGGTATTTGGGGGATATTTGAGTACCGAAACGTAGTTGGGTATTGCCCCACAGGTACTAAATGTCCTACTCTCTTCATCTCTAACCCAGTTATATCTGGGTGGTTACAAGAGAGACCCTACAAGAACGGGAGAGTCATTGTCAAAACTGCAAGAGGTGAGAACTAAAGCTGAAGCAAGTTCCCCTAAAAACTGGTGTGCCCATTAGATTCCGGTTACCTGAATCAAACCAGATATTTTGGACACGTTTTGGTACCCTAATCAGTTTTCAGTCTGTTACTATAATACCGAAATACTGATGAGTATCTCCTCATGATACTCAAGACTCTCACGGGTTTTGCAGCAGGGTCGTGCACTGCAGGAACGGGGCTCTGGCAGGAAGAGGAAGGGTGGCGTTTGCCCGGGTTACAGTAAAGAAGTGGCCACAACGATGGTGGCCCATCCATTAGGTGCAGGGCCCGGGGCAATAAGCCCCCTTGGACTGTTACTACAAGTGTAGCTGGTTGCCTTAATCGGAGCCGGGAAGGAATATTTCCCTGAGCACTGAACAAATTGGCTTAAGTCCAAAGGTTTTTTTCTTTCATTTTCCCTGTCATGCCGTCCCCCCCCTAATGTGCAGAAAGGGGCGTTCAAGTGTACACTTAATTATCCTTTGTTGAAACTCCTTGGCGGTAGTCCCGTGCCAAAATAAAAAGAGAGCTCAAAAATTTGAAGCGGAAAAGGAAACAGCCAAGGCACCTCCTTATGAGGTGAGGGAAGGGTGTACCAATCAGGGTCTACGCGATCCACGGTCTCGCCTAACCCTGGGGGGGGCAACAGGAAACAGGCCAATAAGCAGGATAGATGTTGCCCCTAGTTGACCATGAACGGTCACCTTTTTCTCAGGACTCTGGCATTAGCGGGTCAGGGTTGGAATGTAAATGGACCGGAGACTCCATTGGTGAGTAGTGAGCTGAGGCACTGGACAGGTTGGTCTGGAGGGGTGATGGTTAGGATTTTCTGGTTTGGATTTATCTACCCCTCCCAAGCGTTATACCCAGAGACTGCCAAGTTACCATTAATAAAGAGCGTGGCCTGTTTTAACCCGTAGTGTGTGTCTGTGGCCTTCTTTCAGGTGCGGAGACAATAATCGGATATAGAAAAATGGGATGTACATTCCCCCCAAAAGTACTAGGATTCCAGCAGGAACCAGCCCTCTCTGGCTGTTAAGTTAGTGTGGTTAGTATGACAGGTGAGGGAATGTTTTTTTTTTATATCTGATTATTGACTTGGCAGTGTTAAGGCTACATTGATCATGAAGCTTAGAAGAGAAGAACGGCCATTTGATTTCCCTTAATAGCTTGTCACAAAGAGTTATTCTTCCAGACCTGGAATAAGGCTCCTGTTATGGCAGTCATATCCAAAATACTGCCCCCCTCCCCCCCCGAGGGGGCTCCTATAGCAAGCCGGATGTTGTTTACCACTTGCTAACAGGAGCAGCAGACTGTGGTGGAGGTAAACTATTCCTTTCCTGGTTGGAGGCCTAAGGAAATTGTTACGCTGATCACTTGTGCAACATGATGGGATGACTCCCAAGCAGGACTGGCTGGTAGAAGGAATTGATTCAGGCTGCAGAGCTAAGTCACAATTTCAGGTCCAACCCAGATCAGAGCTTGCTAGAAATTGAAAGAACGAAACCAGTCCAAGACCGTCCCGCCAATCCCTGCACGGTCCCGCAGGCGAGTCACCAACACCTCATGATCGACTGAGTCTAATGCAGCCGAAAGGTCTAGCAGGACCATTAAGGTCTGACGACCCTTGTCCAACGCCAGATGGAGATCGTCAACCAAGGCCACCAATGCAGTCTCTGTACCATACCCAGGCCGAAACCTGGACTGAGAGGGGTCAATGAAACCAGTGTGGTCCAGGTGTTCTTGGACCTTCCATGCCACAGCCCGTTCAATAACCTTCCCTAAAAAGGGAAGGTTAGAGACAGGCCAGTAACTGGCAGGAGCATCAGCGT
This sequence comes from Sphenodon punctatus, assembly GCA_003113815.1. Classification (NCBI taxonomy): domain Eukaryota; kingdom Metazoa; phylum Chordata; class Lepidosauria; order Sphenodontia; family Sphenodontidae; genus Sphenodon; species Sphenodon punctatus. Next base: position 3,555,364 of record QEPC01011341.1, read on the forward strand.
CAAGAGATGGTTTCTTGAGCAGGAGCCTAACCACAGCCTCCTTCAGGCATTCAGGCACCCTTCCCTCCCAAAGGGAGGCACTAACCACCCCAGCCAGCAACGGCCATAACATCTCCTGGCTGGCTTTCACCAGCCAGGACAGGCAAGGATTAGGGCTGAAGCGGCAGCAGCTTTTACCACGCCGCGATTCCATTCCGCCATTTCAGAATTACCCATGCCACACCACGGCTTTTCTGCCAACATTCCGCTTATTCTGCCGGCATTCTACACATTCAGAAACTCTCAGAAAAATTGCGGAATTGTCGGAAACTGTCGGGAAACCGCTGTTCCGCTATTTCGTGGCACTGGCGGAAGTAGCGAAAATGGCATGTTTCCACTATTTGTGAAGCCTGTGGAAGTAGCAGAATGAAATTAGCGGAGCTGAGGAAGTAGCGGAATGAAACTAGCGGAATGAAAGCCTCTGCCACACCGTACCACTAATTGCAGAAACGCTGTTTCCGGCAGAAATAGCTACCGCTGCGACTTTCCGCTACAGTCCTAGCAAGGATCTTGTTCACAAGTGGTGGCACAAACAGATCCCAACAACGACTCCACATCAGCAGGCGACACCATCTGAAACCGATCCCACAAAGCAGGACTGGGCATCCATAGCCCCAAGATGATCCTCTGCAATAACTGCGGAACCAAAATCGTGGCGGATGCGAGCGATCTTATCTACAAAGTACTCGATGAACCGGTCACAGCGGTCACTGAATTGCTCCAGGTCCAGGCGGAGGCAGGCAGGACTGACCAAACCTTTTACCACCCGGAAAAGCTCCGCTGGACGTTGACTTTGCAGATGCAATAAGGGCAGCAAAGAACTGCTTCTTTGCTGCCTGCACCACCACAGCATAGGCCTTTAAACTGCTCTTATATTGTGATCGATCATACTCGTTGTGAGTCCGACGCCATCGTCGCTTCAACTGCCTGCTCTCCCGCTTCAAGCACCACAGGGCCTCAGTAAACCAATGAGACCTGCGGGAGACTCAGGAGGGCATCGGACGCCTGGGAGCCACTCTGTCAATGGTCTTGACCAACAAGGTGTTCCAGAAGGCTACGAGATCATTGACCGAGCGGGTGTCAAGGTCCAGGGGAAAATCCCCCAAAGCATTCCGGAACCGATCTGGTTCCGTAAGTCTCCGGGGGTGGACCGATCTAATAAGTTCTGCACCCCGTTGGGGGCTGATATGTGCCAGGATGCACACCTTAGGGAGGTAATGGTCAGACCATGACAAGGGCTCCATCCCCCTGACTTCTACTAACTGACCCCCCCGCCTCAAGGCCGGTGCAGAAAACCAAATCCAGTGTATGTCCCTCCTAGTGTGGGGCCACAGATGATTTGGGACAGGTCCATGGTTGTCATGGAGACCATGAACTCAAGCCTCGCTCCTCCAAGATTGGTGTCAGCGTGGATGTTAAAATCCCCCAGGACCACTAATCTGGGGGTCCAGAGGATCACATCAGACACCAAATCAGCAAGAGCATGTAGGGATGCCGCCGGGCAATTGGGTGCATGTTACACCAGCAGCACCCCTAATCTGTCCCTGGCCAAATCCAACACAAGATGGAGGCACTCAACACCTGGTGGAGCCTGCACCGGATACCTCCTAAAAGACAGTGCATCCTTGATAACAATAGCTACACTGCCCCTTCCACCTGAGCCACGGCCCACCCCATGAGTGTAGATGTCTATCATGATTAATCCAGGCATGCTACCTGAGACCCTCCAGGATTCCCGGCAGAGACCTCACCCAGGCGCGCTACCCAAGACCCTCCAGGATCCCCAGCAGAGGCCTCACCCAGGGGTGCTACCTGAGACCCTCCAGGATCCCCAGCAGAGGCCTCACCCAGGGACACTACCTGAGACCCTCCAGGATCCCTGGTAGAGGCTAACTGAGATCCTGAATCAGAGATGCCGGGGATTGAACTTGAGACCTTATACATGCAAAGCATGCGCTCTACCCCCTGAGCAACAGCCCACCCCAAGTAGCTGGGTCTGTAGCTGGGCGCAAGAGATGGCATCAGGAGCACGGCAGAGAGAGGTATTCATTTCATCTCTTTCCCTTTCCCAGCCCTCTTCCAAACTCCAGGAGGGAACGAGGATAGGAAACAGCTGATAGGAGGGGGGGACTCTGACCCGCAGCTGCGTGAAGATCTATTTAATCAGCTGCAATCCCGTGATGAAGTCATTGATTTGAACGTGTTGGTATTGCATGATAAGGCCTAGCATTGTCTGATATAATGTCCTGAAAGTCTTGCCCAAGCTCACACCGGCAAGGAAATGGACCCAAGTCTCTAATTAACTCCCTAGCCATGGTGCCACCCTGCCCGTTCTTTCATAACACGTGAATAGGCTGCTCTCTTCCCTGCTCCTAAACCAGCGTGGATGAGAGGACTCTTTCTTCTGCTCCAAAACGAAGGGTCATGAAGTTTAATAAACCGCTTGAGGCTGTTGATATGCCAGAGGCCTCCAGGCCTCCGCTGAACAAATGCAGACTTGAGGTCGCCTCCGTGGCATCTGCCTCTGCTTGGGATCAACAGAGAAACAAACAAACAAGCATATGAAATGGCTGGCTGTTAAGTGAAATCCAGCGTTCCCTGCCCGCTAAGGTCGCATCGCTGGGTCTTCCTAAGAAAGTGATATAATCCTGAATGGGCTATAAGCTATGCTGCCAAAGGGGAAACACGATTCTGGTTAGTTTGCTACCAAACAGCGGCGTTTTTATGACAGAGTGTCCCTCCAGCAACAACCAATAGTTGAATGGGCAGTCGAGGAGACAAAAACAATCACATCAGAGGGCTGTTGATCAAGTTACCAGTCGATCTAAGTAGGGACTTACATAAGAACAGTCAGTGCCGTACTGGGTCAGACCGAAGGTCCATTGAGCCCAGCATCCTGTCTCTGACAGTGTCCAATCTCGGTCGCTTGGGAGAAGTTAAAGGAATAATCCGTTCCCCGCTCCCAACAATCAGATGTTACATCCCCCAAACCGGCTTGGCTAATAGCCATTAATGGACCTACCCTCCAAGAACGTATCCAGTCTTTTTAATCCCAGCGATACTACTAGCCTTGACCACCTTCTTTGGCAACAAATTCCACACGTTAATCGTGCACTGTGTGAAAAGAGCTCCCACCACTGTGATATGAGAGCAGGAAAGGTTATTTGATAGCTGGCTGGTTCCGCAGCATCCAACCCATTCTGGCAAGGACTGGATACCAAGCAGGATCCATTTATCATTTGGTGGATTAACCAGTTAATCGTTTTACCCATTTATCATGTTACCACCTGATATCACAATGTGCCATTTCCCATGTTGCCGTTTTGACATTCATTCATTCGATTCAGTTTTTTTACCTCACCAATTGCCTGGCCAAACAGAAAGAGCTTTCATCGCTTCCAGAAGATGAACAGGCTCGGGCGTAGATGACTCTCCAAGGGGCGGGAGTTCCATGATGGTGCGGAAGCTGCTGAGAACGTCTCTCGGTGTGCCCTTGTTGTACGAACCTGGCAGGCAGATTGTACCTGCAAGAGGACGCACCTTGGCTATGCTCGGAAGCTGTGACGGGACATGAGGCATAAGGCGGTCTTTAAGATATTTAACTCTCGTGGAATTATGTGGCTTAATTGGTTTGTCGGTTAGCTGTCGCGGTAATCTGTTAACGGCCGGGAATCCACGAATGGTGGATATTTAAATTGCTCATTTATGCTTCTCCTTGTTTTGCCTCATCCTTCAGGATCTCCCTCCTCTCCTTGCAAGCAAGCTAAGCAAATTCTCAGCTTCAGGAATGTCTCCCCGTCTCTCCCTAGGTCCCTCTCCTCTCGCGTCCATTCTAGATTGCAAACCTCTCAGGGCAGGGACCTGTCTCTAATTGGGTGGGGTATAAATTTTAATAAATGAATGAATAAATAAATAATCATGGCTGTTCAGTGCCTCCTCCATAGACAATACCTCCTCCATAGAGCTAAAACGGATATCAATTCAATATTTATTTATTAAGCGTAGCCATAGGCATTGCATAGGTCATACAAAGCATACATACAATACTATACAGCAATTTACTAGTAACCTACCTACCCAAAATTCAAAGAAAATACATAAAACAGGTAGTAAATACAAGGAATAAAATAATAACTTCACAAAATATCACTCCATAGCATCGACACGCTTAAACTCCAAAAAATGCCGCCGTACCTGGAAAACCTATGTCCAATAGTTAGCCACCATTTTGGTAATATCATGATCTGTTGCTGGCCCTTCAAGATACAAAAAACCCCAACAACAACAAAACTGATATCTGCTTTGGTACCCGCAGGTAATACCCACGTTTTCTGCTACTATTTTGGGTATCTGAATCCATATCTGAATACTTCTTGAGCATTATATCAAGATTTCAGTTATCGATATTTTGAATACCTAAAATTACCTGAAAAGCTGGAAAAAACCAGGAAATTCCCAAAATCTGGGATGAAATTGGGTCAAAAGTTGGTATTTTGGAATAATAAGGGTGCTGGAGGGCCCTAACCCCCACCTTTTTCGACTGCCCTCCTACCATTTTTTATGCCCCATTTAGCTACTGGATTTAGAAGGCTACCGGGGAGTGGGCCATTATTTCAGTGAGGGTCCTCTTACCTTTTTTCTTATAATTCAAGCCCTGACCAGTTTTGGGTATTTGGGTACCCAATCAAAAAACGGTTTGGTTACCGACAAATAGCCCAAATTTTCAGTTCAGTTTGGCTACCGAAAAGATGAGTATACCCGTTTTTGTGGGTTCTCATTTCATCTCTACCCATGATGCAAAGCATACTCCAATGACCCCTGTATAGCACATCCTTGGTGAGCTACCTTTACAACAAAATTGTTTCCCCCAGGGGATTGCATTGGACACCTTTTAGCCAGGGTTCAATCGAATATCCCAGTAGGTATAGAGCAGCTCCAGAGAGATCATTGGCGTCACTTCAGACGTACAGCGGTGTAAACGAGAACCGAATCTAGCGCTGTAGGTGTGATCCACTGTGTGTGGTGTGTGTTCTCTTCTGTGCTTTTAAAGAGATGTCAGATCCTGATGGATGAAATGAGATCTCGAATAATACTATTTCATTATTCTGACTCCAGTGTGTTGAGCGTGCCTGATCAGAGACACGCAGCAGTGCGATCCCTTTGCAGGCTGACTGCTTAGCCCTGTCTTCCTTCTGTTGTTTAAATAACAAGAAGTTAGAGTAAGCATCGGGTTACTTATCAGCGAGGTAAAAAGAGAGGCAGGAAGGCGGTGAATAGGAACAAGAGCTCCTCTGATAAGATGTAGCCTGACAGACGCAGCGTGGAAACAGATGCCACAGGCTGCAGATGTAATGAGATACGTAAATACCGTGGCTTGCTTGAATAAATAGAAGCATCCCCCTTCCTAAAGATGTCTGGAGCTCCCACAGACATCAGCAACAGTGTGTTTTTCAGCACCAAGGCGCCGATCTGTTTAATTTCAAACCAAAGGCTCTAGGATTTTAATCGGCCACGGAGCAGATTTATTCACTGCAATGTCCTGCCTTTTAAGGTGATGTAAGAGAATTTGACTCTACAAATGGCTCGCATCTGAGTTTTAATGCTTACTGCTTATCAGTGATTTCCCTCCCCCCTTCATCCACTTCATTAAGACTAGAGGTGAAATGAGTGCCTAATTTAGAACCTGTGGATAATACCTGCATTTCCAGGGACCGGGTTGGGTATCCAGTAGGCTACATGATCACCAATCAAGTCCCCAAAATACCTGCAACGTTGGTCATTTCCATTACGAAGTTTCCAATTTTTCCAGATACCAATCAAAAAAATGAGGACAGAAAACCGAAAAATTGTGACTGGAAAAACTGAGACTGAAAAACTGGGGCTGGAAGTTGATATTTGAGGACATTCGGGGGCATTTCGGGACATTGGGTACTCGAATCCGGCCCTAATCAGGTACCGCTTGGTACCCAAAATGTTTATAGTACAGTAGCAAGTGTGCCAAGTTGTAGGAGCCGCATTCCATATGGGATGAACACAAGTCCTTCTTTGCAAGTAGAAATCCCAAATCCTGTCTGAGGTTCACCCGAGTTCTGAGGATAATGTCTTTGAAAGACTTTCACTGGAGAACTCCCACCGAGGAGAAGCTTTGGATGCCTTACAAAAATGCAAACCTGCCCCGACTGGGTAAGCTCAGGCATCTCACACCATTCTGAATAAACCCAAAGAAACAGCAGAGCTGCCGGCAACATCTGACATGAGATGAGAGGCTTCCCAGGGTCTGCTTGGAGAGGGAGATGCAAGGAGAGAAATTTCAGGAAGCTTTAGAAAGAAACCTCGGCCATCCAAACTGGCCATACCACGGAATAATGTGACTCCAGGACCCACTAGTCTGTACTTCCCAAAGCCCTATATTTTATTTTTGCCCTGGGCTCCATAACGTCTAAGACTGGCCCTGATGAGAAAAGAGTTAATTCAGGACTGATCCCCTCCCTCCCTCTCTCTCTGTCTCTGCAAGCAGGGCAGCTGCTGTCTTTTGGGATGTTCTGGCTGACAGAGAGGGCAGCACTTGATGGCAGAAAAGGCAGGATCTCCTTCAGTTCTCATAGAGCAGGGTTGGGAACCTCAGGCCCGGGGGGGGGGGGGGGTCAGAGGTGGCCCATGGCTAGTTTTGTATTTGGTTTCTGGGTCTGGCCCCTGGATCCAGTTCCTATCCCCAAACACTGACAGGGTGAGATTAGGGGAAGGGGAAACTGATGAAAGCACACACACGACGATTGGGGACAGATCCACAACACAGATGCATGACCTGGGCTCTACGTTTCTTGAGCACACCTCTTAAGCATCCCCCCCCCCCTCCCCAACTTCTGTGCAGCCTTTGAAGATTTTATTAATTTTCAAAGCATCCCCTGGGAGGGAAAAGGTTCCCCACCGTTGCCATAAAGTATGGGAACTCCGTCCTCGCCCAGATTCTGGTAAATCCACATAAGCCTGTTGTTGCATGTTCAATACAGCACATACCTAAAACCGTGCACGAGCCAAAGAGCATCCTTTGTGAATCGGGAGGATTTCAGAATTGGAGTGCTTATGAACTACTGATCTACTTGCACGTTCACACCCATGCCTTGCAAATTTCCTTCTGATAAAATGAGTCGCACAAGAGCTAGTGCTCTGAATTAGAACAAAACTGGAAGGGAACCATTTTTTTAAAAAAGAAGCTTGGATCAGTTGGCTAGTTGACCTGAACCGCTGCCTGCTATGTTGTCCCTTCAAGACAGGCGCTTTGAACCTGGGGCATGCTTCCAGCTAGGTCCTTAAATCCAGGTGCCGCTATTTTCATGGATCCTGACTGCCGGCATCTCCCGCTGAAATAATCAAGCGCTGTGCATACCCACCATCTCAGGAAATCAGATCCTTCTCTTTGCATCTAATGGAGTTCAGTGTCCAACAAACTCCTAAGAGAGAGAGACAACATAGTTCAGATGATCGCTTTCATTGGACCAACTTCTGCCGGTGAGACTAGGCAAACTTTGTGCAACCCAAATGCTCGCCTGTTCTCAACAGAATTTGGTCCAATAAAGAGATCATTTCTTCTACTACTTCTCCGTGTTTTTGCCAAGGTTTTCTCTTTCCCTCTTCCTAGTGCTCTGCTGCCTCTGTTTCCTCTTCTCATAAACCGAATCTTTTGTTCTCAGTCAGGCTTACCCATTGTTGATTCCTGTTTCCTGTTATCCTTTCCCAGAACACTGTATCAAGTAGGTGGGTAAAAAATTTTTTTTAAACGTGCTGTGAATGTTGTTCTCGCATTGCTTCCCGGATCTCTTCATGTCGATTAGGCAGTAGGGTCCTTCAGAGCAAGGGATAGATTCCACCTGGTTGGCTGGAGTAGTCTCAATTCTTTAACATGACTTTCTGGTTTCCCATATACTTAGATTTAGTGCTGCAAAGTGCAAACTTATTGGATTCAGAGTCCTTAAAAATGACATTTCAGTGGCCTGGATGGTAGTTTTGGCTTAAGATTTAATCCTGCTGACTTCACTGGATGAAGGACCAATGTCATTGGCCTCCTTGGACACAGGCTCAGTAGAGAGCCAGTGTGGGGTTGTGGAGAAGGTGCTGGACATGTACCTGAAAAGCCAGGGTTCAAATCCTGCCCTACCCATGAACTCAACAAGTGACCTTGGGCAGGTCACAACCTCTCAGCCTCAGTTCCCCATCTGTAAAATGGGAGTGTGTGTGTGTCTGTCTGTCTCTCCCTGTGTTCCCCTCACCCGTGTCCATCTTAAACTCTCAGCCCACCAGGGAGAAACCTGTCTCCAAAATCTGTGACTGTAAAGCGCTGAGTAGTCGTGCAATAGAGATAATAATTAGTAGTAGCACAGGTAACACTTGCAATTTTGAGTACTGTGTCGGGTGTCAAGTGGGCTACCCGAGTACCATTCAGGAACCCGATTACTTGAAAATGGGTATTCCACTTGGATGGAAAGTGGAATGTTGAAAAATCGGTAGCGGAAGTTGGAAAATTAGGACAAAAGCCAGTCTATCGGTCTATTGGGTAGCCCAATTAGTACCTGATGTTACCAAGTCAAGTATCACAATTTCAAAGCTATACCCATTTTTGCAGGTACTTGTTTTTCATTTTCGTTATTTAAATCGGTCATCTTCGTTTTCATAAATATCAAATTGTTTTTGTTTTTGTTTTTGCTTTTGTTTTCGTTTTCCATTGGTTTCAATTGAAAACACATTTTCAGCTGTAACCTTTTTGTTTTTCACTATATGTAGCTGCAACCTGGTGTACATATACCTCCAATGGAAGACATTTTGTGTATCAAATTCCAAAAAGATTGGATAAAGGAATCCAATTGGAGAAGCCGTTGAATTAATTTATTTTGCAAACATCTTCATATACATTCTTAGGTGTAACTTCTTTGCCTCACATTTAATGTAGATGAAACTTGGTATGTTTATACCCCTTCTCATATTTACTATCCCTGCTAACTTTCAGAAGGATTGGATAAAGAGTCCGGGTGGTATAAGCAATTAACCTATAAATGTATGTCTGAGTGTAACATCTTTGTAGTCCAACCAGTGTACATGAAATTTGGCAGGGCTGTATCTCACACCTTCATGATGATCTCTGCCAAATATAAGAAATATGTGATAAAGGGTCCCAATTTTATATGCCTGCACAGCATATGCAGAGAACGAGTCTATGCCAGGGGTTCTCTTACGTGTCACTGTGGTATCAGATCGGTTTGTGATGCCAATTGGTCAGCAGAAATGTCAACCAAATATCCTCATTCTGTGCTGGGACCATCCCAGCATCTCTCCCCCACTTGTTACTGGGAACTCAGAAGCATCTGTTTAGGAAAAAACCAACAGATTCTCTTCTGTCTTCTGTCACAGTGCTGCAGGATGTGATTGTGATGATAACTGGCCAGCCTGGATGTGTAAACTATGTCTCCTGATTGCTGGGATTCTATCCCCAATGTCCCAGTTATGTCCCTTCTATGCCCGCCTGAGGGCCGTCCCCTATGCCTCCCTCAAAACCACCACCCATTAGTCCTGTAAAGCTGGAAGCATGCAGTAATTAGCCAGTGAATGTGTCTGTCAGTCTTTTGGGTTTGCTCCCCATCCTCCCTCCTACAGCCTCCCTCCCCCTGCCATGTCAGGTTCCTACCTCTGACTGGCACTGCATATGCTGCTATTTATCTGAATAATGATCTTCAAGGAGACAACTTCAATTGCTTATACAAATGGGTCCCTTTATCGATTTTTTTCTGTAGTTTGGCAGAGATGACAGGAAAGGTATGTGATACATTCCTGCCAAATATCTTGTAAACAGGATGGAATATACAAATGTTACAGCTGGAAATGTTTTTTCAAGTTAATGTCTCATATCATCAGGACCCTTCATCCAATCTTTCTGAGAATTGGCAGAAGTGTTACGCTTGTGGAGGGACATGATATTCACCAGTTTCATGCAAATTGGATGGAAGATAAAGCAGTTGTAGCCATGAATGTGTATGGAGCTTTTCTTAAAATCACAACATTCAATTGCTTCTAAAATCGGTTCCCATTATCAAATCATTTCATGTATTGGTACACATAATTCCATCCATTGGGGGTACACACACCCCAAATTTCATTACAATTGAATAAGAAACAAATAAGATATAGCCGGAAATACATTTTTCAGTGTTTCCTTTTTTTCAAAAACAAAATGTTTTCATTTTTATTTTTATTAATTTTTGTCGTTTTTGTTATTGCAATAACAATAATGAAAATGACAATTTTCATTATCATTATTGTAATAACTAAAACAACATGCACATCCCTAGCCAGCTGTACGGCCTCAGGAGATTTTCAAAAGTCCCAATCTGCCTTGTTCCCATTGACTCTCCTTGTTTACTTGCCTTTTGATTCTGTTCATTCAAGTGTTTTCCTCTTTCCACTGAGTATGAGATACCAGCTTTGCAGGAGTGTTGGGAGGATTAACTCACGTTTGTAGGGGAGCTTTCAAACTCTGAGCCACTCTGTAATTGCTAAGTGCTGAAGATGAAAACGCTGCTCAGCTCATTACCACAGAAAGGGATTTGCTCAGTTTACTTCGGATTATTCACGAGCTGAGTGAGGCTCAAACTTTTCTTTTTTTTAACCCAGAGTTGTCAAGTCCTCCCCCGCCCTGCTATGGGGAGGTGTTCATTTAGAGTTGTGCTCCAGAGGTCACCCTGAAAAACTACAGACTGATGAGCCGGACAAATTGGTGGAGATCATTGTAAAATATGGAATGATTGGGCCTGTTGAAAAATGTCAATCAAGCCATTCTCCGTACTGAGACGTTCTTGATTCGATTGAGATGGTATCATGACCTGGGATTTTGATGGGAATTCCTGTTTTTGCATAATCTTATTTCAGCCCTATATAGGACCGTCCTGTAATGCTGTGCTGCTTTAGTGACTCTAGTTTACATGTGCAACCGCTGGTTTAGTTCTTTCGTATGTTTGCCTTCCTAATTATTCCCTCTCTTTCTCTCCCGCACTAAGCATTCATCCTGCTTTATTATTATTATTATTATTAAACATTTATAAAGCGCCAGTAACAACCTGGCGCTGTACAGAACATATAATCAGCTGCGGTCCCTACCTGTGGCTTACAATCTAAAAGACAAGGAGGGGGAGACAAGGAGAGGGGACAGCGGGAGAGACATGGGAGAAGACAAACAAACATTCAGGCGGATGCGAAGTCTCAGGTGCGTGTACTTGGCTTGGTTACAAGGTGGTCGGTAGCAGCAGTCAGCAGAGGAGGGCTGACAGTAAGAGCAAGGGGAAAGACTAGAGGGCATTGGGAAAGGCAGCATGGAAAAGGTGGGTCTTGAGGAGGGATTTGAAGGAGCGGAGGGAGGAGGCGAGGCGGACGTCGGCAGGGAGGGAGTTCCAGGCATGCGGGGCAGCGAGGGAGAAGGGACGAAGGCGGTTGGGCGAGCAGGAGAAGCGAGGGAGAGCGAGGGAGGGGACAGCGGAAGAGCGGAGAGCGCGCGCAGGAGCGCGTAGGGCGATTAGGTCCGAGAGGTAAGGGGGAGCTTGGTCATGGAGCGATTTGAACGTGAAAACCAGGAGTTTGAACAGGATACGTTCAGGAAGGGGGAGCCAGTGAAGGGAGAGGAGGAGAGGCGTCACATGGTCGAAGCGACGGGCAGAGTGAATGACCTTGGCGGCAGAGTTTTGGATCGCCACAAGGGGGGACAGGTGGGAGCGAGGGAGGCCAGCAAGGAGGAGGTTGCAGTAGTCGAGGCGAGAGATAACCATGGCATGAACAAGGATTTTGGCCGAGGAGACAGATAGAAAGGGGCGTATGCGGGCAATGTTGAGGAGAGCGAATCGGCAGGATTTGGCCACAGAGTCAATGTAAGGTTTAAAGGAGAGGTGCGTGTCAAAAATGAAGCCCAAGCTGCGGGCACGGAGAACAGGACGGATGGTGACCCCATCAATGCAGATGGTCAGGTCAGAGGGAGAGGAGGGGGATGGAGGAAAAATGAGGAGTTCAGTCTTGGCCATGTTCAGTTTGAGTTGGCGTCGGGACATCCAGGCGGAGATATCAGAGAGGCAGTCGACGAGGCGTGAGCGGACAGAGGAGGAGAGAGAGGGGGTAGAGAGATAGAGTTGGGTGTCATCAGCATAGAGATGGTATTGGAACCCGTGGGAGGCAATAATTTCACCAAGGGACCGGGTGTAGATAGAGAAGAGGAGAGGGCCAAGGACAGAACCTTGGGGAACCCCAACCGAGAGGGGAAGGGAGGGGGAGGTCGACTCGGGGAGGGAGACATTAAAGGAGCGGTCAGAGAGGTAGGAGGAGAACCAGTCAAAGACAGAGCCACGGAAGCCCAAAGAGTAAAGCGAGTCCAAGAGGAGCGAGTGGTCGACAGTGTCAAAGGCAGCAGAGAGGTCAAGGAGGACAAGAACGGAGTAGTGGCGCTTCGATTTAGCGACAAGTAGATCATTGGTGATCTTGGCCAGGGCAGTTTCAGTAGAGTGGAGGGGGCGGAAGCCGGACTGGAGAGGGTCGAGGGAGGAGTTGGCAGAGAGGAGGTTCAGGCAGCGGGAGTAGACGACACGTTCCAGGAGCTTCGAAGCAAAGGGAAGGAGGGAGACCGGCCGGTAACTAGAGGGATCGGAAGGGTCCAGGGTAGGCTTTTTGAGGATGGGGGAGACAGTGGCATGTTTGAAGGCAGAGGGGAAAGAGCCTGTGGAAAGGGAGAGATTGACAACATGCAGAAGGGGGGGAGCGACAGTGGGAGCAATAGAGGTCAGGAGGCGGGAGGGGATCGGGTCAAGGGGGCAGGTGGAGGGGTTGGATGAAGAGAGAAGGGCAGAGATTTCCTGGAGAGAGGCAGGAGGGAAGGATGCGAGGAGGGAGGGGGGCGGGGGAGGGGGCGGGAGAGAAAGCTGTCAAAATCAACAGGAAGACTTTAAATGGAATTGGAGCAGGCTCCAAATGTTGTAATGCATCAAACCATCTCACTCCTCTCTCTCCTTCCTGATTTCTCTGATCTTTTTCCATGATCATTTCACTGTTTTTATTCCCAAGGATTCTTTATTAGAATCTGGAATGGTAATCTCCCCTGTTGATTTATTATGTCTGGCATCTGGGAGGGAAGAGATGGGTCAGTTCATGTCAGTCCGCCGTCAGCCGATAGTTAATCAAAGGGAATTTATTTCCTGGATCTTTTGGCCCAGGAGAGCGTTGTTGATTGAAAATACAACCCATCCTACCAGCCTAACCATAGGGGCAGTTGAAGATATTCCGGCAACCTTCCTGACTTTTGCTTGTGTATGTACACAAACCCCGTGGTCACAATACATTATCGGTCACGAGACAGCTTCCTTTCTGTTGTCGGATCTTGCACAAATTTGTATCTTGTTTTTAGGAACTGTGGTGGGAAGGAGGAATTTCATGTGATAGTGGGTTTTGTTTTCAAGGAAGTGTGATAGAGGGGTCTGGTTCTAAACATTTTACGAAAGGAAGACCTACCTTTTACGCAGGAAAGCTTTGGGGCAAATCGTCTGTGAACTGAGCTGGTACGCTCCCGGACATCACTAGGAAGTGTACTCCAATGGTAAGAACACTAGCTTTGAATTTGCAAGACATGGGTTCTTTTCTCTGCTCTGACAGGGACAGACAAGTGCCTGTGCCTCCATCCTCTGCCCTTTAAATTGGGCTAAAAGCACTGCCCTGCCTCACGATGACATCATAGTGAGGATAAAAACCTGGGCAGTGCTATCCTGTGTCAGAATAATGCACACTAGCACTTAGCACAGGTGTGAGTTCCATTCACTTTGGCAGAATTTATGCCCATGCTAACTGCTAGTGGATGCTCTTCCTTTAGAGGAGCATACCTAAAACTGAAACACATCGCTCATTTGCTACCTGTGGTTAATAGGAATACCTCAAATTTCGAGTACCATGTTGTGTGTCTGATGGGCTATTCACGTACCGATCAGGCACCTGGTTACCAGAGTAAACTTGATATTACTGTTACTAAGTTACCGATTTATCATTTTACCAATCAGTAAATTGGTCCGCGGATCAGGGTAGGTAGTCGGAAAAATGGTATTGGAAGTTGTAGAGTCAGAATGCAAAATGATAAATGGGTTAGAGGTGTGCAATTCATGTTTGTTTGTTTTAAATTACTAAACCGTACAAAATCCTGTTTGCTTTAATAATTAAAATACGAAAACAAGAAACAAAAATCAAAAAAGTAGACTAGAACGAAGAAAAAAGGGTCCATTTTTGTTCTAAAAGATTTTTTTAAAAACAAAAAGCCTACGCATACGCACGCACAAAATGATGGTTGTGGCTGTTCAGCGCATGTTCCGTAGGTTTTTTAAAAATATTGTTTTATTTTTAATTTAAAAGATTAAAAAAAAAACCACTTCATGTGCGCAAAAATGGCCGCTGTACCGTTCTGGATGTGCGTGCCCTTTCCCAAAATAATGAAAGGACCCTGTTCCAAAATGTGCACTCTTTCCCCAAAGGGTGCCATTTTGGAAAAGGGCTGCACATGTGTAAAATCGTCCGGCATATGTGCAGTGATTTTTTTAATTATTATTATTTTAAATGAAAATAAAGGGAGGGGGGGTTTGAAAAAAAAAAACTTTTACAAAACCCTCCAGAATGAAAGGGAGTTTTATATTTAAAAAACCACAAATGAGAATGAATGGTGTGTCTGCTGCACACGCCTGAAATCGATACATCGACTAACCGGTCAGGCATTAACTGAGTACTAATTAAACCCATTGTTTTCCAGGTTGGGTCGAGGACCACAATTTCGATAGTTAGACCCATTTTTGCAGGTTCTCATCTAATCTTTAAACATGCCCTACAAATTGTGGCGTGCTGGGAAACTAGGTGTCTAAATACCCAAGTTAGTTGCATAGCAGTAGTGTTATCTTGTTTCATCTTTGTGTCCCGTTTTCCATTTCTGGTTGGAGGAGAAAAAGCTGCACTTTTGCAGTGAACACCAAGAGGGAGAGTTTTCTTCTGTTGCCAGAGTGAGTGTTTTAAATAAGATGCACCAGGAACAAGAAAGGCAGTAATGGGGATAGTATCATATCTCCCTGTTACTGACAGCCATGGCTGACTGTCATGGCGGGGAACAGGGCTCTGGCCACAGCGTGGGGGTGAGTCAGCCGGACACATGGTGCTCCCCGTGGAGCAGGCCACAGGGATGTCTGTTTTCACCACCAGAGCTGCCCTCAGTGGAGGTTAGCCCTTCCCACGCCTGGTCAGGATGATGGTGGGGCCATCATGTATGTAAGTACTCAGTGTTTTTGTAAAGTGCCTTAGAACCTGTTGGAAGGTATAACTGGATTTACCTGGGGGTAAACCTCCATGCCACTGGCTGGCCTTTCAGGAACAGTGGCATTTCTGTGCACCCCACTTGAAGAGAGACAGTCATAAGGACGTAAGTAGTGCTGTACTGGTTGGACCAATGGCCCATCAAGTCCAGCATCCTATCTCCAACAGTGGCCAAACTCTTTCTCTTGGGAGAAGTACCCAGCAGGTCACAACGGGCAATCCATTCCCTGACGTTCCAGCCCCCAACAGTAAGAGGTTATGTCCCCAAAACCTACTTGGCTAATAGCCATTAATGGACCTATTCTCCAAGAACTTACACAATCCATTTTTAAAACTAGCTACACTCCCGGCCTTGACCACTTTCTCTGGCAGTAAATTCCACATGCTAATTGTACGGTGAGTGGGGAAAAAAATGCTTTTTCTTATTTGTTTTAAATCTGCTGCCAGTTAATTTCATGAAAGGTCCCCTTGTCCTAGGCCATTTTTAGATGGACGCAGGGCACTCGTGGTGTGTAAAAATCCCGTGGGTGGGGTTTACACGAGACTTCTCGTGCATTATAGCTGCTCACGCTTTCTTTTAAAACCGTGGACTAAATACCCCGATATCGATACCCTGATATCGTTTGTGTTTTGTGCGAGAAGTCTTGTCTAAACCCCACCCATGGGATTTTTACACGCCACGGGATTTCACGCCACAAGTGCCCCATGAACGTCTAAAAGTGGCCCTAGTAAGAAAACCTCTTCCGTCTCATTAACTTTAAATAGAGCACTAGCTTCTTTGCACGGTTGTCTGGCATTTGAAATATAAATAATAAAACAAGGGAACAAGCAGCCGAGGTTTGAAGTGAGGACAGAGGGTGTTGGAACATCCTGATCCTGTCTCCGATTGCTGCTCAGGTTGATAGGTCTCTCACTTTTTTTTAAAGCCTTGTGCGGCTGTTGACTCACAGAGCCAAAAGGAAACACATTTGGTTTTATCTCCCCCTGCCCACATATGCAAAGGCCTGATAATTCTGCATTAATAAGAAGCCTTCATTTTTAACCAGGCTGCTGTCACCCAAGCAGCGATGAGGCTGCCAGGGAAGCAGCTCCCACGTAAATCATTTATAAGGCTCATGTCACAGCCCGAGATGAGCTCTTGATTGAGGGAATTGACGTTGCATTGGGGAGGAGAGCTCAGTGGGTGGAGTTGGCTGTTTGTAAGTTTCCTCTCCTGTCCTATATCTCGGAGTCAAGTTGACATGTCATGAGTTATTACTTTGGGCTCAGCGTTGGTAATTGCAATATTTTGCCCTCCCCACAACCACTATTATAAAGAATCCCCCTGTGGTATTGTGGGAGAGTGACCATGTGAGTACAGTTACTGTAGAGGAGAGAAAAGTAGGATTCTGTTTCTTTATAAGGGTTATAAAGAGAGGAAAGGCTGGTTCTCATCGTCTTACTGAAAAATCACTGGGGTCAATCCCATGCACGTGCGCATAACCCACCTGTATGCGACACAATGTGCCTCTCACAACCCACATGGGACCCACACGGATCCCGTATGGATCCCATGCAGTTCCCGCTTGGGACTGCGGCCGTACGTTGCAGTCGAAATCTTCCTGCATCTTCTCCAAGCGTTGTTAGAGGCAAGTGAAATTTCTCATCTGATCCGGTATTGATCTAGTCTGTTCATGTTCACTGTACAGGAGGTCTGTATCCTGGATCTGTAAAGCTTCCTACCCACACAGGAGGGTCACAGTGCTCAGCTGTTGATTCAAGGGCGTTTGCATCCTCATATACAGCAGAGAATGTTGCTCTGTGTTAGCATCCTGCATGGTGGGAGAAGGAGCTAGCCAACATCAAGGATACTCCTGCTTTGTGCTTCGAAATGCCATTTAAGTACCCCCCAAAATAATTTACTTTTCCTGGCATTTGAGTACCCCAAATTACCTGAACTCCCTCCCCCGCACCCCAGTCCCACCCCCCAAAATTCCAAAACCCAGGACAGCAAGCCAAAAATCCAGGACCAGAAGTTGGGACGAAAACAGTATTTTGGTATGTTGGTATTTTGGGTACCCAAGCGACCGCCATTTTGGGTACGGAAAAGTACCCCAAATTATTGTGTTGAATCGGGTGCCACGAATTTGAAGGTATCCCCATTTTGAAGGTACCTGTTTCAGCATTCTGGCTTCCTGTCACCAACGACCCAGTAAACCCATTTCATGGATGAGCTAAGCTTTCTCTCTGAGGCTGCAGGAAGGCTTTTCATGCTGGGTGACTAAGGTCACTCGCTTTCCTCTGCCTCTTAAAAAAAAAAAAAAAAAAAAAAAAAAAA
>QEPC01011341.1:3575029-3588804 GCA_003113815.1 Sphenodon punctatus
TTTTTTTTTTGTAGGTGAAGAAACAGCCTCTGTATTATTATGAATCCTCTCTATAGTGCTTCCAGCATTCAGAGTGCTTTACAATCTTTATCTAGGTCACCCTCACAACAATCCTGCGAGGTAGGTCATCATCCTTCTTCTCTATAGTATTTACAGATAAGGAACAGAAGCTGAGAAAAAGTGATTTGCCCAAGTCAACCCAGTGAGTTCATGGTTGAGAGAGGATTTGAACCCTGGGCCCACAGGTTGAAGGCCAAACACTTTAACCACCGTGCTGATCACACTGTAGAATCTGAGTGTGGAGCTACTTCTCACTCACTTCCCTGACTAATGTAGGTGAGTCCGGGAGTGTTTCTGTTTGAAAGAGTCCCCCTCTCACCTACAGCTGAAATGAGTACACACGAAAATGGGTATACCCATCCAATTTCCAGTACTCGAATCGACTCCGAAATATTGGGTACCAGTTGGTACAGAATGGCAACCTAATTCGAGTACCCAGGCTTGTGTAATGTCCATTTCTGGTCCCAAAATATCAACTTCCAGAACTGATTTTTCAGGTTTCCATCCCAATTTTTTTTGGTTTTGGTCCGAAATTGGTAACTGAAAAATTGAAAAATCAGTACTGGAAATTACTGTTTTTTTTCAGGTATTTGGATACCTGATCGGTGAGTGGGTAGCTCTGAATACCTCTTACCAATTCCCACTTTACATTCTAGCCAGACTTCAAAGAGGATGTAGGAAGTTTCGAGAGAGAAGATGGGTTGCTGTAGTTGAGTGAAAACTAGCTCATTCTCTTTAATTTTCCCAGACAGACAGACAGCAGGTCCCAGCTGTCACTACAGGAGGTACCTGAACACACCAGGATTGCTTCTGTTCTTTGAAACCAGACACTTTTCTGTGAGGGGAGCTTGCCTCCCTTTGAAGCCCAAAGGAGAGGGGCTTCTCCTTTCATTGCTAATCACTACCTGCTTTCCACGCGTAGAATTAGCAAGACACAGAAAACTTGAGGCGATACCATCTGTTTTCATCCAGCAGAGCAAGCCTTGAACCAATTTTCCAATAGTGTAAAGAAACTCACTGCCTGAATGGGAAGGGGGAATTTACCTTCTGCTGCAAATGAACGCCTCTGCAGTTCGATGTGGAGTTGACAGCTACATTTGTGCTAAAATAAAATAGAACACAGGGTACAGAAGGCATAAAACACAGTGATGTCTTGCGTGGTTTTGGTCTGTGCCACTTCTTTCTGCACTTCCATGGGTCAGAATTTTGACAGTTCAACCCATTGGGTGTTTTCAAACATGACACTGTCCAGCTCAGCCTGCTCTGGGCCACCGCCAAATCTGCACAGCTGTTCCGGTCCCACCAGATGTGGGCCTGAGCGTAGGCGACTGGGCAGAAAGCATGGACCCAAAACAAACCGGGACCAAGAGCCATCCAGGTTGGCCAGAGCGAGCCAAAACAGGGAAGCATGTCTGTTCCCATGCCACCCCAGTCTGGCGTGGGGCGTTGCCATGGCAGCCAGCCACGGTTGCTTGCTGTTGGCTGTCCATCATGGCACAGGATAGAGCCAGACCGCAACACGTCGCTCCCCGCCGCCCTCCCTGACCGGGTCAGGCTTCGGGAATGTGTATACCACTGAGGCGGCTGCACGTTCATTTTTACCCATCGTTAGGTTGAGCACTTCTAGGCACCTGGGCCAGTTGTACTTGTCACCATAATTTGAGCTGAAATGGGTAGCTTATTAGCTACATGTGGGCAATACCCACAATTTTGAGTACCACGTCCAGCACCCAACTTGGTAGCCAAATACCAATCGGACAGCTGATTACCAAGAAGTACCAGGCATTAGCAAGAAGTTCCGTGGCTGTGGAACTCCCTCCTGCCGGAGGTCTGCCTGACCACCAACCTCCCCTCTTTCCATAGGCAATGTAAAACCTGGCTGTTGTGCCATGCCTTTCCCGAGGGAGATGGGTGGGGTGGGGTGGGGTAGGTGAGGGTGGTTTAGGGGGTAACTTGTTTTTATTGTGGGATGTTAACTGTATTATTATTGTTTATTTTAATCTATTTTAACGTGTTGTTAGCCTCCCTGAGATGCTTTTAGCAGGAGGGGGCAGCATACAAATTTTACGATAAATAAATAAATAAATTAGCATTACCGAGTTACCGTTTTACTGATCAATAAATGGTCAATACAAGAACTGAGGAAAAGCTGGGAAAGAAAGTAATAAAAATGGGAATGAAAAATGGTAAATTAGTAACACTCATCCGGTACCAAGTTGGGTTGAGTACCAGAATTTCTGTTCCATCCAGACCCTTGGTCATTCTGAATGCCTTCCTAATCAGAGTGTCTTTGTGACATTCAATTCTGATGTGATTGAATGAGGAAACCTCATCCCCTTTCAAAAGGTTTGTGCCTGCGAGTTTTCAGAAATAATATACTATCCGTCGATGGCCTTATTCTGAATTTCACAGCATTAGCTAAGGATGTATCATATCATGGTGGGGGCTGGCTAATGAAATAGATGTAGCCAGTAACTATGAGTGTCCATGCTGGTGTCTGGAGTTCCAAGGTTCGTTGGAAGCTCCCATGTTACTATGGACAGAAACGGCAGGACCCCAACTCCTCCGTTGAACCATAAAGTAACACGGAGACTGGAATACTCCCCTTCCTCCATTACTCACCTTTGCAACCATGCCACATCAGCAGAGAGTCAAATGTTTCTTGGGCTCAAGTCAGCAGAGTTACATCATAGACTTTGGTGCAACTCTTCAGGTTAAAAAGAAGACCCATAGACTTTCACTCTTCCAGGTGCTCCACCTTTGCATTGCTGAAATTGACCCCTTTGTGTGGGTACTTATCTGTAGGATTTCTGGTACACGGATCAACCTGTCAATTTGGGTACTCATCGGTACCCAGTTAGTACCTGATTCAGGTACCCAATGCCCCGATTTTCCAATATTTGTCTCCAGATACTGACTTCTGGTCCAGTTCCACCCCCCACCTCCTGTTTCCATCCCAACGCACCAATTTATCACTAATAAATCAGTAATGGTAAATACCAGTTTTGGGGGTAAATAGGTACTGGCTTCAGTACTCAGGTAAGCTCCCGGGTACCCGAAATTGCAGGTATTGCCCAGAGGTACTAAATCAAATACCTATTCTCGCTCTTGTTTGGATGCTCTTTCTCGTCTCAAGTAGTCGCAGCCGCAGATCAACTGGATAAGTCATTGGGTTGACGTTGGGAGAAAATGCAGAGGCAGATGGGGAGAGGTGGAGAACTGAATGAGAAAGAATCAGAACAAGTATTTACATTAAAATTCCCAAGTCTCTTTCAGGGAAATCATCCTCTTTTAATAAGTAATTAAATAGGGCCCTGAGCCCCACTAAAATTAAAACAACAAAATTAATTTATTCTGGCAAAGAGCATTTGCAGACCCGTTTGCCAAAACATTTTTGTGGTTCTGGCCTCCTTTGCAATAAAATCCAGATGCCATCCACTCCGAAGGCCCGCTCCGGGCTGCTGTTTATGTCCATGAAAGATACCCTTTGTAATTAATGAATCTCTCCAAAGCTGTGGTAGCACATTCCCAGGACCACGCAGGCTGTTTTCTTCCTGCCAACTCCAGCAGGAAAGGAAGGCATTTATTCCACAGTCCCGAAGGAAACCTTTCTGATGTAAAAATGCCGCAAAAAGGGTTCATCTCCTAATGGGACAGAGTCTGCTTGGGTTGTCCAAATCCATGTAGAAACAGCACATCCAATTTGCAGCTCTGGTGGATTGCCATTGCAATAGACCCACCTTTCCCTGATCACAGATAATCATGCTCTCTCTCTGGAGATGCAAGTCCTGTTGAGGTCCCTGAAGCTCATACTTATTCAGATTCTCCCTCATCCAGTGCCCATTTTTAATGGGACTAAGATAGAGATGGAGCAGGGCCTAAGTTAGCCTGGAGAAGAGAAGACTAAAGGGAAACATGATATCCGTCTTCAAATATATGAAGGGCTTCCACACAGAAGATGGAGCAGACTTGTTCTCGGTTGCTCCTGAGGGCAGGACTAGAACCAATGGGATCAAATTACAAGAAAGCAGATTTCAGCTAAACATTAGGATTAGGGCTGATGTGGCAGCAGCTGTTACCGCGCCGCGATTCCATTCTGCCATTTTGGAATTGCCCGTGCCACACCACGGCTTTTCTGCTGACATTCCGCTAATTCCGCCGGCATTCTGCAAATTCGGAAACTATCGGGAAAATTGCGGAATTGTCCGAAACTGTCGGAAAACCGCCGTTCCGCTATTTTGTGGTGCTGGCGGAATGGCAGAAGTAGCGGAAATGTCATGTTTCTGCTATTTTGCGAAGCCTGTGGAAGTAGCGGAATGAAACTAGCGGAATGAAAGCCTCTGCCATGCCGTACCACTAATTGTGGAAACACTGTTTCTGGCGGAAATAGCTACCGCTGCAACATTCCGCTACAGCCCTAATTAGGATGAACATGCAAACGGTAAGAGCTGTCCGACAGTGGAACAGACTGCCTAGGGTGGTGGTGCCCTCTGCTTCGCTGGAGGGCTTCAGACAGAGGCTGGACGGCCATCTTTCGGGAATGCTGTAGTTGTTGATTTCCTGCATTGAGCAGAGGGATGGACTAGATGGCCTTTGAGGTTCCTTCCAACTCTAAGGCCGCTTTTCTGCGAGGCGCTGAAAAGCACCTCCTGAGTCCCGCGTTTAGAGAAAAGCCAGTGCGGGGAGTGTTTCCATGCTCCCCGCATTTAGGGAAGTGACGTGCTCCCTGTTGCCGGCAGCGACAACTGGCAGCGGGGGGGAACTTCCGGCAGCGTGGGGAGCATGGAAACACTCCCCGTGCTAACTTTTCTTTCAATGCGGCGCCTTTCAACGCCTCGCATAAAAGCGGCGTAAGATTCTATTATTCTAACTTAGTACCCGCAGCTAATAGCCTCATTTTTGAGTACCGCATTGGGTACCTGGCAGGCTATCAGGTACCCAATTACCCCCCAAATTGGTAACTTCCATTACCGATTTACTAATTTTTCCAGTTACTGATTGGTAAATTGGGATGGGAAACCCCACAAAAAACCCACAAAAACCTGGGACAAGAAGCTGATATTCCGGGACCGGAAATCGATATTCAGACGAAAGAGGCATATCTTGCTGCCGTAAAGGAGAGCAGAGCCCCCTTTCCAAATGACTTGTGAGTGTAACAAAGGGTTTTCTTCAGACAGGGGTCTGCCAACATCCCCAAGCTGTGCCTAGCGCTCAGTGTTGCTTTTGACTGTATAGACGCTAGAAGCCGGAGCATTTTCCGGAGGGAATGTAAGTCCTATCCATTTGACCAGGAGTCGAGCAGGTAAGGGATAGGACTCAGGGTGCTGTTTTGACGAGAATTTGATATGGTTTACATTTGTATGGGTTTTATATATTTTACCTACATTGTTACTCATTCTGAGCCTTTGGGGAAGGGTGGATTAAAACAATTCCCAATGAATAATTGCGCCGATAGTGTTCTGATCTATACACACACACTTGCCAGGATGGTAGCAGCTTGGGGGGGGGTGGGGTAGGCATAATGTGTGTTCTCCCTAGAGACACCAGACTCCCATCCGGCTAATTAAAGGTTTGTGGTATTAACAAATGTTGGTAATTATCGGTGCTGCCTTAGGGCTCGGAGGTGAGCTTCTATTTTGCTTAGTCGTGGGTTCCTTGTAGCTTGAGAGAATGACTCAGCTTTCTCACGCTAAGCTCCCAAGCCTCCTTCCCCGTCTTGCGTTTCTAAGGAGTTTTATTTCTTGTCTCAGACATAAAATTTGAGTTTGGGCTAAAACAAATTCTCAGCAGCCCCACCGGCGTTACTAGCTTTGTTTCTAATTGGAATGGGCAATTACAGACAGGATAGCAAAGCTGCATGTTCCGCAGCTCAGCATGGGGGCTCTGAAGGAAGAATTCTGTGCCACCCTCTGTTCCAAAATCATAAACCTGTGTGTCAAATCGAGCCCCCAGCCGCTTTCCAATTGGTGGTTCTGGACCATGAATTCAGTCCCTTCTGTCAAGCACGGAAAGAGTGAGTGTAGCGGGAAGGAGGTGGGCATGCATCAAGGAGAGGATGTAGACTGTCAAACTAGAATACTGGATATTACCATTCATCAAATTAACGTTTTCCGCATTAGCGCATAACCAAAGCAGTCCAGATAGAGCGAGGGAGGGGATTTGTTGGTTTGCTTTTAAAAAGTCCAATTGTAATGAAATGGTAATCTGGTGAATGGCAATTTCGGTAATCCGGTTAATCATGAGATACATTTAGTATCCTACCACGTACCAGAAACTCCCGATCCTGCGATATTCTGTTGGATACAAGATAATAGTGAATATTGGCTATAAGCATCTCCCACCTCAATTCCTGTCTGGAACAACAGAGTTGACACTCATTTTCAAAGTGGCCTGCGGGAAGTAAATGTTTTCCCACCATGCAATGAGGGCTCGAAAGGAACTTTCCTCTGTGGCATTTAGTTCTCCAAATGACCGCGGGTTCGAGACTTGCGTAACCCTGGCCAGGACAAAGCCGTGCAGAGTCTATCGGATATCTGTTGGCCTTCTAATCCTCCCTGCAGATGTTGCGAGCCCGTTTGGGGGTTGGAGTCCGCAGTTTGGGAGGCTCTGGTCTATGGGGTTAATGTCGGTGACTTTTCTTTCTGCTAGTCGTTTCTCATTCAGAGCCCGTCGTTTCTACTCCTGGCCGCTGGAGCCTGGCAGGACAGTTCCTGGCCCTCTTCTGGGGGGCAGCCCTTCTGGTATTTGAAGACTGCTATCATGTCGCCCCTTAACCTTCTCTTTAATGGGCTAAACACCTGGGACGTCACATCCTCGTGAATGTTACACTCATTGTCTCTCCCTCTGTTCCCCTTCCTTTGTCTCCCCCCCCCCCCTTTTTCCGGTCTCTCAGACTCTAAGCCTTAGGGCAGGGCCCGTGTCTATTCAATTACTTTGTAAAGTGCCAGGTACATTGCTTGTGCTATATAAATGCTTGCTAATAATAATAATAACATACCCACTTCCTTCAGCCTTTCCTCCTAAGTCTTGTTTTACAGACCCTTGATCCTCTTTCTCACCCTCCTCTTCACCCACTCCAGTTTGTCAATGTCCTTCTTACAGTGAAGCTCCCGAACTGGACACGCTACTCCAGGTGATTTCCGACCACTGCTGAATAGAGCAGAATTATTACTTCTGCCAACTTGGAAACAATGATTCTGTTAATGCAGCCAAAATCTAATTCCAGGTGAGAGCAACTGCACAAAGAGCTGTACTCCTTAAGTAAATTAACTCTGGGGTAGACTGAGGTGAGGGAATAAATTATCCTTCCCACCTCCAGGCAAGCAGCATTTTCTGTGCACATAAAAACACCTGGGTCAGTTGCTTCTTTATCTATTTTTTCTGGCATGTAGGGTGTGGTGTTCTTAGAAGTTGTTATTTGCATAGTGGTAAAACGTGGTGATAGAGCTACCACACAAACGCGCTCTCACACACACACAGGTACACACTCGCGCAGTTTGTTTTGGAATGAAATGCCTCGTTTCTGGTAGATTCGGCTGTTTATTGCATTAAATGAAGTGAGGAAAGAGTGGTATTAGTCGGATTTACTCAAACCTTAAACCAGGTTAACGCAGATCACGGCAGCTTGGCGGGCCTTGCGCCAGATTCCAAGGCAACTTGTGCCATGGAACATGTCTGTGAGGATCTTAATCGGTGAGATTGATGGTTTCCTGTCTCTTGGCTTGCACTGGAAAGGATGACCTTGATGCATGAAAGGATGACCTTGGAATTAAGGCCTTTGGGAGGTTGATGGTAATTTCCTGGCTCTTCCAAAGGCTCCCTGATCAAGCCACCTAATCTCTGTCTTCCTCCATTTACCATCTTGTACCAAGTGGATGTAAGCATGTGCCCTTTCTCCCAGTTTTTGTCTGTTGCGTCTATTATACCATTTCCTACTATGGGTGAAGCCACACAAGACAGCCTGTGGAAGCTACCACACCTTGGGTAACCTTGCCCCACTCTGGGCATCTGAGCCACACAATGCAGTGCATCATATGGCTGGAGACCGCCAGATGTTCCCCCTGTCCCGGGGCGGGGCGAGCTCTGTGACATGTCCTTGGAAAAAGTCTGAGGACATGTTGCATAGAAGCCATATCCAACCTCGGGTAAGGCTGCCCAAGATGGGGCTACTTGTGGGGGGCGGGGCAGGGGCTGCACCTGCCCTACCGTGGGGCCTTGAGTGGCAGGCACTGTCACCTGTCATGCGCAGCCATGTCACGACCAGGGACAAGATCTCAGTCACGCCGGGGGAGAGAGGCAGGGCATGGCCGATCACTTATGTGGCCACCACCCACCCAGCCACGGCGGGAGCTCTGAGAGTGGCCCAGCCGCCCAGCTTCCTCGTGGGAGGGGATGCTCGTTTACCCTGCTCCCCATACTGGCCCCGAGTGTCATGGCGGCAGTTTCCCACCAGGGGGCTGCACGGGGCTTGGGCTCTCTGCAGCTCGTGTGGCTGCACCCGATGGCCACCAATGGGTTCTTATAAGTGCTCAAGATAATACCGTGTGTTATGAAGACTGGAGTTTTGTCATGTGTGAACGCATTTTCCCCCTTTATGCAGCGGAATGTCACAGTCTTGTAAGAGTCGCATCTTACAAGACTGCGAGAACTTGCTTCATAAAGGGGAATAATGCGTTCACACGTTACAGAACTCTAGCATTTATAACACCTGGTATTATCTGGAGCGCGTATAAGAACCCATTTTGTCATGTGTAAAAGCAGCCTAATTTACAGCATTTGGAGCAATGGTGATCTCAGGAGGGGTCTCTTCACACTACGGCAAACCCAATAACAAGTACTAGAGCTCCTGCCATGCTAACAAAAGCTCTCTTCTTATTTCCCAGCATGTCTAGCGTAGGCCTTCTCTTCTCCATCACTTCTGAGTTCCCATCTCCGTGCCCATAAGTTGACCTTTCAGTCCTATTTTCCTGCACCCTTACTGCAGAGACGGGAACCTGCCAATATGGGCAAACCCACTGAATTGGAACAATTTGCAACAAAGCAAATGAGTAGTTTGGGAAGCAAATGGAGTCAGATCCTTGTTCGATGACCCACTTCTCATCTTTGTGCACGGTCTATGCATTCATTTGTTTGGCTTTTTGGCTGCTTCTCTCCGTTTCAGGTGGCTTCTCTAGTTCCAGTTTTTAACCCATCCATTCTCACTGGTTACTAGCAGAGAATCAGCTGCTCTTGACATTCTCACAAGATTCTCAGAAAAATGTCAAAACGTGCCGCGCATGCGCCACCCAACCACTCGGGCCTTTCGTGCATGCACAGCGCTTTCCCAAGAGAGTGCAGGCTGCGTCGGAGCCATCTTGGAAAAGGACAGCCAGTTCTGTGGCTACGCAGACCAGCTGCCCTTTTCCAAAATTATGCCAACCTGGCCCGCACCATCTTGGAAAGGGGCCAGACATGCGCGGAACCGCCCTATGGCCATTTTGCATGCACAGAGCCTTCTTTTAAACGTTTCAAGAATCTTGCGAGATCTCGAACCATTGTCAAGATCTTGGCAAGGTCTAGCTGATTTCTTGATTCTCGTTTCAGCCCTACAAAACAAAATACCGAAAGCAGAAAGGAAAATGAAGGCGGTAGTTGAAGTGGAGATAACTCAGTTACTTGAAGATCATGATCAGTGTTGTTTCAGTCACCCTGCAAGACCTACTTATTTCCCTTCCTGACATAGGACTGTTCAATGAACACACATGGACTTAACAGCTTCTTGCACATTGTCATTTGAAGTTTATTGGCAGGCATCACGTATTGAGGGGCCCCTCAACTCATGGGAACATGTGTGGTCACACAGGATGCTCTTGCTTGGATCCGTCCCTCTACCCACCCCTCCCACCTTGAGAGCCCTGACTGACTGGAGGACTAGGATGCAGCCCTGTACTCCTTGGAGTGTTTCTTGGAGAAAGAGATTGAAGGAGAGAGAGTACAGGAATAGAACTGTGGATGAGGAAGCCAATCTAGACCCAGCCTGGACCATGGTCCAGTTGATGGGAACTAGAGCTGAAGCAGTTACCCACAAAAACAGGTTATACCCATTGGATTTCCGGCACCTGAATAAAACCAAATATTTCAGGTACTTTTCAGTACCCAAACTGGTTTTCAGTTGGGTACCCAAAATACCGAAATACCAGCAACCAGTATGCCAAAATACCAATTTCATCCCAGATTTCAGGAATTTCTTGGGCATTATTTTGTTTTGGGGAGTAATTCTCAGTTCTCAGTATTCAGAAACCCAGTAACTGAAACTTCACTTCTTCGAGTACTCAAATGGTATTTGGGTTCCGGTTCGGATTCCTGAAATGGTATCCAAAAATGTGGCTATTAGCTGTGAATACTAAATCAGGCACCCATTTCAGCTCTAATGGGAACTTCAGAGGTACCTCCTTTCTGATATTTCTACCTAATGTTTTACATTTTAAAAGGGACCTCACTTTAGGCTTTTTTAACTAGGGGTGAAACGAGAATGGATTTCCATTTTCATGAGACTACACGAGATTCTTGCAACCCCGGTGAGATCTCTCGCGTTCTCTCAAGGGTTCTCAAGAGTCTCATGAGATTCTCGAGAATTCAAAAAAAACGCTCTATGCATGCGCGAAATGGACGCTGCAGCCATTCTAACCCTAGTGGCCATTTTGCACATGCACAGAGCTGGTTTTCGGCCGCGTGAGAATCTCACGTGAACAGGTCGCGAATTGGCCGATTCTCAACTTGTTCTTGTTCTTCGAGAATTGTGAGGGTGTGTTTCGGCCGTATTTTTAACTCTAATTTGTCCCCCTAATAGTGGGACCAGATCTAATCCGGAATTCATTATCCTGAAAACATTTCTAGCTTCAACCACACCAGACGTAGGGGCAGTTTTACCTTTTCCACCATTACAATCATTTAACTCAGCATGAAGGAGCTTGGTATCTGCGGCCACCGCCATCGAGTCGTCTCTGCACCTGAGACGCAGACAGGCAAAGTGGTGGAGAGTGACCGTGTTCTGCAGCTCTGTGCTCTGATCCCTGACCTCAAATAGCTTCGGCCCAGTGCAGCCAGTTGCATCTGTCACGGAAATCTTAACTCTGAATTTCCTGGCTTTTTATGCCTTACATAAAACTCTTCCGCCCTGAGGCTGCCTCTGCAAGTTACCACTGATGCCAAGGATCTCAAAATAGCAGTTGGTCACTAATAATTTAACATTGTTGTTTCAATGTAGGTTTAATTTTAATCCCTCTTTAAAGGTCATTCTCACAGCTGGAGAGGACTGAAGGGTGGAGGGAGGTATCATTTCTTTGAGTAGAGGAAGGTGCGGGAGGCTCCGGTATGCAGAGATGGTGGATACTGCCCATTTTTAGAGGATACCATTGTTCCGATGCCTCGAAAACCCCACAAGATAGAAACTCAAAGCCAGCCCGGCCCTTAAAAATTCCTTCTGCCCTACAAGAAGGGAGTGGCTTTTTTTTTTATAGGAACACTGTGTTTTTCAATGGAATTCTACTCCTACAGCAGGAAATCCCAGTGTGGGGAAGAGGAATCACAGTTCCAAGTGGAGTTTGTTTTCACTTTAGCCAGAAGGCTCCCTGTTGGGTTTTTCATATCATTGCCTCCTAACCCTGGTCTTCCTGCTTCCCATTCCATCCAGCATGAAAAGAGGCCACGCTTGCTGCTCTGGGTTACGGCACAGGCACATCTTGCTAGAAGTAACCAGAGAAAGTGAAGCAACATGTCCGCAGAGTAATTCCCATCTTTCTCCAGTAAATATACAGGAGCTTGTTCTGAGCAAACCATGGAGAGTGCGTGCATTATTCAGTGTCGACCATAAGAGATGCCGTTTGTGATTATTTACCGCCCAAGAAGGGTAAATCAAACACACACCCCTGCCCCCCGGTGACCACATGAGCAGGGTCAAGGATGCCATAGCTATCCCAAACATATTTATTTATATATATTTGTATGTTTAAATTTATATCCTTCCCTATCTCTAGGGCTCGGGATGTGTTATGACATTTAAAAAAAAAACCAAACAAATAAAATAAACCATTTAAAAATTCTCTTACCCAACTTCCCCATTTTATATCCCCACTTGCCAAACGCTGGGCCAAATAAAAAGGCTTTACCTGGAAGATGTTCAGACTCGGCTTTGGCAAACATTGAAGGTAAGAGTTGCCAACTAATGGAACTGGGAGAGGCTATCTTCTGTTGTTTGATTCCGGAACTCCTTACCTTGCATACAGTCACGTTTCTCTCACTGTATTGGGGGTGTGGGGAACGCTTGGATGTGTATGGGAGTGGCCAGAAGATGCTTCCCACAAAAGCATTGTTTGGATTCAGTGGGGTTTCCCATTTTGGCATGTTCCTGTTTTTGTTGTACTACTTATTTTTATTTTTAATTATTTCTTTGCATTTCTTAGCCGCCCCCTCATGCCTACGGCATCTCGGGGCGGCTTACGAAAAGAGAAAATATACAATATTAAAATTCACTAAAAAGCATAAAAAGAATTTAAACAGAATTTAAAATATCTCCCCCCAACTACCCCACCCTCCCCTTCCGAAGGCCTGGGTGAACAGCCAGGTTCTGCAAGCTCGGCGGAAAGCCAGCAGACCTGGGGCCAGGTTGGCTTCCTCCGGGAGGGAGGTCCAAAGTCGTGGCACGACCACCGAGAACACCCTCTATGGTGGCCCCCCGTTTTACACAGGAGACCTCCAAAAAGGCACCCCCGGTGGACCGAATGGGTCGCACTGAGACGCGGAGGGCGAGGCGGCCCCTGAGATATGAGGGGCCCGGACCGTATAGGCCTTTATAGGCCAAAACCAACACCTTGAATCTGGCTCGGTACGCTATCGGCAGCCAGTGCGGAGCACGGGGGTAATATGCTTCCATTGTCCCGTCCCCGTAAGGAGACGAGCCACCGCATTCTGCACTAGCTGCAGTCTCCGAACCAGCGTCAAGGGAAGCCGCATTGCAGTAGTCTAGCCTCGAGGTGATGAAGGCATGAATGAGGGTGACCAGGTTGGGCCTGGAGATGTACGAGTGCAGCCTCCGCACCAGATACAGCTGGTGGAAAGCAGCTTTAGCCACAGCCTCCACCTGTCAATCCAGGCAAAGGCCCGAATCCAATAACACCCCCAGACTCCGAGCCTGCTGGGCTACCTGAGGACGGACCCCCTCTACAAGGGAAGCCAATACCTCAGTTGCCCTACACACCATCATCACCTCCGTTTTATCGGGATTAAGCTATAAACCAGCATATACTATAAACCAGTCATGGTATCTTTTACGGGGCAGGAAAATGAGACCTCAGAGATGATGGAGAAGAGGAGGCGCAAGCTAGACGTGATCAAAAATGAGAAGAGAGCTTGAGTTAGCATGGCAGGAGCTCTATTTCTTCTTGTGTTTACCTGGTAAAATAACGGGACCTGACTTGATTCAGTAACATCGGGTACTAATTGATGGCAGTAGGGGAAGAGCGCGGGGGGGCAGAGGGCCGGTCTGGTCCATCTTTGTGGGGAGAGTTTCGGGAAGTGACGCCGGCAGATGTGATGGATGTCCTGGGGTCTGTGAGGGCCACGTGTTGTCAACTGGATCCGTGCCCGTCCTGGTTAATAAAAGCTTCCGGGGAGACGTTGGGGACGGTGCTGGCGAGGGTGGTGAATGCGTCCCTTCGGCAGGGGAGGTTGTCGCCTTG
>QEPC01011341.1:3590197-3626493 GCA_003113815.1 Sphenodon punctatus
ATTTATTTATTTATTTATGTCTAGCCCTGTTTTATATTTTATATTTAATATTTGATTGTTTTAAAATGAATTTTAGTGTGTTTTTATTGTTGGAAGCCGCCCCGAGCTGCGTTGCAGGAGGGGCGGGGTATAAATCTGAAAAATAAATAAAATAAAATCCCGGTGCCCCAGCCCGTTCTCACCCAAATCCCAGTGCCCCCAGCCCATTCCCCTCCAATCTTGGTGGCCCCACCCGCATCCGAGTGCCGCCAGCCCATTCCCCGATTTCAGCCCAAAACCCGGTGCTCCCAACCTTCCCCCTAAACCCAGGCCCAAATTGTGCCCCTGCCTTCCCCCCGCAAACTCGGTGCCCCCTGTGATTTGTGATTTTAGGCATTTTCAAAATGTTGGAAATGTGATGCTTGTGATAAAATTGAGGTTTTGAAATCCTGAGATTTAACGGTTAGTCTTGTGATTTTAGGTGTTTTCAAAAATGCTGGCAATGTGATTGGGAGTTGGAGGGTGGCAGCAGCAAGCCTGCCAGGCAACAATGCTGGCCCTGGGGAGGGGGCATGGTGGGAGTTGTGGGGCAGGGCAGGGGGAGAAGGCATGAAGTGGAGAGGAAATGGGTGGGTGCTCGGTGGTACGGGGGTTGGAGTGAGATTTTAAAAGGCATGTAATTTTTTGGCGTGAGCGCACGCCAATCATCTGAAAGTGGCCTAGGAACTGGAAAAAGACCACATAAATGCACATCTGCATTTGCCCTGTGGACCTGAGGAGAAGCCCTAGGACTGTGCTGACAGATCCAGTGAGTTTGGGGGGTGGGGGGGAGCGTGTCTGTGTCTGGCCAAGGGTGAAGCTGCCGTGGTGCTTGCTTGGCAGGGGGCAGGGCTAAAGGTGGGGCTGGAGGCGGGGCCTAATCTGGGCAGGGGTGCTAACTTTGGACTTCAGCCCCCCCCATTCACATCACTTCTGGATCCGCCCCTGTTATGTATGTATCCCTGTCTCTCCCTAGGTTCTGCCTCTTGGCCTTCCTAGATTGTGAGCCCCTCCAGAAAGGAGGGACTTGTCTTGAATCACAACTGTGCAGTGCCAGGCACATTGTTGGCGCTATAGAAATAAATATGTAAAAATCAGTCCTCTTGGGATGCTGTCGCAGAGCAGATTGAAATGGTTGGAAGTGATATCAGTGATGTCAATTGTGTTGCAGTTAACTTTGCCTTCTTGGAATAAGCCACGGTAGGGCCAATTCCATGGCCTGCGAAAACGCACACAAATCCACAGCGGAGACATTGTGCTGCACGGATCCTGCATGGTTCCCACACAGAAGGGTTTGGGCTTGCGGCTAACATTTCTAACAAACTTAACATCCCAGGCAAACATAGCATCAACTCCCTGGGAAGCCAACGAGAATCTCTCCATTGTATCCGGTGGACCTGGAACATTACAATCACTTCACTGTTGGGGTGGATTTGTTTTGCTATTTTTTCCACTTTGAAAACCTCGTCTTCTCGCCAGTGTATTTTTTGTGTGTAGAATTGCCTTTGTCCGATGCTTTGAGTTGCTGTGCATCAGTTTGGTGGAAAGGGAGTGTGTGGGCCTTGTGTGACAACCCTGGTTTGCATACCATGCTAATGTGGGACATTTTCTAATGAGCGTGTAGAGTGACGGCATTGTAGATGAGGGACGGCCCAGAGTGTGCTAGTGGAGTCACAACCAATCAACTGCTGCCAGCAAGGCCTCGGAAAATTCAAACATAAGCATCAGAGGGTAAATGCCCTTCCTCCCCTTCCCCGTTGATTAGCTGAAGAGGGGACCACATTTTCGGGTCCCATTTCAGGTATCTGCCTCGATACCTGAATACCCTTTGAGTGCCGGGGGCGGGGAAACAAAATTTTGGGGGTTTGGTTTTCAAGTACCCAAAATTACCCAAAGACCCAGAAAAAAAAAATTCTGTACATTTTCTGAAATCCTGAATTCAAAGTTGAAAATTCAGAAGTCAAAAAGTTGGAACAAAAACAGTATTTTGGTAGGTCAGTAATTTGATATTTTAAGTACCTGATCAGACTCTATTTTGGGTACCAAAAAATACCCACAAAGTTCAAGTCAAATTTTGGTACCATGAATTAACTAGGTATACCTGTTTTTGTAGGTACCCTGTTTCATAGCAAAACAAGGTACATCCTATATTACTTAGTAAGGAAACAAACCTTCCCAAAGGCATCCTGGCTAATTCTCTCACCAGTTTTTTTTTTAGCTAACATGCCTAACTACAACCAGCTGAGTCATGGGGCTACTCACGTAAAGATCGGTCGCCTGACCTGAGACCCAGCTTGGGTTGGGCTTACTGTCTGCCCAACGCCTTCAAACACTGTCTGTCTGTCTGTCTGTCTGTCTGTCCATGTTGGAACGGGGGCAGGGGATACATTACCCCCATCCCTTTTCTGACATGGTCCTGCCATTTTTCTGATGCAGCTCCGGCCCTTACGAACTTTGAGTTATGACATGACAACACTCTTCAGGGGACAGGGCCACCCAGTTACACTGAATGTGGGCGCTGAAGACCCCAGCGGCATCAGTCCTGGTCTTGGACCCCCATTCCTGGCCCAAACAGGGTTCTATACTCCTACACTTGAAGTTTCACATGCACTTCAGCGCCTTGCTGAAATCTGACATTAACACGTTTTCTCCCTCTCCCTTTTGGTTAGAGACTTGATGCCCAGGACCCTGGATGGACAGATCACCATGGAGAAAACCCCCAGCTACTTTGTCACCAAGGAAGCACCTGCCCGAATCTCCACGATGGCAAAGGACACCAGGCTCATTGTGGTGGTACGGGATCCTGTCACCAGAGCGATTTCTGACTACACCCAGACTCTGTCAAAGAAGCCTGATATTCCCACCTTCGAGAGCCTGACCTTCAAAAACAGGACTACGGGCCTCATCGACACCTCGTGGAGCGCCATCCAGATTGGCATCTACGCCAAGCACTTGGAGAACTGGCTCCTCTACTTCCCCATTGAGCAGATCCTCTTTGTCAGCGGGGAGAGGCTGATCAGCGACCCCGCCGGCGAGCTGGGCCGGGTCCAGGACTTTCTGGGCCTCAAGAGGATCATCACGGACAAACATTTCTACTTCAATAAAACCAAGGGCTTCCCGTGCTTGAAAAAGGCCGAGGGCAGCAGCAAACCCCACTGCCTGGGGAAAACGAAAGGCCGGACCCACCCCAACATAGACCAGGAGGTGGTACAGAGACTGCGGGAGTTCTACCGGCCTTTCAACATGAAGTTCTACCAGATGACGGGGCATGACTTTGGCTGGGATTGAGACAGGGGGAAAACATATATATATATATATATATATATATATATATATATATATAATTTAAATGAAGCAAACTTAAAACAAAAAAGAAAAAATATAATATATATTTTGTTTACATATCAGTAGAAGGGAAAAATACAAAAAATTAATAATGAATAGTTGTGCGGTTAACTCTTCTTTTTGTTCCAGTTACTGCTTTTCATTTAACATCATTGTTGTGTTTGTTCTTTGTTTTTGCTGTCCGAGATGGATGGCATTGGCAGGGCGGAGCCAGTAGACGTCAGTCAACAAGGGCTTTTGTTACTTTACTCAGTGAGCTCAGACGTGGGAACTCTCCATGGAGGAACGACGCATCGCACCCTCTTGCCAACACCTTTGCCTCTTTCCCTACTTGTAACATACTCATCTCCTTTAGGATTCACATTTAGAAATCGGACAGTCCACATATAAGGCGCTTAGGGTGACATTTGCGTGCTGAAAGGAGAGTCATGGTACGCTACATGGGGACACAGGAGAATCCTGTTAGTCCCTATTCTCGGTAGGGTGAGCATGGAAAAAAAATCAGAAATGGTGGCTCTTACCTCATGCTCTTATCCCCATCATTTACAAACTAGACACGGTAGCTCCGTCTTGGATAAGAAAAAAGCAACAATCCAGAAAACATTTACCCCTGAGGTTTGTTTGTTTTCATGAGTCAAATTAGTCGTCTTTTTGCTCCCGAAATCTCCTTTGTCCCTTGATTAAATGAGTTGGGGAAGATCCGTCCATTAATGACAAGGCAGGAGTCCAGATCACATCTGGCACTAATTGGCCCCTTTTCCAATGGAGTCCCAAGAAATGTTGTGATTGGCTGTGTATGAAACTTACCTCTCCCATGTAGGGTTGACGCAAGTCCCTTACTGTAAGAGAGATCCTTTATTTTACGTCCTGCAGCTCTATAAAACGTAAGAGGGGTGTGTTCCCGCTATAATGGGAACATACCTATTCTGTTCCATGGAGCCGTGGCGGTGGGAATAAGGAGCATCCGTTAGGTAAATAAAGGATTTCCATTATTTCAGTACCCTTCGGAGCTGCCGTCGTGCCTCTTATTTTAGATGTTTTGACCTAGTGGCCACCCTGTGTGCATGGCCCACACCAGTTCCTGCAATGAGACAGCCTATCTGCCCAGTGCGTTGAAACAAAAACTCAGTATCGGGACTAATAGTGTACATCTTTCACCAGCATTAAATCCACTCCAAGCAGCAACAGGAGGAAGATCTGAAGTGTGATTCTCAAAGGAAGAGGTACCTAACGGTCCTTGGCATTTGTCCTGCTGTTCAGTTGCCGTTTGTCTTTGAAAGTCTCTCTTTTCCACTCCCTCTTTCTTTGGTTTTAACCCTTTTGTACAAAAATAAGCCTAGGAAGATAGTGTCCAGAGAAGCCTGCTCCTCTTTCTCCTAAATAACCAACCCATGACTCTATGCCCAGTTAGTTTTGCAAACAGGAACCAATTCCCAACCTAATTAAAATAACTTCATTATTGCATAGTGGGACTTTCCAAAGGCCCTGGCCGCCCTAGTAGCCTCACCCACCTGTTTGCCCCTATCAGAGCTCAGGTTTCTGTGCCCGGAGTCCAGTAACAGCTGGGCAAAAGGAGAGCATCCTGGAGTGAGGAAACAACAATGAGAAGTCATTTTCTCTGCAATCCCCCCTCCGGCACAAGAGGCCGCGGGGTCACCGTTCAGCACCTTCATCCAATCCGTTCAAACCGTGTGTCTTGGTTCTCATATCCAAATCGGCTCCGTCTCCAGCTCTAAGCCCCCTTTTGGCAGGATCCTGTGCCATGAAACATGTGGGTAAACATTTCATAATTATCTTATCCAAACAAAGAAACACCCCTCCCCCCCCACAAAAAAAAGTAGCTATCAGGCCGTTCCAAAAGGCAACACAGAACAAAGCCCAGCTACAGAGCTCACTGGCTTCCATACACAGCAAATCCCTTTGTGTCCTAATCCTCTGCGAGGGCTTGAGTCATAGAGGGACTACAATGCTCAGCTTTAGCAAAGACCCGGACCGTCCGTCTGTGGTCACAACTGGCAAAAGTGACCGCAGCTGTTGTGCTTTCTTGGCAGTGTAAAGCAGACGGGAAAGAGAGGAGTGAAAGAGTTTGTATAAAGTAATGACAAAACTTTCCTTGCCATCACCCTGGAAAACACAAACCAGAAGTTACATTACGCATCCTCCGAAAAATAGAGCAGAGCCAACGTAACTACGAGGATCCCTTTCACTGAACAAATGCCTGTCTGCGAGCTCAGAACTATTCTCCAGGTAGAAATTTGGTTCCATTAAACGATGTCATCGCAACTGCTCTGTGTAGTTACCGCGGCAGCAACCACGTTCTAAACAAAAAGTAGCCATTTTAAACATTCTTCTCCGTGTTTGCTAAACTTCCTTTTTCGAAGCCTGTCTGAAAGCAAAAAATGTCCATAATAATTAGCGGGGGGGGGGGGGAGGTGTTGGTGTTGGTGTTGGAAACATTTCATCAAAATTTGTCATGCATTCTCCCCTCCCCACCCCCCGAGAAATGAAATTTTGCTAAAATTCCCAACAATATTTAAAAATTTAGACAACTCCAGTCAGCTCCATAGTTCTCTGAATCCATTGCAGCTGCTGAAAAAGGAATCATAAAACCAGAGAGCTGGAAAGTACCTAACAGGCTTAGTCCAGCCCCCGTGTCAGGATCCGGGCTTGAATCTGTGACCCTGACCTTGGCAGGTACAGAGGCTTCCCCTGCACCATACGGTAGCCAGGCTTGATATAACATGCCTGGTGCCTTGCCTTGCTTGACTCCTCTCTCCCCCCCCCCGGATCCCTCATTGGCTCCCAGCAGGATAAAAGGCCTGATGGGAGCAATTGCAAGTGACAGGACATCAGCTCTTGTGTGTGATCCTGCCTGCACGCTGTCTATTGTCTAGCAAGCTTATCACTTGGTCTAACTGCTCTTTTGCCTGCTTCTTTTCTAGTTCCCTCTGGCTCTGTTCTCCCTTTCCCCACCTGGTAGCCCTGGTTATCGTGCCCCCTTGATTCCTGGACATCTGTCTTGCATTAGTAGTTCCTTAGCTTGTTCTTACACCTGCTGTGGGTTTGCCTATCCCCCCACCCCTTCTCTCTAAGGTCTCTACTCTAGGGATGGGTGAACAGAATGGAAATTTGGTTCGGTTTGAAATTCGAGTTCGGTTCGGAAGTTCGGTTCGGTCGACTGAACAGACCAAGTTCGGTCAAATTCCGAACTTCCGAACCAAGTTCGGCCATTCAAAACCAGGGTTTTTT
The DNA here is from genome assembly GCA_003113815.1 of Sphenodon punctatus. NCBI lineage: Eukaryota > Metazoa > Chordata > Lepidosauria > Sphenodontia > Sphenodontidae > Sphenodon > Sphenodon punctatus. Next base: position 3,596,810 of record QEPC01011341.1, read on the forward strand.
TGGTGTCTGTTGCCACTAGGGATGGGCGAACAGAACGGAGTTCAGAAATTCGGTTCGGTTCGAAATTCGAGTTCGGTTCGGAAGTTCGGTTCGGTCGACCGAACAGACCAAGTTCAGTCCGAACTCCGAACTCCCGAACCACGTTTGCCCATCCCTACTATACTCCCCTCTCTGATACTCTGTTTCCTCTCTCTTGCTCTCGGCTTGTCTCTGATTTCCTAATAGCAGCCTTGCTTCTGTCCATGGTTGTATAGGATTCAGCTCCTAAGGCTGCTCCCCTTTATTACTGTTCTCCTGGTTATCCTTGGCCCATGTTGGCCTAGTTCTTTGGGTATAGGCCCTTTCTAGGAACACAGCTATGTTGTTGGCCCTCTGAGGTTCCTATATCGTTCTCTAGGGTCCCAAGCCCTTGTCTGGTATAGATTGTTTGTGCCCCTAGTTCTTGTCTAGCTCTGTTCCCCATCCGTGTTCCTGTGTCTCCTGTTCTCTTGTGTCACTGTCTTCTTTCTCAACCTCCTTCATTGTAGTTTGTCCAATCCATAGTTTGTTTCTGGTCCTCTCTCGTCTGTTCTGGTGTCTGGCTGACCATGCCTGATCATTCTGAGCCCAATGAGGCGGTATTGGCTGTCCCCTAGGAGTGTTTGCCAGCTATAACATCTTGAGGGCTATTGTTAACCCAGTGGGCTGCCATAGACAGTTCCCTGTCTGTGTCCTAGTTCTCTGTTTCTCTTGCCACACTATTCCCTCTCACTGTAGCCCTTCCTGGTTGCCTTGAGCTAGCGGTCTAGTGCCCGCCTCTGGCCATTGCCCGCCTTGCACCCCGTCCCCTGACACCCCGGCACTAAGACAGGATTCAATACCCATAAACTACGCCTGACAGATTGATTTATTTTTTTACATTTTCGTAAAACTTCCCAATGAAGGATATTTTACAGCTTTCCTAGGCAACGTGTACCATTGCCTGGTTGCTGATAAAGTTAGGATTAGAGATTAAACAAGTGCCCCCCCAAAAAAGCTGGGTATACCCATCAAATTTCCAGTACCCAAATTGACTAAAAAACCATTGGGTATTAATCGGTACCCGATTATGGCCCGATTCAAGTCCCCGATGTCCTGGAAGGTCACGGAATGTTGACTTCCACTCCCAGAATATCAACTTCTGGACCTAGCTTTTCAGTTTTCCAGCCCCAATTTTTTTTTGTTTTCTGTTCCTATTTTCCAGTCAGTGCCCAATAAATTGGTAATGGAAATTACTGATTTTTCATGTACCAGATTGGAGGTTGGGTAGCCACTGAATACCAACATGGTACTCAAAATCTGCAAGTACCAAATGAGGTACCGTTTCAGCTCTAGTTAAGATTCCCTCCCCCTGCCACATTATTTAACCTAAACATTCGAACTTTGTATTTACAAATATCCACATAACCTTTCAAACATCCAAAATATCTCATTGCCAAATTCACATATTCATTTCTTTGTGTGCCTCCGTCCCATTACATCCATCTGTGGGCTTGCACGTTCTAGTGCAGAAATTCACAATCTCGGCCAGGCCGTCCACAGATCCCAATTGATATTAAATATACCTTGCCTGCCTTTGCAGCCCCTTGGAGTCCCATGGTAATATTTAAGTCTCAAAATGGGGCTACGTGAACAAACAGTTTGTCACACTCTGTCGTAGTGGTAGGACCATAGTTTGAAGTGACCTTAGCCCAACCCCTGCACTTTGATGCAGTAAGTAAAACATCCCTGAGATGACTGTCCAGATCTTGTTGTTTCCCAAGAACTGCAGAGAGCTTTTTCTCTGCACCCGCCCACAATGAATAAATCAGTCATCGCTTTCCATTTTTCCAACTAATCCCCCTGAAAGCCACACCTTGGATCTCTTGCAAGACATTCTTCCTGGCAGAGAATATCAGTGATTCCACAATGAATCATATGTCAACATAAATTATAACCAAGTTCTATTTTATAATGTGTTCACTGAATCGATCACTATTTTTGCTGCTAATAGCTTAGTTGTTAAAGGGCTGTTAAATTAATTTGAGATGATGTTGGCACAGATTATGAGGAAGAGGAAGACACAGGAGTGAATCCTCCAATTCAGTGCATGGGCAACCAAGTTCATACAAACAGGGCTGGAGGGGTCTCTAAGGGGCCTCCAGTCCAACCATAGGAGATTGGGCTTTACCCAAAGGACATGGAAGAGGTAAGAGAGAGGTTTCCCGCCTGAAGCCAAGACAAAAATAGCAGATTGGTCAACAATAATTTCTCCTCTGTGTTGATAACTAATTGTCCTGTGAATCTTGTGATTTCCTTAAAGCCCCAAATCATAAAGGTGTGAGAATCTCAGTTTTCGTAAGAAAAATAAAATAAAATGTAAGTTTTCAGGCAACATGAGAACGGTGAAATGCTTGAACCTGTGATTGCAGCGTGCGAGTTAAAAAAAACAACACCCCAAATTAGAGCTAAAACAGGTACCTAATTTGGGTACCGGTGGGTAATGCCTCCATTTCTGAGTTCTATGTTGGGTAATCGACAGGCTACCCAATTACTGATTAGGTACCCAGATACCCCCAAAACGGGGACTTTCTGGTACCTATTTTTTTTTTAATTTCCAGTTACTAATCTGTAAATCAGGATGGTAAATGGAAAAATTAGGAGAGCAAAGAAAAAGAAAAAAAAAAGAATGGTAAAGCAGTTGTCAGTATTGGGTACCTGATTGAAAACCAGTTCAGGTACCAAAAAATACCCAAAATATTTGGTTCGATTCAGGTACCAGAAATTTGCTGGGTATATCCATTTTTGAGGGTACTCGTTTTAGCTGTACTCTGCAGCCATAAGAAAGAGGCCGTGCAGAAGTTGACCTCAATTTAGTGCAAGCAGGATTTGATCCCAAACCCTTTAATTAATTGAGAGCTCAGGACTCTCTTTAGCTAACCATTGGGTTGACGCAGGTGTTTGGTACTCCTCAATACCAAGTTTTGATCTAATGGTACAAATTTATCCACTGCATTTCTCTTCCCCATACAGTCAAAGGGCCTGGTCTCATTCCAGATGAATTGGAGTGTTTTCATTAACTTCAGTGGATACTGGATTGGTCTCCGAGAGCCTCCGTTCTTCATTTGACCAGGTGCTTAACTTTATTAAGCCTCATACTTCGAGACAAACTTACCTTTAAGCACGTTGCTACATGATGTGAGGATGAAATTCAGTCTGTGTTGAAGTCAGCGGGCGTGATCCAGAACTCACGCGCATACACCTTCCGCATGAGTTCTATGCGGTTGACACATGCGCCAATGCCCCCGTAAGGGGGGGTGCATGTGACTTGTACGCGGGTGGCATGCAAGCGCTCGTCCACAGGGTTTGGAATCGGCCCCAATGGGAGTTCTGCTGTTGACTTCCATGGACTCTCACAATTTCCACCCCAGGTTTCTAAGCTTCAAGCTTCTACGGGCTTCCTTAAAGGGATTGCTGGGTTTGGGATTTCCGGGAAATGTCGGTGTTAGAGTCTAACGGAATAATTCTGCAGCATGGGATCGACGGTAAAGTCGCACCTGACTTGTCAAACCCAACTATTTCTAAGATCAGAAAGAGGACAGGCCAAGAGATGTCAAATCTAGTCTGGTTGCTGTGTTGGTCCTAGGGGTGAAATGAGAACGGGAATCGTTCTCATGAAAATCCTGTGAGATTGTTGCAAACCCAGCAAGAGCTCCTGAGATCTCGCTATGGCTTGCAAGAATCTCACAAGATTCTTGAAAACGCCGACTGCGCGAATGGCTACCGCACCCATTCTGCACATTCGCCCCCACCCCACCCCCCGTGGCCATTTTGTGCATCTGCACGATTCTCACGAGAATGGGTTGAGAATTAGCCAATTCCTGATCCATTCCCGTTCTCAAAAATCTCAGCAAGAACCCATTTCTCACCAAGATTTGTGCGGGTGAGTTTCAGACCTAGTTGATCCCAAATGTAAGAGGTAGAGACAAAGTAGTTCAGGTGATCTTTGTTAGACCAAATTCTTCTAGTGAATGCATGCAAGCTTTCTGGCCACACAGGGGCCATGTCTCCATGGGATTTCAAGGATTGCATCTCCAGCTTTTTTAATGGCAACTGAGATCCTAGGAAATTAATGAGTTGAAGGAAGAGGGCATGGCATTAAGTTCAGTTTCCGAGGACGATATGCTAGCTTATTTATTTTAAATAACTCCATTTCCCATTGCCCCCCCCCCCCCCGCCCTTTCTGTCCAAACTCTGCTAGCGTTGGACGTATCAAGCTGCCCCAGCAAGAGCCCGATAAAGCAAAACATCTTTCCTTTGTACATAATGGTTTATGTTTTATTTTTTCCTTTGCTTGGTAATCCTCTCATTTCCTTGCATTGGTGCTATTTCTGTATGGGACCAATTAATTTTAATTTAAAGATGAAGAAGCACACATTTAATAAAGTTTACGGGTATTCCAAGTCTTTGTGTCTATGGCTTTGAGATAAAGGGATGCCAAGGTATACCGTGCATACTACAGTAAGAATCTATCCACTTGGAACTGTGTTATTCATGTAACAATTTCCTTGGCGGTGTCGAGAATTTACGTATTTTCATGTAGACCTCATCCTCTTGGAATACAAAATGGTACCCATCTTAGAGATAATGGATGCAATCCTGAGACCTTCGCAAACTGCGCCTATGCGAGGCACGGTGAAAGGTCGCAGGTGCTTGGGCGCCGTGCCGCATCCCCCCCCCCCCTCCCGCTGACACAGCAGGCTGCACGGGGCAACGGCGTGCCCGTCCAATGCGACCCACTAAGCCTAGGGAATGGAGCAGGAGTCATGCCTGCTTCATCCCCCCAGGCTGCCAGGGGGGGGGGGAGGTGGGCTTGTGGGTCACGCCGCTGCCCTGCATTATCTGCACGTGCAGGGCACATGCACGTCTGAGCATCCACTGCTCCGATCACCACTGCGCCTGCCGCTGGCGTAATCCAGCAGCAGGATTGCACCCTTTAACTTCTTTTGTCTGGTATGGCATATGCCCCCACTTACCTTTTAATCCATCAAAAATGCATTTCTAAAAAATGATCCTGATAATGCAGATAGCAGTTGTCTGATGGTGTTACTAATTTATTATTATTATTATTATTATTTATTAAGTAGTATGTAATACCAGCAACAATCAACATTTATAGACAGGTCCCTGCCCCAAGGGGCTTACAGCCTAAGAGAGACAAGGGGAGGGGAGGGGAACAGAGGGAGAGTCTGTCTGTCTCTGCATGTTTGTTTCAAGAGACCTGAAAAATTCTTCCAACCAATATACTGCCAGTGTAACAGGACTGGGCCCCTGAAGGGTGAGTCTTTGCAGGATCCGCATCCTCAAGAAACCAGTGCAAGGTGGATCTTTCCCAGAAGTGTCCTTTATTTATAGTGTGCAAGCCCTCACCAGCAGCTGCACAAACAGTCCTATATACGCCGTCTCGGGGGACCTGTTTCTATAGGCCCCTGGGCAGTCAGGCACGGTCCCTCCCAGCCAGGGTAGACAAGTTGTTCCAGCCGGGCCCTTACCAGCTGGCTTTCAGGCCAGCTCCCTGACCCCATTACTGGATCTTCAGGCTAGTCTCCTTCGCTACCAGCTCAGCCGGGTTCCAGTAATGTTCCGACCCACTGCCTCTCCCTGGTGATCTCGCTCCTGTTCTACTGAGCTGCATGGATTTTCGAGCCCCACAAAGCCTTTGGCTTCCACACTTCTGGGATATTAGGTGCTGTCCTTTGCTGCAGCAGCGCCTGTACCCTTTAGCACCAGCCCCTAGTGTGGCCCTTTCGCACTATAGGCGCCGCCTTCCCAAACTTGTGCTACTCTAACCCTGTCACAGCCAGCATGCAAACAGTCTGGGAGAGGACTAAAGGTGATTGGTTCAGATGACGATGATGCCACACAGTACAGCTCACAATTGGTTAGGATATGAGGTAAGCAAGCATGGGTGTTTTCACATGTGACACTGGGCATTTTTACTCTCACATTTTAAAGTGCCGGATTTTTCAATCTTCTGGGTTTACAAGCCAACAAGTAAGTTCTGGATGCACCCTTCACACAAACACTGCCCTGAGGCAGCCTAAAGTAGCCGCAGCTGTAGACGTGAGGGGCTGCCATGGAAACCAAGTGACCACAGCCGCCTGGAGCAAAGCCGTTTACCAGGAGAACTTTTTACACACACAAGTTCTGGGAGGCGTTCTATGCAGAAGTTCAAAGAGCCGGATGTTTAAGATCTAGGTGAGTGATTTAGACACACAGAAAGTTCAGGATGTAACAGCAAACATGCAGGAGAAATGTGTGTGTAAAAACACCCAATAGTATGAATTTCCTTCCACGCTTTCCCACACATGGAAATCTGTGCTATCTAGGGCTGAAAGGAGGGGGTGGGGAATTTTTGTGAGTAATTCTCAAGAATCAAGATGAGGCAAGAACTTGGGTGTTCTCGCCCGCTCCCCCTTCTTGAGTTCTCTCAAAGTATTCGGGGGGGTCGCTCGGGGGGGGGCTGCACGGGGGTTGGAGGTGAGCAGGGGGCAAAGACAAGCCCCCTGAGTACCTCCGGCCCCTGCCTGGCCTCCATGTCTGGGGAGGGAAAGTTCAGGCATGGGCAGGAGTGTACTTAGCAGTCAGTGGGGGTCCCAACCCCCCCCTCCTGTGGTGCTTCGTGTGGCGCTGGGCCCCTTCCTGGGTGTTCAATTTCAAAGAAAAAAAAACCCTACAGCTGGAGCATGCTCAGAACGCTGCTCGGTTCTGCATGCCGTTTTCAAAGATGGTGCCCGCAGGGCTGAGCAACTCTTCTGAGCATGCTCGGCCCTGCAGCTGCCATCTTTAAAAAGGGCATGCTAAGCCAAGCAGCGCTCTGAGCATGCTCCAGCTGGGGGGCGGGGGGTGTCTTTTAAACTAAAGACCCGGGAAGGGGCCCAGTGTGGCATGGAGCACCACGGGGGCCGGGGGGGAATCACTTTGAATGGTAAGTAAACCCCTATCCTACCCAAACTTTCCCTTCCCCTCCAGACGGGGATGCCGGGCGAGAGGCAGAGGTACTTGGGGGGCTTGTCTTTGCCCCCTGCTCACCTCTGGTTCCTGTGTCATCACCCCACCCCACCCTGCCTACAGCCACCACCCACTCGAATTCTCACCGGCTATCGAGAAGAAGAGGGGGGTTGCTCGGCTCGGCTCATCTCGAGGTGAAATGGGAATATACACATGCACCCTTCTTGTCAAGAGCCGGCAAGACAATTGAGCCAAGTTTCAGCCCTAGTCACGTCTGAAGCAGTCACCACATGTTGGCCCAGGCTGTAGCATGGGCCGCGGTGGCACTTAGCCTGGGATGTGACTCTGGCCAGAGGTAGAGTCACATCCCAGGCTAAGTGCCACCGCGGCCTTGCTACAGTGGTCCGGACCAGGGGTAAAGTGGGCCATCGTGTTTGATAGCCCGCATACACTTACTCTGCTCTGGGTCCACAGCGCTTCCAGGCAGCTATGGTGTCCTCGTACGTTGCTGTGGCCGCCCATCAGGGATTGGGGCAGGCCGCTCTAAGCAGCGTGGAGGCAGGTGAAGCCACCAAGAAGACAGGTCTATAAATGGCTTTTTGGTTGGTTGGAGAATGTAACCACTGACTGTCAGGAGCTGGGAGTGAACAGCCGAGAATGGATCACCTCATTCTATGACCTGACCTGCTGGGTACTTCTCCCAATTGGCCACTTTTGGAGACAGGATGATGGAGTACATGGGCCATTGGTCTGACTAGCTTATGTTCTTCGGAGCCTCAGCTGGTGAAAATCGGCATATTATGGTCACGGAGTGAAATCCTGATTCCGCTGTAGTCTAGAAGGAATTTTTAACATGGACTGCAATAAAGTCGCGATTTCACCTTGAATAAGAAAATGGTCACTATTAGAACTGAAAAGAGTACCCAAAAAATCGGGTCTACCCGTTGAATATCTCGTACTTGAATTGAACCAATCATTTCAGTACTTTTCAGAACCCGAACTGGTTTTCAATTGTGGGGCCGAAGTACAGAAATGGCAAAATACCAACCTTGTCTTATTGCATATATCTTTTGTTATGACCTAGCATCGAAACAATAAAGTTTACTTTACTTACTTACTTACTTACAAAATACCAACAAACTAGTGTGCCAAAATACTGGTTTCATCCCAGATTTCAGAAAAGTTTTCAGATATTATTTTGGTGGGTTTTTGGGATGATTTCAGGTAATTGAAAAACTGGTAACAGAAATTTCATGTTTTTGCGTACTGGATCAGTATTTGGATACCAATTCAGATACCTGGAATGGTACTCAAAAATGCAGGTTTCACCCATGGCTATTAAGTCAGGTACCTATTTCAGCTCTAGTTGCCATCCCACTTTGGATCCATTTCAACAAGAAACATGCACCGTTACTGAGCCGCTGAGTATCGTGTTTTCTGCAGAGTCAAGTAAAGCGATATTCTATTTATTTTTACGTACATAAGCAGATGAATGCCAAGAAATCCTATGCTCCCAAATTTGAGCATATTTTATTAAACTGCTGGAGTTTAATATAATAATCTTTTGGCTTTGGCATGAAAAAAAAAGTCCCATTCCTCTCCTGAGCGGCTTTGATTTTTATTTTCTTTTAATTATCGTCATCCGGAGTGGTCTCAGGACTCTAGCCAGGTAGGACTATCCAAGATTATAAAGTGGAGAGGTTGGTTTTAAATGGATGCACTGGACAATGCAGAGAAGTCATTAAGGCTGAGATTGACAGGCCACCTCGCAAAGAGGCCTACAGAGGTGGAGAGGAAATCATGATACGGAAGTCAGACACACACACCCCCTCTCCCTGCCGGTGCATTTTTTTCAGTGAATGAAATTTGGGAGGCTGGAACGAAAACTTGATAAGCTGACTTGATTTGTGGTGTTTAAGAAGCCTTTATGATGAGAAAGCATTGGGTCCTGGAGGGCTTCTTAATCGGGCAGGAAGAGGCTAAGTAAGGACCAGTGTCTGGGAGTTAAAACTAGAGGAATTTGCCTCAGAAATGTGTTGCTTTTGTTTTGTTTGTTTTTGAAAAGGAGAGCGATTAGCCGTTGGGGCAAACTGACACGGGAAGGGGTGGATTTTCTATTAATTGCAGTTGTCCAATCAATACTAGATGGACTTTTAAAAGCTCTTCTGTATCCAAGCAGAACTGATTGGGTTCACTGTAGCAGTAACTGAATAGAATCCAATGATGTATCTCAGTGGGTCTCAAACTTTTTAGACTGTGCCCCCTTCCTATTGTCTGCAGTCCTTCCCCCACCACAGACGCATACATACCCCCTCCTCCCGCCATACCTCCCTCCCTCCCCATCCTTCTGCTGTTTCCCATGTCTCTCTCCCTTGTCTTCTGATTCTCTATCCCACCACTTAATTCACCCTAGCTCAGACCGAGTGGAGCTAGAAGTTCAGTGGCTGTGCTACTTACCCTTCCACCTCAATCCCCTTCCTCTCCTGAAACCAGTAGGCCTGGATGGAAATATTTGTTCCATTTCTGTGGAAGAGCCGTCTGAAATCCTAATAATAATAATAATAATTTTTAAAAATAATTTCTTAAAACATTGCGCAGGCAATGGGCACTGCCCGTACCCAAAATGGCAGCGTTTAGGGACGGGCGAACAGAATGCGGTTCGGATGTTCAGTCGTTCGGTTCAAAACCAGAATTCGGGTTTGATGGTTCGGTTCAGTCGAGTTCGGGTTGGCCGAACTTGGCCAAACAGTCAAAAACAGCGCTATCGAAACCGAAACGAAACCAAAACCTAATTTTTGGCCCTGAAAAGACGTTTTCCCTGCCCTCAAACTCATCCGAACACGACCGAACTGTTCGGTCATTCGAGAGTTCGGTTCGGATGTCCGAACAGACCGAGTTTGGTCCGAATATCCAAACCACGTTCACCCATCCCTAGCAGCGATGCCGCCAATGCCATTTTGGGTATGGGCAGTAGTCATTTTTCACATGCGCAAATTGGCCTGACAACCATTTTGTGCATGTGCTTGCGGTGGGGTGTAGTGGCTTTTGGTTTTTGCATTTGTTCCTATCAAAATTTGAACGGGGCAAAATTCCAGGTTCAGCCCTAGAAACTCCATCCCCCATCTTGAGAACCAATGATCTGTGCTGTTCAGGAGGTGAGACTAGGTGATTTGCTTGTTTCCTTCTGATTGTCAGAATGACTTTGTGACCTGGATGGACACTGCAGCTTCCATCATCCGGACATTTTCTACCTGGACACAGATCAGCCTGGACATGTACGACACTGTCTTAATCAACTTTGCACCGGAGCTGACCGCGGTGGCAAGGGATTAATGGAAGCAGGGTTTTTCCAACGGCCCTGGTGTGGCTGTCCTGAGCTGCAATCTCTGCAGTACATTCTGACGCCAGCTACTTGGAGCCGAGCGTGGTGGAGTGAGACGCAGCACGTTGAAGGACAAGTATGAGGACTCGTGAATCAGAGAATCCTGGAGCTGGTAGGAACTTCAAGAGCCATCTAGTCCAACCCTCTGCTTGGATGCAGGATGACTTTTATTTTTTATTTTTTTTATGTATATGGGGTTTTTAATTGTGAATTGTTTTAATGTTTTGAGTTGTTGTTCGCCACCCCAAGCTGCCTTGTGGACTGGAGGGGCGGGATAGAAATCTTTTATAAATAAATAAATAAATAAATAAATGACAACAGCGACAACATCCCGTCCATACTCCTTTTGAAAACCTCCATTGACAGAGAACATACAACCTCCCAGACAACTTGGTCCATTGCCACACAGTTCTTACTGTTAGAAAATTTTTTCCTGATATTTAACCGGAATCTCGCTTCCTGTAACTCTAGCCCATTGTTTCTGTCCTGCTCGCTGTAGCCGTGCAGAACAGTTCCATGCCGCCATCTTAGTGGCAGCCGGTTTACATATTTGAATCTTCTGTCATGTCCTCATCGCCTCTTCTCGAGGCTAAACATTACCAGTTCCTTCAGCCATCCCTAATAAGATGTGCTTTCCAGATCTTTGTTTCCCTCCTCAAAATCTGCCCCAATCTGTCAACGTACCTCTTAAAATGAGGTGTCCGAAATTGAACTCGATACGATCTCTCCAGTGCTAAGTAGTGTGGCATCATTACTTCCAGACTCGGAAACAACGCTTCTGTAAATGCAGTCTAAATTGCATTCGCCTTTTTTTTCGCAGCCAAATTCCCCCATTACTGAATTGGGTTCAGTTTGTGATCAGTCCCAATCCCTAGAACCATTCCACGTGTGCTACTGCCAAGCCAGGGATCTTATACTTGTGCATTTGGTTAAATTTCATAAACTGGTGCAGTTCACAAATTCAGGACTTTACATTTGTCTCTGTTCATCTGGCACTGACAAAACCCCTTTGGAATCTGTGGGTGCCGTTCTCCATGGGAGCTCAGACACTGACTTCAATGAGGACAGGATCCCACCCTGTGGAAGCCACCCAGCCCCTATAAGGTGTTGCTTTGTCTGTGATGGTTATTATCCTCTGTCCGGCCGTAGTCGTGCTGCAGGATAATAGATGAAGAGGGAGAGAGTATGCACAGCTGCCCAGAGAATATTACGGGGAGAATGACAGTGTTGATTTCTCTCCTTTGACAAGCTGTCCGCTGGTGAAGCTGTCAGGGAGGGCAGATGGCTAGGCTAATTGATTGGCAGGCTGCAGGACGTAACGCATGAGCAGTGAGGAAGGCCAATTTCCCCTTTTGCTTGGATCCTTCCCCTTCTCTCTTTTATAACCCGGTCCCACCCTCCTGTATCTCAAAGCACCTGCTTTAAATTTTCAGATTAGAGCTGAACCAAGTACCTGCAAAAACAGGAATGCCCATTGAATTTGCGGTACCCGATTTGACTCAAACATTTCAGGTAGTTTTCTATACATGAAAAGGGGTCTGATTGGGTACCCAAAATGCCACCATACCAAAATACTGACATACTGTTTTGGCCTGATTTGTTAACTTCCAGTCCTGTATTTAGGATATTTGCGGTTTCAGGTAATCAAAAACAGGAAACAATTTATTTATTTTTTCCCCAGGCACTTGAACGGTATTCAGGTACTGATTTGGATACCGGAAACAGTAATACATACGTTTTCAGGTACCAATTTGGATACCAGAAACGGTACCTGAAAATGTGGATATATATATATATATATACACACACACACCCCAAACCAAGTACCTATTTCAGCTCTTTTTCAAATGCATCTGCTCGAGGGGAGAAAGACAGTGTCTGCAAATCAGATGGTAACTATTCATTCAATTCAGCAACTGTTGAAATGGATGGAAAGACCATTGGCGATTTTCGAAACAGGCCCCTATCCTGCCAAGCTCTGTGTGTGTGCGTGTGCGTGTGCGTGTGCGTGTGCGTGTGCGTGTGCGTGTGCGTGTGCGTGTGCGTGTGTGTGAGAGAGAAACAATGTGCATGCAAGAATGAGTGTGTACATGCAAGAGCATGACTGTGTGTGTGAGAGAAAGCATTTCAAAGACAGGTTGGCCTTAGACCTGTAGTCGGGCAGCCGAAAATTCGGACACCCTCAACCAACAAATCGGGTGCCCAAATCAACCCAGCCCCATTCGGACACCATTGATATCCAAAATCCTGGCAACTGGTATATCGAAATCCTGATTTCAGTCCAGATTATTTGGAATTTTTTTTAGTATTATTTCAGTTTTTCAGGTAATTTTGGCTACTCAAACAACTGGCAACCAACACTTTGTGTGAGCACCCAAGCAGTATTTGGGTAGATACCTGAAACGCTACTTGAAAATGTGGGTATTACGCGCAGGTACCAGATCAGGAACCCGTTTCAACTCCAACCTAGATCCACACCGGGGGGGAGAGAAGGACGGCATGTGGTACCAGGCATGTGGATGAGCTAACGTCAACTCCTGCCAAACCTGTAGCAATACATGGGAGAGATTTCCCTTTGCTGAGCCACTGGCAGCAATGGCTGAGCTAAAACATAAAGCAAGCTACAGTTATGATACCAAGGCAGGTAGGGCAGGGATGGATCCCTTCTCCAATCCCCACCCCACGCTGAGAGCATCAAGACCCTCATTGACTGTCTCAAGCTCCCCTGATGTACAATCAGGAATCGCCTTCCTCTCCCTTTAGCCAAACAGAATATAATTTCGACTGTCCCCTGGGGATTCAGGGAGACATTGTCCAGTCCCTGTAGCCCATGTGTTTAGACTCCCGCCACACTGGATTTCCTCTGAGGGGAAAAGCTGTTTCAGGAGAGGAGGCCTCAAGTAGCAGCTTTCATCACCTGTCGCTCACCATTACAGCTGACAGGACACGGCATGCACTCACAGTGACCTTGCAACTTGCCAGATTGACCGGGAAGGGACTTTAGATTACATACCAGGGAGCAGAGTCAATGGTCCTTTTTTTGCCTTGTGCTCCATTAAGGCCTTACCGTTTTAGCCAGTTATCTCGACCGAGGGGTTTCCTGAGCTTGCTTAATTACTGGAACGCCTTTTCCCCTACTCCTCACACTGCACACTGAGGCGTTTGCAGATGTGACAGAGGCCTCCAAGGGTTTCATTTCTTAAGGCCCACTCCACAAGCTCCAACCCCAGCCAGTTTCCACCAAAGCTGGTCAACCTCCTACATGGAGTGTTATGAATTTGGACTCCTGGGTCTTTCACAGGAGACCACGGGTGTCTTTAGACGTAACGCTGTTCAGTGTTCTGTAACACCGTGTCCTGCCGTCACGGTGTTTAGACATGCCCTCAACACAGTGTTCACCCCAACACTGGAAGTAAACAACTGCCAGGTCTTGACAGTTTAATCAGTGTTTGGTGTGAAGTTTGAACACTGTGTTGAGCGTATGTCTAAGCACTGTAACGGTAGGACACTGTGCTACAGAATGCTGAACAGTGTTATGTGTAAAGACACCCCGTAAGGACCAAAGTTGAAAGTTCCCATCTGCTTAGCGTGAACATGGGGCATCCCATGGCACTTATTTTAAAAGCAGAGGTTTGTCAGATAGCCCCAAGAGCCTTCTTCGCTCGAATGTGTTCCGTGGACCAGCTGGCCACCTGCTCTCCAATGCTACCCTCAGGCAGCTCCATCTTGAGACCCGAAGGGATGTAGTTTAGGAAGTATTCTGGTGCCCTTTAAGGGGGTCTAAAGGGTATTCGGTGGATGTGGGCACACTTAAACAGAAATTTGCAGGTGGAGCCAGAAGGTCTCCCTTCCTTCCTCTTTCTTTCTCTCTTTCTCTCTTTCTTTCTTTCACTGCTAATGAAGTAAATGGTAATATCGGTAAACAACAGTATCTGGTATTCCGGTTTGGCAGCTAACCTCTGCGGTTACCGAATTGTTATCATAACTACCAAGCTATCCAGAATACTGGATATTAACTGTGGATATTTTGGGGGAGGATATTTGTTTCAGTTCTAATAATAACCGCAGAAAGTACCTGGATCACCTTAGGGGTGACCATGCAGTAGATGAAAGATAATCAATCCAATGCTGAGAGCTTCAGATAAAGAGAGTTAATGTGTTCCAAGAAGCACCTCGGTGAGGTAAAGCGAATGCAACGGTGAGCCCGATCCCAAATGTTGCAGATGGTGGTGGATTCATATTGCAGGCGAATGGAGCCCTGTGGATTCTGCGCGCATAGATTCTGCAGGGTTTGGGATCGGGAGAGAGAGGTTCTTGTGATGCTGGAATGCACCCATGGTAGGAATAGCCATTGTGTGGAGATGTGAGGAGTATTTTGCCCCAGAAAGTAGCAGGATTCTGACGGAACATCCCTTTCAGCAATGGAAGGTTTCCATTCACACTGCTGCCTCCTTGAAATATTAACAGCAACAGCCGGGGGAGGGAGGAGAGAGAGAGGCTGTTTATGGGTAATAAACTCTGACAGATGCCTCATGTACACCAAAAGTCAGTGCCTCGGAGACAAGCAGAAACTCTAAATAAATAATCAACAAGTCTTGAAGCTGAATGCACAATTGCTATTTGCATCATAAATAAAAGAGAGGCTTTTTATTTATCCATTCTGCTTATAGAACAGAGGACAAAGGGGGAGCTCGCCGGAGCACACACGCACGCACCAAGGAGCGTTCCTGCTTCATCGCATTCATTCATCCGCAAGCCAGCTGTTTGCCTTGGTGCCTCTGCAGCTTAAACCCCCTGCGCTAATGAGGATCATGGAAAAACAAACAAACAAGCCATGCTGCCTCTAAGTGTTTGGGTCCCAATTTCCGGGCCCTCTCCTTTTACTGGAGGGAAGGTAGGAAAACAAGGTTGTCATCAGTTGAAAACCGTGAGTATAAGAGAATTTCCCAACCTGTTGGCGTTGAGAAATAGGTTTTTTAGTTCCTAAATTACAGGGTTGGGGAATGTCCAGCTTCTGGGCCAAATCTGCAACATGATGGTTTTTCATTTGACCCTTTTCCATGTTTTCCTGGATCTGGCCTGTGGATCCACTTCCCACCTTCAAACACTGAAAGAGTGAGATCAGCAGGCGGGAGCAGAGATGAGGGCACATGCTAAAAATAAAGCATGGATCCATGGCCTTGATTCAAGATCTGGATCCTTCTCTTGATCATCTCCCACCCTGAGTGTACCCCTGAAGCAGGTCCTATTTGGCCCAAGTAGAGCTGAAACGGGTTGGGCATTTGCTACGCTGAGGTAATAACACCCCCATTTTCAAGTAGTTAATTGGGGGCCTGATGGCTACAGACACCACACTGGCGCAGTTCGGCCGCTTTGACCCAACTGGGCCAGCGTGATGCTTGAACGTTTGTTCTGGGCCTGGCAGGTGTGGGCCCAACGCAAACCTTGCCCGGGATGGCCACTGGGCCAAAAATGTGGGCCCAGTCTGTGCCCAGTTGCATCCCAGCTAGGCCAGAGAGGGTGGAACTGAACGGGAATGTTTGTTCCCAGTCCCAGCTCCTCCCAACGTGGGGGGTTGCTGTGGTCGCACATCATGGTGAGAGGACAGGGTAATGCCAGGAGCATGGGGGTATGGCCAAGTGGCTGCATGTCATTCCCTGCCCCCTCCCTCTGGCCAAGTCCTTCCCCCATCCCCTGGGTGGGACAGATATCTGTTAACACCTCAAGTGGTAAAATGGTAGATGCTACAGAAATCGGGACAGAAAGTCAAAAAATGTGGAACCGGAAGACATAAAATTGGGATGAAAATCAATAATCAGTCCATTGGGTGGCCTGCCTGGCCCTAGCCGACGGGTACCAATTAGTATCCAATGTTGCTGTGCCAGGTCGGGTATCGTCATTTTGACCAGTACACGTGTTTTTGCAGGTACTCACTTCAGCTCTAGGCCGAAGGAGCTTGTACCGATTTTAAAAATGGCTGGCAAGAGGGAAAAGGCTTCCCATCTCTTCTCTAGGGAAAGCACTGCTGCTACCATCACTACTAGCTATCATTTCTATAGCACTGCTAGTTGTATGCAGAGCTGTCAAACTTCTAGTAGTCACTCCTCACTGGCTTTGAACCAGTGCCCTACTAAGCAGCTAAGCTACGGGACTGCATCCTCGCGGTGTGCCTCCATAACATTTTCGATTCGTTACAATAGGAATGGAGCCCCATTCGTGTTTGTTGCTAATGTTACAAAAATGGATGGATCAGCAAACAATTGTCATTTGCTTTCATCTATTTTCATTTTTATTTTATTTTTAAAGTAAAAAAAACATTTGCATGCACAAATGGCCGCTAAGGCCACTCTCCATGCACATGCTCTCCATTTTCCAAAATGGTGCCTTGGCAGCATTGGCACCTTTTCGGAAAAGAGGGTGTGCATGCGCAGAGTGGCTCCTCTGGTGGCCATTTTGTGCACGTGCAGTGATTTTAATTTAAAAAAAAAGAATTTGTTGTGTTTTTTTTTTTTAAAAGAAAAAACTTAAAACGTTTCCCGCCAAGAATTGTTCAGCAGCCAGGCCCAATCTTGCCCAGAGTGGGGGGTCCTCACTCCGGGCAAGACTGAAGTGTGGCAGCGGTTAGCACCATGACATATAAACACACCCAAAGATAGAGGAAGTGTGCAGGTGTATGCATGACTGTGTTCTTCAGTGTGGTTTATGTTCCCATTCTGGGGCATCTAAACAGAACAGAGGCCCACACTGCATTGGGCTGTATTCCAGCCTGTCTATCTGGTTGACCTTTGCTGTCGTCAGGGAGTCTGGGACCCGTGTTCACTACGTTTTCCCTATTGGCAACAATGGAGAAAAGTCAGTGAGCATGTGATGAGCCCCAATGAGTACTGCAGGCAGCTTCTCCGATCAAATGGGCCATTTCTAGAATCCTAGAAGGGAGGAGCAGACGTTCCTCCCCCTGCACGGCCATTCCCTGCAGCACATGCTCCTGTTGCTTTGTCCGGTCTAGTTACCAAAAGCTCAATCAAGGCGGTTTCTGTGCCTCCCCTTTGGGAGTCTCTTTCACTTGAATAGGTCTTGCCATTATAGAAACTTATGAGATTCATCAACCTAGATTTCCTGGATATTAATCCCTTTACTCCCCATTCTCTTTGGACGTTGACGCCCTTGCCAGTTATCGGCCAATCTCTAACCTTCAAAGGGAAGGTTATTGGACGGGTGGTGGCTCAGCAGCTTCAGGGGCATTTGGACCAGGTTAACTTTCTCAATCCCTCGCAGTCGGGTTTTCGTCCAAGTTATGGCACGGGGACTGCGCTTGTGGCCTTGGCCAACGACCTCTCCCGTGAGTTAGACCGGGGTCGTTGGACCCTGTTGATCCTGTTAGATCTCTCGGCTGCATTTGATACCATTGATCATGAGTTGTTGGTGACTCGGCTGCGGGACCGGGCAGAAATTGGAAGGACTGTTCTTGAATGGTTCTGCTCTTTCCTGGCCAGGAGAACCCAGCGTGTGGTGCTGGGGGAGTTTTCATCTCCCCCCACCCCCCCCCGGGGCCTCATGTGTAGAATCCCGCAGGGTTCCATCTTATCCTCTCTCTTGTTCAATGTGTACATGCAGCCTTTGGGAGAAACTGTCAGGGAATATGGAGTGAGATGTCATGCTGATGACACCTAGCTATATCTCTCATTTTCCTCTGACTCAGGCCCGGTAGTCTCAGTGCTAACCTGGTGTTTGTCTGCTGTGGGGGATTGGATGAGGGTGAGTCGACTGAGGCTAAATCCTGACAAGATGGAGGTGATGGTTGTGGGGAAGGCCGAGGGAGTAGTGTCCCCCATCATTGATGGAGTCAGTCCTCCCCTGGTTTCTCAGGTCTGGAGTCTAGGGCTGCTCCTGGACCCACAGCTCTGCCTGGATGCCCAGGTGGTGGCTGTGGCGAAGGGAGCATTTTGCCAGTTACATCTAGTGCGTCAGCTTAGCCCGTATGTCTCAGACTCGGATCTGGCCACAGTCATCCATGCTCTTATTACCTGGAGACTGGATTCCTGCAACGCGCTCTACGTGGGGCTACCCTTGGTGCTGGTTCGGAAGCTGCAGCTGGTGCAGAACGCGGCGGCCCGTCTCTTCACAGGAACGGGCTGACACGAGCATATTACACGGGTGCTTCGCCCTCTGCACTGGCTGCCGATAGGTTTCCGGGCCCAATTCAAGGTGTTGGTGCTGACCTTTAAACCCCTAAACAGCTTGGGGCCCGCCTACCTGCAGGACCGCCTCACCCTCCGGGTCCTGGATCGGCCCCTGCGGTTGGCTGGGGGCGCCCTCCATGGGGTCCCCCAGGGTTTCCCCGGCGTCTACTATGAGGAGGGCCTTCTCCGTGGCTGCGGCACGGCTGTGGAACTCCCTCCCGCCGGAGATCAGCTTGGCTGCCGGCCTCCCCTCTTTCCGCAGACAATGTAAGACCCGGCTGTTCTTCTGGGCCTTTCCCGAGGGAGATGGGGTGGGTGGTTTGGGTTTGGGTAGGGGGGGGATGGGGTTTTATATTGTTTTTAATTGTAATCATTATTGTTTCTTTTAATGTTGAAAATGTTTTTAAGATGCTGTGAGCCGCCCCGGGATGCCTGAGGCAGGAGGGAGCAGCGTATAAATGTTACTATAAATAAATAAATTCTGTCCATCCGGATCATGCTGAGGAAAGTGACTTGACTTTTCTCATTGATTTGTGTTGTTGCGATTCCCTTCACAGTCACGTTGTATGTTTAGGGATGGGCATTTGGATTGAATGATGGATTTGGATCTGTAGTTTTCAAATTTAATTACTGATTTATATTTCTCTCATTGAAGTCAATGGAAAACATCCATACTCCCGAGACTCATCCATAGCCCTGGGACAGTGGGTCCAACCTCCTCCCACCCCTGTTTCCCAGGGCACCAGAGTGGGACTTACCAGCCTCAGAGGGCTTGGTTGAAGCATTGCCTTTGCTGGGGGGGCTCCAGCAGGCGCACTTGCTGCGACGCGCTCCATGCTCAGGGTCACGCAGTCGCAAAATGGACGCCATCCTTAACCAAAAAGGCACTGGCCAAAATGACGTTGCTGCCATTTTGGTTAAGGGCAATGGCCATGTTGTTCATGCACAAAACAGCCCCAGTTTTGGAAAAGGCTCCCATTTTGGGAAAGGGTACCCATGCGCAGATTGGACTGGCATTCATTTTGTGCACGCGCAGTGATAGTTTATTATTTTCTAAATTACAGTTTTTTTTTTTTTAAAAGTCATGTGCATGCACATAATGGCCTCCAGCCCATTTGACACGTGTGCCCTTTTCCAAAATGGCACCGGCAGCGCCATTCTGGTAGAGGGCTACACATGCACAAAATGCCCCAGCACCCATTATACGCATGCACAGAGATTTTTTTAAATTACTATTTTTAATAATATAAAAACCAAAAAATATTAACCAAAAATGGTAATGGAGATCTAATGGAGATCTCCTAGTGGAGACCACTGAAAACGAAAAACGGTTTAAAAATGAATAGGAAAAATGGAAACAAATATGAATGAGATCCCTGCTGCAACTTGTCAAGCCCCCTATCCTATATTCTAAATCCGCCCCGAGCCGTTTGCAGGAGGGGCGGGATACAAATTGAAATAAATAAATAAATAAATGGTGGGTATTACCCGCAGGGAGCAGACGAGCTACGTGTTTCTACTCTAGAGGAAATAGGTGTAAGTTTCAGATTTAGGATAAATATTAGGAAGAGCTTCCTAACTGTGGAAGAGTTGGACAATGGGGAAAAGTTGCTGAGAGAGCTTGGAGAATCTTCATTGGAGGGTTTTGTTGCCCTCTGGCTTGAACCCAGTTTGTCCGCTTCCTTCCTGAAATGTCCCACTGAAACTGGACCCCAGGCTCCTCCAACTGAGGTCTCTCACCCTTTGACTCTGGATAAACAAGCAAACTAAACAAATTAGCCAAATCCGAAGAATCAGATGAGTTTCTACCTCGTTAGAGAAGCCAACTAAGCTAATCAGTCTCAAGTTTCACGGAAAGATTTGCAAGGGTGCGAAGCCAAATGTGAAGACTGGCTCAAGACCATGAATTGTTGACTTTGACTTTCCAGTTTCAAAAGCCTCATTCTTTTTGGCTCTAATTGTCGCTATTTACTACTCCAGCAAAAGCCAGACGGAGGGAACAAATCAAGGGAGAAGCGCGCTCATTTACCGTCAGCCGCTGCCATCCGTAATTATCTGTGGAACAAGGAAAATAGCCACAGGCCCACATGAAAAGGGAAGGTTCCTTAGACGCCGCTTCCTTGGCTAGCCAAAGTTAACCTTTTAATCCACAAAACATGTCCCCAGAGCAGCCAAAGCCCATGGTTTTGGCTCCATTCCCTTTATTACATATCTGAGCAAATTGATCATTCCTCCATTGGCTTGAGACTAGCGTTGGGATAGGGACGGGAGGGGAAAGACCCTTTAAATGTTGCTCTCTGTTTTTCCTCTTATAATTTGGGGTAGGAAAATACCCAGACTTGGGAGCAGTTGACAAACGGAGGATGGCCCCATCCCTCGGCTGGAAAAGCATCAGAAGCATGGCAATTCCGGTGAAATAATCTTTCGGCTCATTAATAAAATACAAACCGGGGGACGGGGCGGGGAGAGAATCCCATTCTTGTCTCATAGTAAATCCTGCTAAAAAGGCGGCTGGCAGAGAGACTAGCCCAGGTCCCTGGCCTGTCCGCCTTAATTACCTCCATGGCTAATGAGATGTGATTGCACGCTTCCACGTCAGCTAGGAAGAGCCCAGCTTTAAGGAGGGAAATTAATTGTTTACAGGGACAAATGCAGGACAGTCCCAGCCTCCTTCGAGATGGCATGAAACAAGCAAGGTAACAGAAGAACCACAGAGTAGAGAATCTGTTTGGGGTGGGTGAGATTCTGAGCCAGATCCCCTGTTGGTGGAAATCAGCATTGCAGTTGGGAAAGCTGATTGGTTTAGGCCTTCTGGAGATCCAGCTGTCTGAATGCGCGCGGTCTAGCTAGCCGCATAAAGAAACAAACCCTAAACTCAGGGAATACAAAGTAAAAAAAAAAATTTGTTGAGTTTTTCACTACGTCCCAAAGTTAGTGCCTCAACTGGCGGTTGAGCAGTTGACCAGCAATTCCTACGGATGCTACTCTTTGTGTCAGCAATGGACTCTTAAGGGTTCTCAACCTTTATAACGGGAGAGACACCCAACAAAATACTTCTTTAAAAAAATCTGGGACCAGAAGCAGCGGAGGGTGAGGGTCCCAGCAGCAACAGGAGGAAGGGCCCAAATCTGGAAGAAGCTTCAGCAGCAGTGGGAGGAGATGACCTGACCCTGGAGGCCAGAAGCAGCAGGGGGCAGGGACTGGAAAGGCAGGGAAGTTACAGGAAGCCACGCCCTTCCTCTCCTAGTTTGAGGCCCTCAGTGCCACAAGTGGCCAGAACAGGTGGCAGAAAGGGGACATGGCAGGGGACACAACACTGTTGCACGGGGGCTGATGGCCACCCCAGGGTGGACCTAAGCGCTCCATAGGATTCAGCAGTGGGTCCTGACTCACTGTTCTAAGCAACCCATTAATAACATAACTATAGAGCTGAAACGGGATTTTGCCAAAAGGGAAAATCTCATCAAAAACCTGGTTTCTGATACTGTCTCGGTCAAATCAAGAACCTCTCAGTACTCGGCAGTGTCTGGACTAGTGCTGAAACGAGAACCCGCATGTTCTTGCAGGAAGGCATGAGATTCTCTCAGCCCCATGTGTGATCTCGCTGAGATTTTTGAAAATTGCAAAGTGCACTTTCTGCATGCATGTGGCCGTTTCTGCGCATGCGTGGCCCCTGGCGGCCGTTTCTGCGCATGCGTGACCCCTGGCGGCCGTTTCTGCGCATGTGTGACCCCTGGCGGCCGTTTCTGCGCATGCACAGAGTGTTTTTTCTTTAGGGTTCTCAAGAATCTCGCAAGATTCTCATTGCCCTTAAAACACGCTGCACCTGCACAAAATGGCTGCCAGGGGCTGCGCCTGCACGGAAATGGCCACAGTGCCCATTTTGCGCATGCACAGTGCCATGGTTTTGGCCATGCAAATCGAGACTCGGCCAATTTTCAACCCATTCTCATTCTTGCAAATCTCGGTGAGAAGCTAATTCTCACCGAGATTTAATGAGAATGCGAGGGTGAGTTTCAGTCATAGTTTGGACAGACATTTCATTTCTCGCTTTACCGACTTTCCGTTTACTGCTTTGTTTTTTACCGCGTTGCCATGCAGGTAATATAAACGCAACACCTCATTTCTTGCACATGATTTTCCCTTGTACTTCCTTGTCACTCATTGGCTGGTACACAGAATCTTTTATTAATCTGTAATCCAGTTACAGATGGATCAAAGCAAAGGGAACAGCATAGAGCCAGTTGTGTAGCAGATAAGGTGCTGGAATTGGCCTTGGGAAGCCAGCGTTCAAATCTTGCCTTAGCCATGAACTCACTTGGTGGCCTTGAGCAAGTGACGACCTCTCAGCCTCAGTTCCCCATTTGTACAATGGGAATATGTGTGTGTCTGTCACTCCAGGTGTTCCCGCCATCCTCGTTCATCTTAGATTGTAAGCCCCTTGGGACAGGGACCTGTCTCCAAAATCTGTGACCGTAAAGCGCTGCGTACGCCTAGTAGCGCTATAGAAATGATCAGTAGTAGTAATAGTAGCACAACTATTCTAATAAGAGGCACTGGGGGGAGGTTAAGGGGCACTGGAGTGGAGGTTAAGGGGCACTGGAGTGGAGGTTAAGGGATGGGCTATTCGCACAGTGATTGGCTCAGAAATGCAGAAACAACAAACCCGGAAAGCAAAACAGAACCCTCGGTAAGTGGTAAATGAATAAGTCCACAGTATGTGGTAGGGGTGGGACACCGGGGAGAATACCGGATACCGGATGTACAGGTATCAGATCTCCCTAGTACTGGATTTACCGGTATCGGCAGACCAGATTTTTAACATTGGCCGGGTTACCGGATTTTTTACATTGAGGCTATTGACTTCAATGGCCGCAAAAATCTGGTAAAGCGGCCAATGTTAAAAATCCAGCATGCCGGTACAGGTAAATATCGGATTTATCGGATTAAGCCAATACACCCAAATACCGGCAATATCGGATCTCAGGAGAACCGGAATTCTCACCCCTAGTCTGTGGTAAACAGTAGGCAGAAAGTCGGTACATCGGTACGGTATTTCAGGTATTGCGAGAATCGAGAAATCGCATCTGTATCAGCAAACAGTTGGGAAAATCGATCTTGGTTCCCGATATGGCAAAATTTGTCACAAGCAGCAATTTAGCTGCTTGTTTTGGCATGGAAAATAAAATCTTTTTGGTTTTGCGGTGGTAGGCCATCCTCCACAAGGGACGTTTGACTCATCCCTTGATCTGGGAGAGCTTGAATGGCTAGCCTGGTTTCCAATGGACAGAATACTGATACAATCACTGTGTCTGCGTGCGTGCGTGCGTGCCCATTAATAACTTTAGTTCCCACAGGATAACGTTCATTATCAAGGCCCAATGGTAAGAGGGGCACTCAACTACTTCCCTGAAGGGTATGGGGTTCAAGAGTAGACCTACTAGGTTTCACTGCCTTCCCTTAGGTTGGGGAAGTGAACGGCGGTCACATGTAGCACTGGACACATCACTCCTTTGTAGGGCTGAGATGAGAGCAAGTGTTTCTGTCCTGAAGGAAAATAGTACCAACCTTTCAGAACTACTTGCGAGTGTTGGTCAGTTTCCTGTGATTCCACGCTTCTGCCATCCCCCCTATCACTTTCCAGGACTTGTCATAACTTTTCATCACTTTCTGTTCCAGGACTTCTTATGTCACTTTCTAGGACTTTTTGTTACTTTCTGGGACCTTTGTGTCTCTTCTGGGAATTTTACAACTGTTTTATAGCACTTTTATGACACGTTTTTGTCCCTACAGCCCCTGGGTGTGTGTGTGTGTGTGTGTGTGTGTAGGGTACGGGGTTTAGGACCTGCCTGTAACAGCCCCGTTCAACTTGCAGAAAATAACAGAAAATGGTATTGACAGCGGGAAATCCGGTAAGTTTCTGCGCTGCACGAATCTTGGTAAATGCCTTGCTTCCAGCGGAAATAGCACTCACCGAGATTTCTTGTTTCAGGCCTAAACCTTTGTGCACCATAGATCACAGAAACTGTGATCTTAACTACACCCACCTTCTGGGCTCCATGGTTTGGGATAGACTTTGAATGATAAGAAGGGACCCAAAATTCAGTAACAATGGGGGACGCGTGGAGCTGGAAATCCCCATTTATTAACACTGAATGTTGCTCCTGCCCTCTTGATTCCTCCAGTCTAGAGTCTGATCTCATCTAAATTTGATAGAGGCAGAAGGCCCAAAGTAAAGCTGAAGTGAATATCTGCAAAAATTGGTATTCCCAATGAATTCCCAGTTCCCAAATCAAACCGAGTATTTTGGATACTTTTTGGAATCTGAACTGGTTTGCAATCGGGTACCCGAAATACCATCAACAGGTATACCAAAATACCATTTTCATCCCAGATATTCGGAATTTGGGGAGTATTCTTTTTATTTTATTTTTTGAGAACTGGAAAAACCAGCAACGGAAATGTTGGGTTTTTTGAGTATTTGACAGATATTCGTGTCCCCATTTGGATACCCAAATGGGACCCCAAAGTTCAGGTATTACCTGTGGGTACCAAATTAGGCACTCATTTCAGCTTTAGCCTAAAGCTATGTTGCAGTTATTAATTACTACAGGCAACTATGTGACCTGCTTTGGTCCACTGTGGTCCGGACCCGCTAGTACATGTGTATACCCACCTCCAGATGTTAGCCCGGGACTGCAGGTAGGCATCCGGAATGCGTCCCTGAAAAAACTCCAAGGACACAGCCCGGACTAAGTCCTGCCGATGTGGGCGAGCACGTATGTTTAGCCCTGCCACGCCCACCTCGGGGAAAGGGCCACCACGGCTGTCTGTCATGGTGGGGGATAGGCGCAGGGGGTGGGCGGGGCCTGCTGCCTGCATGTTTGTTTGGCAGCAATGGAGAAACAGTAGTGAACACCAGTCCCTGCTTACGTAGCTCCTGCAATGTTCCTGGTGCTGAATAATTAGAGAGAGGCCCCTGCCCCAAGGGGATTACAGTTTAGGATAGACAAGGAAGGGGAGAAAAGACATAGTGATACATGCATTCCCGTTTTACAGATGGGGAATCAGGCTGAGAGACGGTAGGGCCGATTCCATGCCCTGTGGATCCTGTGCACAGCCACAAGTATGTGCAGCTGTGCAGGAACCACACACACACCCATTGCTGGAACATTGTGCCATGTGGAAACCATGCACGGGCAGGGGTGCACATGGGATCCGCAGGGCATGGGATCGGTCAGCCCCAATGACTGCAATCCCAAGCCCCCTCCATGCGGAACTGCGCGGCACAATGCACGCAGAATGGCCATGCATGCAGGTTGCACGTGAGGCGTAGGATTGGCCCCGTTGACTTTCCCACGGCCAACCGATGAGTCTGTGGCAAAGCTGGAATTTTAAACCCTGGTCTCTTAAGTCCAAGTCCATCACCTTAGCCACTACTCAACACTGGTTCTGAACCCCAAATTTCATGGCAATAAGTGCACCCTGAAAGGGGACATAGTTACCCTCTTTTGTAACTGAAAGTTTCCACTGACTTACACAGAGAAATGTCTCTCTTAGTCTTAGGAAACAGAGTTTCATCAGTTTGGATTCACAGAGCTAGTTGTTTATTTTCCAGGCATGCTGCAAAGCCTCCCGTTTTTTCCCTCCGCCTTTGGCGAAGATGTGGGGATTTGCAGTCAGGCTGTCAGCTGCAGAGAGACGCCTTTGGTGCGGATGAAACAATTTTGGAAACTTCCACCCCTACTGTACATCCTGGGCAATCATTGGCCTGGCAGGAGGAAATAAATTCCTGGCGCAAGGGATAATTAATTGCAGCCCCATCGCGTGGCATGCTGCGGCATTTGAAATAATTACTGTCAATTGCAATTAGTCGTTCTCCTTGGATTAATATGCCCTTTAAAAAAAACCAAACTAGCAAAGTATTCCTTACAGCGATTGCGGAAGAGCAGGTGGTTATAGAGCAGGAAGGGTGCAAATTAGCATGAGTTCGCTTTAAATATGAAAAACTTGCCATAGGCTGACAGCACAATGGCTTCATTTTACAGGACTGATGACTGAGAATTAGGTGTCTCATCGGTGATGTTAATGTACAAACTGGGTGAGACCACATGAGACGTGGAGGGGGGACTACTATGCCTTGGGTAGCCTAATAATAATAATAATAATTTTTATATAGCGCCCCCCTTCCATGGCACTCGGAGCACTTTACATTTAACTAACAAACACAGCTTTTAAAAAAATCCTCACAACAACCCTGTGAGGTAGGTTAGGGTGAGAGAATATTGTGCCTGGCCCAAGGTCATGCAGTGAGTGTCTGGCTAAGGCAAGACTTGAACGGGGGTCAAGTCTTGCCTTAGCCAGACTCCCCCCCACCCCACCTCCCGGTCCAAGTACTGCACACTTACACCTCCCTGGGCAACTGGGACACAAGATGCAGAGCATTGTGTGGCTGGTGGCAGCCAGTTGTTCCACCCAGGGTGAGGCGAACAGCTGGCTGCTACACCATACTTCCCCAGAAAAATTCTGAGGACGCATCTCGAAGCAGACTTACCCCAACTGGGGGATAAGAAAAGGCCATGTTTGCTGCTGCAGGGCCGTGAGGGGCGGCCGCTGTCGGTCATAGCTGCGTCACGACCAGGGGCGAGATCTCTGTTGGCTGGGGGGCAGGAGGCAGGGCCAGGCCGGGCCGGGTGCCTGTTCGTGTGGCCGGTGGTGCGGCCTGCCCCAGTTGTGGTGAGAGCTTCCGAGAACAGCCCGGCTTCCTCGCAAGGAAACGCTCATGTACCCAACTCCCTGTGGCCCCACCGTGTGGCACCAGTGATTGCCAAGCACAGGGATGTGCAGGGACTGGGCCCTCACCCCTTGGGCCTGTGGCCTCTCCCTCTGAATAGGTCAGTGCAGCAGTAGAAAATTCTCACGTCTCTTGTGATGGTCAGTATGAAAGAGATTACTCTTTGTTGACTTTGACCTTTGCGTCTCTACCTTTCTGCTTCAGTTTCCCTGTCAATAGAGCGCCACAATCGTAATCAGGCTTGCAGGCACCACTTCCCTTCAGAGAAGCCAAGGAAAATCCCTTGAATTGCCCCTACCTGAGCAGGATAGTCTAGTGGATAAAGTGTTGGATTTGAACTTGAGTGACCAGTGTTCGAAAGTTGTCTTATCCATGAATTCAACGGGTCATCTCGGGCTCTCTCGGTAACGATAATCCCTGATTTTTTTGGTTTATTGTTCAGCACTTGAGTAGCCCATCTAATACCCAACATGGTACCTGAAATTGCGATAATTCCCCACAGGTCACAAATCAGGTAACCCTTTCAGCTCTGAATTTGATATTTCAGTCACATAATTTCAGCAATATTTTCAGTATTGTGCATGCGCAATTGCCAAAAATGGTACAACTGAAATACCCAAATTACCAAAAACTTGAAATGCCTGCACCAAGCAAAAAGCAATACTCATTTTTGCCATGGGTATTGTTTAGGTACTCATAGGACTAATACCTAGTATACCCATGCCTAGACACAATTACCATTTGGGGATGCGGCCCTTTGCATTCCATAATACAAATGCATCCCTGCCTACAGTTTTAGGGCTGGTTGCTTGAATACCATTGAGAGACAAGCCAAGTGATTTCTTTTAATCACACAAAGGACGAAAGGCTCAGCCCAAACCTAGCAGCAATCAGCAAAGTTACCAATCACCGAGGAAACATGAGCATTCCATTGGACTCCTACAAGTAGCCAAGTTAAGTGAGGGAGAGAGCAGCCTGCCATCTCTCTAACCAACAAACGACCCTGCCCACCAGTTGATTGGGTTCTGGATAATCAGTTCCTAATGTTATTTTGTGAAAGTGGAGATGCTTATCAAGTGAGCAACTGCACAACTGCCCCTTCAGCTCACCTTTCTAATCCCACTTCCAGTCTCGACATGCCCTCGGTTTCAAAGCCAGATCTTTCCCAAGAACCGTAAAATTTCCCTCGGGCTTCCCAGGGCATTGCTTAAATCTTACTAACTAATGGTAATTCTGACCTACAAGCGAGCAGGAACTGCCCTTCAAATTCTTTCCTGGCCCTTATACAATCTATTAAGGTGCTTAAGCTGAACTTTTACCCATAAAACATTCTCCCACCCCCCACAATGCAAACTTTTGAATTGCAAAAGAAAAGAAAAAAAGTATTGATGATTAATTATTCTGAAATAGGCTGTTTATAGCCCAGGGTCCATAAAACAGAATGCATAATTTAATACTCTCTCCAAGAACGCGCTGTTTTTCATTTCTCCACAATCAGAATCTAAATCTCGATCGCTCTCCCCTCCACGGGCTCGAAATGGTTTTATATTCCGCCGTGCTTTAAATTATACCCATCAAGTTTATAATGGGACATGCTCCATTTTGTTGCCAAAGCCTGCTCCATTAGATCATCTATTAAACTGTATTTATTTTTTATGACAAACAAGAAAAATGACAAAACAGCTTCTAAGCTCCTATTAATGAGGACCAAATGTCTCCCTGGGCGCCATTCATATTGCAGTAGCAGAGCTAACTTCCGACTTTTGAGTGCCCCATCTACTGCCGATGGACTGAGGAAAAGGCTGGAGTTTATAACCTGCATCAAAGTCAGGAGGGATTAAGACTCTTGCCGTCTGTGCTCGTGTTCTAGATCCGGGGTCAAAAGTTTCCTCAAAGCTTGATGTGAGCTGGGAAAGCAGTTTGGGCTGGGAACAGAAATGGAACAGAGAAAGAGAGGCTTTAATAGGTGGTCCCCATTCAGAGCCATAGGAATGAGAGTTTTTAACGAGGCTACAGTCAACGTTTCCTCCTTTCTAGAGCTGAAGTGGGGTAAACCCATTGGAACCAATCCATGCTTTGCACAAGCACTTGTGCTCTTGGTGTGGGCGCATAAGTGTTGCGCACTCATTGCACACCTCATACCCAACGTGGCGCTCAGTCATACACAGAATCTGCATCGCTGATGTTTTCTGCACATACGATCCGCAAGGCTTGCGCAATCAGTGCGCAACTAAATTGAGACATTTTGCCATATTGGAAACCAGGACAATTTCCTGACCATTTCCCGATACCAATGCAGTTTCACGATGCTTGTAATATT
>QEPC01011341.1:3634375-3658374 GCA_003113815.1 Sphenodon punctatus
ACCGAGCCTGATTCAAGGTGTTGGTATTGATTTACAAAACCCTGCACTGTCTGGGCCCCTCATACCTTGGAGACCGCCTCGCCCTCCGCGCCTCAGAGCGATCCCTTCGGTCCACCGGGGGCGCCTTTCTGGAGGTCCCCCGTGTAAGATGGGGGGCCACAATGGAGAGGGCGTTCTTGGTGGCCGGGCCATGGTTATGGAATTCCCTCCCGGAGGAGGCTCGCCGGGCCTCTTGGCCTTTCGACGTGTCTGTAAGACTTGGCTGTTTGCCCAGGCCTTTGGAGGGGTGGGTGGGGTAGGGGGGGTGGGGGTTGGTTTTTAGGTTTTAAAATTTCTGGGGGTTGATTTATTGTTGTTTTTTATTGTTATATTGGGTTTTATAATATTGTACGCCGCCCTGAGATGCCGTGGGCATAAATATTATGACCTTATGCAGAATCCCCTGAAGAAGAGTCACATCCTCGAAACGTGTCCAGGTTTGATTTTATAGATTGCTTTTGTATCACAATTTACCTTTTTATCTTGCTGCCTATTTATATTGTTGATAGTTAATTACTTAGTAATTCATTTCCTAGTTTTTGTGTGTGTTTTTGCTGCCTCTGAAACAGACCATTGCCTGTCATGCCTGTACAGGATTCAGACCTGTCCCCCATCCCCATGTCCATCTGTTAGTCCCCAGCCTGTTCCTTAATTCCCAGGCCTGATCCTTCACCAGCTTACCCAGAACTGATCCTTCACTGACTCCCGCAGACTCCTGACTTGATCCCTCAGTCTGCCCATGCCCAAACTCTGATCCAATACACCATCACTGGTCGGCCTTGGGCAAGTCATTCTCTCTCAGTCTTAGTTCCCCATCTGTAAAATGGGAATAAGAATCACCTACCTTGTGAGGTTGTTGTGAGGGGCAACTAGGTATGGGATGTAAAGCACTCCAAACTGAATAAAGTGCTATAGAAATTATTAGTATGGATAATAATAACTGCTATACATGATTAATTACAGAACTCCCTCCCCCTGGAGATTTGCCTTAGCTCAAGCCTAATCATCCTCCATGGGAATTTAAGACTTTGGGATTTTGGGATTTAATTTTAATTTTAATTTTAATTTAGAAAACCCCCTTCATTTTGGGAGTGTTTTCATAAACAAACATATTTGTTTGGGGGAGGGTGTTTATTTTTTATTTTTATAAATGCACCCCCATTTTGCACATGCACAGTCATTTTTTTAGAAAAAATTAAAAATAATTTTTAATAAAAATAAAAAATAAACACCCTCCCCCAAACAAATATGTTTGTTTATGAAAACACTCCCAAAATGAAGGGGGTTTTCTAAATCAAAATTAAAATGAATTATGTGCCTGCTGCACACACACACCCCTAAGGAGCACCATCTGCTGCTGCACTGGAGAGTCTAAGGCCGCTTTTAAACGAGGTGCTGAAAAGCGCCTCCTGAGTCCCACGTTCAGAGAAAAGCTGCTTGGGAGCGTTTACATGCTCCCCGCGCTGCCGGAAGTGACGTGCTCGCTGTTCCTGCCAACAACAGGGAGCATGTTGCTTCCGGCAGCGCGGGGAGCATGTAAACGCTCCCGAGCGACTTTTCTTTCAACTCGGAAGGCGCGACTCAGAAGGCGCTTTTTAGCGCCTTGTATAAAAGCGGCCTTAGGCATGCGCCAAGCTTGGCATCTCCATCCTCTTAGCCACCCACGAGCAGCTAATACACCTCCAGGCTCTGACCTGTCAGGCCCTCCCCCACCTCAACCAATAACCCCCCGCCCCCATTTGAAAACCTCTGCTTTAGCCATTAGGGGACACACAGAGGTCAGGGGTGTGGGGGTTGGCATGGATGCCTACACCATGCTCACGAGAGCCATGCTCTTTAGCCCCCACCCCGCCATATCCCACCTCCCTGGTGCTGAGAAAGGGAGCGACCCAATAATGCTCAAACCTTTCTGCACTCCTAGCCCTTTGGAGAGACTGCCATTGTAGAGAAAGCTTGGGAGAGCAATTCCGTGTTTTAAGTATGTAAGATATGCTTTCAGTTCAGGGACCCTCAGGATAGTTCCACCCAGCTCTGTTGGAGCCATTATACCAGGGACATTATAGAAAGTGCTTCACTGCATTTCTATCTGACACGTGCTGGGACGTTTTCCAGTCTACTGAGCAAACGACATAGTTTGATAGGACTGGAAATGTGTATGTAGTTAATAATCCAAGGGGAAGTGTGTAAATTAAGACTGAAACGAGATTTTGCCAATATGGGAAATCTTGTCACAATCCCAGTTCCCGATACCATCTCGGTCAAATCAAGAACCTCTCAATACTTGCTAATTTCTCAACTGACATTTCGTTTCTTGGTTTACCCATTTTTCACTTACCGCTTTGCTGTCCGTTTCGAATCCCAAGAAGTGATACCAACACATTACTGCATTTCCTGCACTCCATTTTCCTGTGTACTTCCTTGTGACTCATTGGCTGGTACGCAGATTCCTTTACTCATCTGCAATCCAGTTGCAGATTAGTCAAAGCAAAGGGAACCACATAGAACAACATTTCTGATAGGGCTGTGCGAACAAAACCGAGTTCGGAAATTTGGTTCAGTTCGGTTCGAAAATCGAGTTCGGTTTGAAAGTTTGGTTCGGTCGACCAAACTATTCGAGTTCGGTCGAAATCCGAACTTCCGAACCAAGTTCGTACATTCAAAACCGGGGGTTTTTTGGCCTTCCGAACTGGTTTGGATTTGACCGAACAATTTGGTCGAATTCGAGTTCGGTTTGAACTCTGAACTTCTGAACCGCGTTTGCACATCCCTAATTCCTGATTAGAGGAACTGGAGTGGAGGTTAAGGGGCACTGGGGGGAGGTTAAGGGGGAGCTATTTGTACAGCGATTGGTTCAAACAACACAACCCGCCCCCCCCCCGAAGTAAAATGTACCCTCAGTAATGCAGTGAATAAATGGTAAATGAATAGAACACAATGTAAATGGTTAGCGAAAAGTCAGTTTGCATTGGCATCAGGAAACAGTCAGAAAATCAATCCCGGTTGTTGAGATGGCAAAATTTCTCACGAGCAGCAATTTAACTGTTCATTTCAGCCCTAGTGTCGATCTCTTGCGTAAATAACCCTCTGTGGGCCACCAGCAGATCTGGTCTCTTCCAACATGCATGCACGTGTGCGCGTGCACGCACACACACACACACACTACAAAAAAGGATTCTGTTTCCTGCACATGTGCAAAAAGGCCCTTGTGCTGGTAGTGGGTGATCCAGATCTCTGGCGGAATGGGGATGGATTGCGCCCACTCTTCATTCTACCAGACCCGGATCTGATGGGGCGGGTTCATCGGTGATGGAATCTGCTCTGGATCATCATTTCACCACTATCCTGGATATTCATTTCTACACCAGTGCCATAGCTGCTTAGGGATGGGCAAACAGAACCAAGTTCGGAAATTCGGTTCGATTCAGTTAGAAAATCGAGTTTGGTTCAGAAGTTCGGTTCGGTTGACTGAACTATTCGAGTTCGGTCCGAACTTCCGAACAGAGTTCGGAAATTCAAACCCCATTGAACTAAATGGAATATTATCTTATAGGGATCGGCGAACAAAACTGAGTTCGGAAATTTGGTTCGGTTTGGTTTGGTTCAAAAATTGAGTTCAGTTCAGAAGTTCAGTTAGGTCGACCGAACTGGTCAAGTTCGGTCCGAACTCCGAACTTCCAAATCGCATTCGCCCATCCCTAATAGCTGCTCCCTTCAAGAGGATAAGTGTCCCCGTACCATTGGGAAATACCTACCTTTCCAGAGTGCTTGCAACTGTTCATCGGTGTTTCCTCACCGGTCAGTGCTTCCACTCTTCCGCCATTGTAAGATCAGTGCCTACAATGTTCTGTCCTCTCTGTCATTTTTCTTCAATTTCTGGTGTTTTCACCAATTGTCATCAACTTCCAGAGTTTTCCATCACTTTCCATCATTTACAACACTTTACAGCACTTTCCGTCACTTACCACTTTCCCTCCTACCTGAGAGACCGCCTCACTCTCCGGACTCTGGGGCGACCTCTGGACGCTCCCAGAGGACGCTCGCCTGGCTCCCAGCCTGTTGGCCTTTTGTCGGGCATGTAAGACCTGGCTGTTTGTTCGGGCCTTTGAGGGAGGTGGGGGAGTAGGGTTGGAGTTGTTTGCCAGTGGTTTTTACCTCTCCTATTGTCTGTTTTACAATGTTTTAGTAACCCTTCTCTGTATTGCTTTTAACTCAATGTTTTAAAAATGTTTTGTGAGCCACCCTGAGCTGTTGTAGGGCTGGAGGGAGCAGGGTTTACAATATTAAATAAATAAATAAAATTTATAAATAAATAAACATTACGTTACTTGGCCGGTATTATATAAATCATAGTGTTAGCCCAGCTCCATTCATTTTGCATTAGGGATAGGACAGGGAGCATCCCCTCTTGCATGAAATATTTTTTAAAAGCCAGAAAATAGTGGAATATGGTTGTTGTTGTTGTTTTTTAAAAAGGCCAGTAAGTTTTCTTGTGTGAATGGAGGTGAAATTTGAATGACCTGTTTCCAACGGAAGCAGCATTCACGGTGATTGCTCATTTCCGGCCTAGGGTCCACACTCCCCACATACAGCTGAGTCGCCTGCCACTGAGATAGAGCTAGGGGGGGCCATTCCAGCCTATCTACGCCCCTGAGGTGGACTCTTTATTTGACTAGACATGGACATTCTTTATGTTCTTCATTTTGTCTCCTTTGGTCTATTCCTGTACAAATCTGACTGCTATTGAAATATTAGCCTATTTTGTCCTTTTCTTGTTGTCTGCAAGTTTAGATTAACAAGAAGGTTTGACAAATTGCTACTGTACATGTTATTAAACCCATTAGCATTGGCCTACCTGACACGTAACCCAGCAAGTCTCCAATGTTTACTAATATGATTGTCAAAGCAAAGGAACATTACTTTTTAATGACATTTCATATCACTTCAATTGAAGTAATACCGTGGGACATGATAATCAGAAAGCCATTTAGCAACAAAACAATGCAGGGCATAAAAGCCGGCACGAAAAGATACCCATTTTGTCAGAATTAAAATGTTCCTGTTTGCCTCATAAGTTGTAGGCTCAATTGTGGAAGGGGAAATACATTGTGAAATATTTATTGGAAGCAGCTCATTTCAGGTAAATGGGGCTTCAAAATGAAATGTTGGGAAAGGTTATGATGACATTCATTCATTACATCTTTTTGCCTGCGATACGTTTATGGGACAATTTAGACATATGATATGCTTAATAAACCGATGGGATTTTTAGAACCTGTCCTTAAAGTAAATTTCAAAAGTGGTACAGCTACCCCATTATTACCCAGGCAACAAAATAAATATAATATTTAAATGATTATATATTTAAATGATGGTCGTTTTCCACCTCTCGGAAGGAGGATACCTACAAGACCGACTGGAATGGAATTGGATTTTATATTCATGCTCGAGGTAATTCAGAAGTGCTTTTCAAAGCAATAAGTTAGACACCACAGCTCTTGCAGAGCAGGGGATGTAAAGACAGCTGCTGTGCAGTCGGTAATAGTTGGCGCATAGCTTTGGGCATTAGAAGTCATTGGGAAATCTGTCATCAACTTCAATGGCTGTTGAGTCAAGTCCTTGATTCTGTTGTTACCCTGGATTCCTACGGAAGGAAACATTGTACCAACATGCTCTGAACCTGCTTAGTAAACGGATCCCTCAGGCTGATTTCAACCAAATTTGCTAGGGGAACCCTAACACTAAATATAAGTAGGGACCCAACATTTCATCATAATAGGTGCATTTTTGTAGCCAAAAAATGTCAGTGCCCACAATCCCAAGTGGGATCCGTGTGGGTTACGCATGGTGACACAATGTGCTCTTTATGGACATGCACGTGGTTTGCATGCACATGGGTGCAAGTTGCACGTGGGGCATGGGATCGGTCCCACTGACTTACATTGACATCTCTCTCTCTCTCTCTCTCTCTCTCTCTTCTGTGGCAGGGAGCAGCCTGATGGGGGCTGCTGCCCCTTTAAGAGTGCCATGGACTCCAACTTCAGGACTGGATAGGCTTGGAGGCAAGGGACTGGGGCAGCTGAGGAAGGGCGTGGCAAAGTCATATCTGTGCTACTGAGAAAAGCCAGCAAAGAGACAGAAGAGAGCGTGGCAAGGTGTTGGCCCTTTAAGGACTGAAAGCCTGAAGGCTTAGCCACACCCACTCCAGGGTATATAAGAAGAGCCAGGCGGGTCAGTCTGTGTCTGGTTGTGCCCAGAGTAACACCTCTCCTGGGAAGCTGGAGCTCTGCAGGGACCTTATCCATGGTCCTGAAGGCTGGTGAGTAGTCTGAGATAACTAAGGAGAGCCAGGAGTGCTGGAGATAACTGAGAGTGGCTGGGAAAAGACCCAGGAAGTGAGATGTGCAGGCTCCCAGACTTTGGGTTAACCAGCCAGAGAACAGTGACCTGACTGAGCTGGGGATTTAGATAGGGCTGGGGTTGCCAGAGGGCTGTTTCCCTGCATGAGAGATGAACCTTGGAATTTTGAACTATGCTAATAGTGGAGACTGTACACGGAGACTGTGCATATAATAAAGAGACTGTTACGCTAATTCCCTAAAGACAGTGGGGCTGACATCAAGCCCCATGGACTGGCACGCACAGCGCACGTGGAGTGCGCACAAGTCATGCACACCCCCAGCACGGGACCCTCAGCCCGTGTGCAAACTGTGCGGATTCCATGTGATTTACACATGCCATAGCACGCACGGGCTTTGGGATTGCACCCAGTGACTTTGGGGGGTGGGGGTCTGATTCTGCAAGGACATACCCCTGGGGAGTTGCACCCTGTTACATCATCTCCAAACCCACTCTCTCTCTTTCTCTCTCTCTCTCTGACCCCATACGTCTAAGTAGATTATAATAACGTTGTTTTTTCTGCTCTCTCTCACTCCTTCATTTCCTTCCGGTTCCTGTTTAATTTCCAGGGTTCTTTTTATTGTTGTTACTTGTGTGTGCCAAAGAAAGTGGGTGTGTTGTGTGCTCAGAGGATGAGGGGTACATATATGAGTGCAGCCACACAAGATGCCTAGGGCAGGCTACCGCACCTTGCAGAGCCTTAACCCACCTGAGTAGTTGGACCACGTGATGTAGTTCATTGTGTGGCCGTGGTCGCCAGCTGTCCCCTCCCCCCGCCCCAAAGCGTGGTGAGGGGAGCAGCTGGATGCTACATGATGTGTCCTCAGGGGGAAAGGCTGAGGACACGATGCATGATTCAGCCTTACCCCAAATGGACTAGAGCTGCCCAAGGCATGGCAGCCCATGTGCTGGGGTCCCTTCTGCCTTGCCGCTGGGTGAACTGAACTCCACGGTGGGGCTCTGAGTGACAGACAATGTTACCCATCACACGCTGCCATGTCACACGCAGGGGTGGGATTTTGGTAGGTCTGGGGTAGGGATGGGCGAACGTGGTTCAGAAGTTCAGAGTTCGGACCGAACTGGACCAGTTCAGTCGACCAAACCGAACTTCTGAAGTGAACTCAATTTTCAAACCAAACCGAACCGAATTTCCGAACTCGGCTCTGTTCGCCGATCCCTAAAAGATAATATCCCATTTAGTTCAATGGGGTTTGAATTTCCAAACTTTGTTCGGAAGTTCGGAGTTCAGACCGAACTCGAATAGTTCAGTTGACCGAACCAAATTTCCGAACCAAACCAAATTTCCGAACTCAGTTCTGTTCGCCCATCCCTAGTCTGAGGTAGGGAGGCTCGTGTGGCTGGTGCCTTGGCCCATTCTGGCCTTGGTGGGAGTTCCATCAGTGGCCTGCCTACCCGGCTGCCCCATGAGGGGCTGATTGTCTTTTCCATCTCTCCGCTCTGGCCCTACAGTGTGGTGACTGTGCTTGCCTGCTACAGAGCCATGCACAGACCGGGCTCTCTGCAGCCCATGTTGCTACACCCTATGTATATGCACAATTCTGCAACTGAATGGATGTGTGGTGTGTGTTTGTAAAAATGAAGCTACTGACATACAGTAAGAGGTGTTCGGCAATGGAACAAGTTCCCTACGGAGGTTGTAGGCTCTCCCTCATTGGAGGTTTACAAAGAGAAGCGGGACAGCAGACTGTTTGGGACATTGGAGCTGTAGATGAACCTGGAAGTTCTAGATGACCCTTGAAGATGGGTGTTTTAGAATTTAAGTTCTAGATGACCTTTGATGTTCTTTCCTGTTCAATGCAAATTACGTTCTGGAAGCAAGTAAATCCACTAGGATTTTTACTCTTGTGGAAATGAGAACTGGAGACTAGGCCTAGCTCCAGACTTCCACACTCTGTAGGTTGGACTCCAGTCCTTAGAACTCCTTCAAGGTCCCCTTCCTTGGCCCTAAACACAGATTAGAAATTTTCTCACATTGAAAAAAATGGATTGCAATAAAGCAAAACAAATGGCTCCTCAGATAATCAAGGATAGCCATAAAAAATGAATCATTAGATCAAGATGGAAATCTTCATCAATAAGTGACTGGACCAGAGCAAGGGAGGAGTTAGCGGCACGCGGCAGTGTCCTTCATGTTATATGACAGACTGGCGTGGAAATATTGAACCATCTATAGTGAGAAATAAGGATTCAATGAGACTGTCTCAGTCAGTTCATTAATTCAGTCAGTTGCAGCACTCAATGTCAAATATTTCGTCTACCCATTTTTATTTTTTTAAAACATTTGATCACATTCTGACTTTTGTACACCAGGTATACAGCTAAGTAAAGCTGAAATTGATAGCAAAAAAATTATCTTTGGTTTATATCTGGTATTCTGGTTAGTTTGGCTGTTATCTGGTAACTAACCAGTTACTGAGGAGGGTAACCGCTAAACCAGGTTACTAGATATTACCATAGTACCATATTACCGCATAACTGGATGGTATCATTACAGTTCTAAAACAAGGTCCGGAAGGAGGAAGTAAAAAACATCAACATATCGTCAGTAAAGCCACTTTTTTTCTCTCTCTCTCTCTCTCTCTCACTCACACACACACACACACACACACACACACACACACACACACACACACACACATCATCAGTAAGGCCACTTTCTCTCACGCACATATTTTGGCTGCGGGAGGGAATGCTCAGCCAGGATTTGTGCGGGGTGCTGCCGGTCTGAAAGCCCCCCTACGTGGCTTTGCTAGCAGAGACGCACAGGATGCAGAGCAGGAAATCCGGCATCCCTCCGCGTCTCTGTCGGCAAAGCCATGCGGGAGGGAGGCTTTCAGACCGACCGATCCCCGTGCATATCCTGGCTGCTCATTCCCTCCCACAGCCAGAATATGCATGGGGGGGAGGGGGGAGGTCTGAAAGCGGCCTAAATGGTAATTTGGTACATGGTAATGAGCGGTATCGTAGTAAATCGGTAATCTGGTTAACTGGATTAACCACCAACTGCTACCAGATACTATTTGGTATCCAGCTGGTTATACCACAAAATCTGTTTGGATATCGGATAGTAGCGGATATTTGCTTCAGCTGTATGGGTAACTCGGGGTATCTGAAGGGTTACCCACATACCTGCTGGATTACCCAGGAGTATGAAAGCAATATCCGTTTCACCGTTAGACAAAACTCTTTCATCCAGCATCCCGTTCTCCACTGTAACTAAGCTAAGCATGTGCACCTGCATTTTCTCAACTTCGTGGATGTCCCCCTGTCTCTCCTGCTGCCCCCTTTCCCTTGCCTACCCTAGATTGTGAGCCCGCTGGGGCAGGGACCTGTCTCCAGCGAACAATTGTTCAGTGCCAGGCACATTGGTGTCCCTTAGCGCGGGCTGTGTCCGTGGAGATTTTCTGAGGACACAGCCCAGGCTACCCATCTACCCTCCCTGGGGAAGTCCCAGGCTAACATCTGGCAGTGCCTAAACAGACATGCTGGTGGGTCCCGGGCTACAGCGGGCCACCATCACATCTGTTTTTATCCAATGTCCATGGATAGGAAATTGGAAATTCAATGGGGAGGTTAAGCTTGACTGTACTTTTTAGTCTGGAGCTGGAAAGCATATCTAATCCCCTCCCCCCCCCCTTTCCTCTGCTACTGTTACCAAAACCTACCTCGCTGCCTAACAAGATTAGCAAGGAATGAGACGAGATGAGGCCTTTATCAGTTAAAAGCTGACCATCATGCAATACTTGGAAGCAAATCTCAACACAGTTGAGTGCCAGAATGAGGAACAAAGCCAGCGGCCTGGCCTGACTCATTCCAGGCAGGTCTCTCCTGTTTGGCATGGGGAATGGAGCTCACTTTAACCCTCAGCAAGGCAGATTGGGCCTTTCTTTACCTTCCACGGAAAGTAGAGAGCCTGCTTTTTTAAAAAAAAAACGTTCGCAACAGTTCGGCAGTAGAGCGACATTACAAAGGGGTTGGAAGAGAGGGAACAGCTTCTTTTCCTTCCCTCCCACCCCAAAAGGTAGTAGTAGTACTATTAGAAGTCTAAAGGATGGTTTCTCTCGTATAGCAACCCCTAAGGGCAGGCAGCAACATACCCTTGCAAGTTCTATGCGGCAGAGTGGTGCCACAATAAGGTGATATACCTTTAAGAAGGCTAACAAGATGGCGGCTAGAGGAGAGAGCACCTAAAATGGCCACTGCCAGGAAGTGGAAGGTGATGGACGTGGCTATCAGTATAAAGTAAGAGGAAGCAGGAAGTAGAGGACAGTCTGCTCTGGACACCTCTGCAGTCTGCTACTAACCTTCGAGGAGTGAACATCTCTGCCAGCGGCTGCCTGGAAGGATGCTAACCTGGAGGTTCCTGAAGGAAGGCGCCCTGAACCTGATTGTGAGCCTGAGGCCTGAGTGAGTTGCCGGTGAGTCAGCCAATGGACTGTTGTCTGGCTAGGCTTAGTCTGTTGTGATTGACTGGTGTGGTGGATTTGAAGACTGGCCAGAGGCTTGGTGCCTAGCCTATGGACTGTGCTATAAACAAACTGTTATAGAGCTGGACACAGAGTGATACTCTTCCTTGGGCACGGATCCTGACAACACTCACCCCATGGTAAAGTGGGGCCTCGCTACATTCCATCATTATGCCCAAGTCACACTTTGTTGGGCCAACCCTGCATCAGATGAGCCTGGGCCAGACGTGTCCAGGTGGCTCTACACCCTAGGGAGCACCTTGACATCATGGCACTCTCTAAGGGACATAGCTTGGCTCCTCAAAGGTCTGCCAATCCAACGGCCTAAGATATGACATGAGTAAGAAAAGCCATGCATCTGCTCTTGGTGGCCAGAGGGAAAATTCTTTTCTCCGGTGCTCCAGGTTTTATAGCCGCTTCACACCCAGAATGTCTTTTACGGCTCGTGGGAAGGTGCGTGCCCACCTTGGGAGAGGACATGGGTGCCAAGGTACGGGCAGCCAAGAGTGTTTAACTGCAAACAAGTTGCTTGCTTTGGAGTAGAAATTCTTGGCCTGCGACAAAAGGGTCTGGCTTGTATCAGAATGTTATTTATAGAAATGGATTCCAACCAGTCTAACATATGCTAGCATTGTTACGGCAAGCTAGAGGTGAAAAGAGTACCCCGAGAAATGGGTAAACCTGTCACCCGTACCCTCTCCCACTCCCAGACCAGAGCTGAAACAAGTACACACACACACACCCCAAATGGGCACGGCATGCTGGGTTTGTGTGCAGTGAGGGAATTCTAGCTGGGTGTACAAGCATTTTGTACTCCGGAGTAACAGCTAAGCAGATTTATTAGTAGAGGTGAAATGGGTTGTGGGCTCTACAGGAATTGTTCTCCGGTTCGGAGTAGGCCTTCTAGTAAAGGCAGGACAGGGTTAGGTGTATCTGTGACCAAACCGCCTGTACAGTTAAGACTAGAGGTGTGCAATTTTGTATCGTTTAATTAATTACGAAAACAAATGGAGCCTGATTAGTTTTCCTAACTAAGGTAACAAAAACAAATAGATAACCAAGCAACATTCATTTGATTTTATTCAGTTTCCTTTTCCTCTATAATTTTATTTTATTAAACATATTTTTGTAAAACAAATTACTGTGCATGCTCAAAATAGCCACCGGGGGCTGTTCTGTTTATGTGCCCCCTTTTTCAAAATGGCACCTGCAGCATCGGCGCCATTTTTGAAAAGGGCCAGTCGTGCACAGAATGGCCCCAGTAGCCATTTGCGCATGCACGGTGGTGGTTTTTAAAAAATATATATTATTTTTAATCAAATTAAAAAATTAAAAAATGTAAATGGTAAAGACCTTTTTGAAAACTCCCGAAAACGAATGGGTTTTTGGAAATGAAAACAAAAAAGAATGATGTGCCTTGTGGACACCCCTAGTTAAGACGTTTCCCCTAATATTTAACCAAAATCTATCTTGTAGCAATTGTTATATGGACCACCTGAATAATTACCCTGGATGTTATGGGTTTCCTGATTTTTAATCTTTTGTAGGGATGGGCGAACAGAACTGAGTTCGGAAATTCGGTTTGGTTCGAAAATCGAGTTGGGTTCGGAAGTTCGGTTTGGTTGACCGAACTGGTCGAGTTCGATCCGAACTTCCGAACCGCGTTTGCCCATCCCGAATCTTTTGCTTTCTCCTCTACAGCAGTCCTCTTTCCAGGCATGAGAACCTGACTTTTGGCTGGGGATTGAGTTTATTTATTTATTTATTTATTTATTTATTTATTTTATCAAATTTCTACCCCGCCCGTCCTAAAACAGCTCGGGGTGGCTGTTGGAGTTGGAGAAGACCTCTGAATCCTAAGGCCCCACCTCTACTCTCTGAGATGAAAAACCTGGATCTCCTAGGTTGGAGAAATATGTGTCTCTGTGCCCTTACACCATTAGAAGAATACAATTCCGTACCTGCAACTAGAATACTCACAAAAATGGGTATACCCATCAAATTTTTGGTACCCGAATCAACTCAAATATGTTGCTTACCAATCAGAATCTGATTCCATCCAAATTTAAGTACCCAATGTCCCAGAATATCCCAGAAAGTTTAACTTCTGGTCCCAGAATGTTGACTTCCAGTCCTGATGTTTTTTGGGTTTTGTCCTGATTTTTTCCCCAGTTTTCCATCCCAATTTACTGATAGGTAACTGGAAAATCAAAAAAATCAGAAATTACGATTTTTTCAGTTATCTGGGTACCCGATCCGTAATCCGGTATCCCACTGAGTACACAAAACGGTACTTTAAAATGTGGGTATTGCCCATGCCTAGCACATGAGCTACCCGTTTCAGCTCCTCCTGCAACCAGTGCTCATGTGGGTTGCACAAGGTACTATTCATTCATTCATTCATTTAATCAACTTTTATCTCGCTTCCCTCAGAGGTTCAGGACAGATTACAGATATATATATATAATGTATAAACATAACACATACAAACATCTTTTTAAAAGATTTTAAAACCACTTCAAAACTCCATTCCCCAACTCTCTCCCTAACACCTCCACCCCATTCCACCCAACCCTGCCCACCAAACACCCGGCCAGAGAAAAAGGCCTGACATCTCTTCTGAAAGGCAAGCAGACTCAAGCGAATCTCCAAGGGATCTTTCTGAAAGCCACTTTGGTAGGAGATGGTTCTTTCATCCCAACAGAAGAAACCACACATTGGTGTGCACACACCTTTTCAAGAGCAGAGGAGTGCATGAATGAAGAGTAGATTAGTTGACATTCTCTATCGCAGCATTAGTGAGTTGGTGGCTTCCACAGCAGTACAAGAGAATTCAGCTTCCAACAAACTCCAGAATTAGAGGATTTTAAGAAAAATTGGACTTGTCAAACAGACTGAGCTCTACGTCAACAACGTGCTTTAAGTTTGGCCTTGCTAGTCCGTGTTGTTTGCTAAACCCCTGCCGTAAATAATGTAAGCACTGGCAGATACAGCATCGCAGATGCAAGAACTGGACTCTCCTGAGTCGTGTGTGGCAGGGATCCCACTGTGAGAAGTGCCAGGATTAAAAACATTGCTTGCTTCCCGCTTCCCCCCACCCCCCAACACGTGGCACTGAGGGACCTTGAGCATCCCTGTTGTGAGCACAGCCCTAGGTTAGACAACAGACACAAGAAACAGAAACCTTCGGCCCCAGGGAGCAGGCAACAATGAGAGGATGTCAATGTTACACATGGGAGTAACTACAGCAGGGGACGTGGGGAATGTATACCTTACAAGTTTCCTCTGTCCACAATTTTAGAGATATGGGGTTGGAATTTATGTGAGTCAACACACACACAAATTCATATCCAAGCTACTCCCATGCAGAGGCAAGATGCTTCATTAGAGTGTATAGAAGAGGCAGCAACCCCCACAGAGGTATCATCTTGATTCCTTTGTTTGGGGAGGTGGGACATTCTGCTTCAGCTGGGCGGCTGTCTTTGAGTGTGGCGCAAGGTAGGATTGGTGGGATACAATGAATATGAGTTTCAGTAGTTAATTTTGTACTCGTGGGTTTCATTTAGCCTATCTGTTACTTGGTTAATATCTGCATATTGGGACCGGTAACAGTCTACTGGAAATATCAAGTATTGTATTACCAATATCGAGTAACCAGCTTTCCGTTTCACAGACCCATTCTGATGTACAATGTTAGCCTTTCAGCATCTTTCTGAATTTCTGCATTTTGTCGTTTTCATCATCATGCACAAGAGTGGCCATGAAACGATGAATGTGGACTAGACATTGATGAGAAAATAGTGAATTGGTAACTTGACAAAATGGCGAAAGCAGGAAATCAGTCAATCCCATGCCCCACGTGCTCCGCTCACAACTGTGCACACATCTGTTGTGGGTGCATTGTGCCTCACAGCTCCCGCGTGGAGGGGGTTTGGAATTGTGGCCAATAACGGTGACTCTATAATGTGGTGTACTTGTTTCATGCCGTTTTGTGCCTGACCTGTCGGAGATGGTTCTGGTTACCACAATTTCATAAGTTGTGTCCATTTTTTGCGTACCCCTTTCAGCTCTAGTGACCACAGCTGGGACCATCTGGGGGACTCCAAATCTTTGCCATCCTCGGGCCCCCATTACACGCTATCCTGCCCAACAGTGACTACCCCAGAGAAACTGTAGCAGAACTCTGAAACAACCTCAGCTCTCCACGGTCCCCACCGCACACAACAACCCTTGCTTTCCCTCGAGCATTCTCCTTTCTGGACCATAATGTATCCTACTGATGAGTGACGACAGGCAGGATAGCCAGGGCCCTGGTGTTCTAAATTTCACCTGGTGGGTTTCCTTGCTTAGGGCTGGAAGTGCCCTTGGTGCGCC
Source organism: Sphenodon punctatus (assembly GCA_003113815.1). Classification (NCBI taxonomy): domain Eukaryota; kingdom Metazoa; phylum Chordata; class Lepidosauria; order Sphenodontia; family Sphenodontidae; genus Sphenodon; species Sphenodon punctatus. The sequence continues at coordinate 3,649,672 of QEPC01011341.1, forward strand.
CTTCCTTTTTCTTCCCATTCCTAGAATACATTCCATCCCTCGCAAGCTGTGTGGGTGATGTACGCTGTGGCGCGCCAAGGTAAAGGCGCTGAGGGTCTGGGATTATGTTTTCATCACCCTTCCTGCCAGTGGAAAGGGCTTTACAGCAAAAACAACCAAAATATAAGAACAAACTAAGGCATTCTGTAGCAGGAGCACGAGGTTCATTTGCTAGTGAGGCACTATGAAGAGACCATTCTGAGGAAGCTGTCTGACTGCCAGGGATCTTGGTAAAGGAATAAACATGAGGGACAAAGATTGCATGTTCCCAAGCGAGGACCTCGAGGAAGCCCAGGGCATGGCATAAAAGGCAAATTCACAGGAAGGGCAAGAGAAAGTGGAAAAATGCCAAGTGGGGCCTGGTTAATTCTTGGGTCTTGGTACCAGGGATAAATCAGGATGCAGGAACTCTATAGAAAGTCCTCCAGCAGATAGTCAGTAGATGCTAAGTACCCTCTATGAAGGGACAGCCACATGGATTCAATGGACCTGCCCTGGAGTAACTGGTTCTTGGATCACATCCACAAATCCTTAGAAGCCTACACCAGTAGCATCACCAGAAGAAACCCCCGGAGTATCCACAAAAATGGGTATACCCATTGAATACCCCAAAGGTCAGTACCCAAACTGACTCAAAAATATCCAATATTATTTGGTACCTGATTGTGACCTGATTCGGGTACCTAGTGTCCCAGAATGTCAACTTCCAGTTCTAGAATATCAACTTCTAGTCCTGATTTTTTTTTTTGTTATCTGTCTTGATTTTTTGGTTTCCCATCCCAATTTACCAATCAGTAACTGAGAAATTGAAAAATCAATACCATAAATTCCCAGATTTGGGGCTATCTGGTACCCAATTGGTGACTGGATAGCCTGTTGAATACTCAACACGGTACTCAAAAATATGGGTATTAACCACAGGTATCAAATTAGCTACATGTTTCAAGCCTCCCCTGGAGTGAAGGAAGTGGCAGAATCCCAGCCTGAGGTGAGGCTGTTGAGTCCTGGAGTCGAAGGCCTCATGAGTTGTCATGACAATTATGGATCCTGCTGGAAAGGAGGGGGGAAGAGTAGAACCTATATTCTGAGGAGATGAAGTGGGTCAGTTGGTAGTCTCCCCAGCCTAAACTGCAGAATGAACCGGTAACACTTCTGCTATTCTTGAAGTTAATTGTCAATCAATATTTACTATGTATACTGTCACCATGAGAGAGATGAAACTGGTACCTCGTTTAGTACCTGCGGGCAATACTCACATTTCTGAGTACCGTGTCAGATACCTGAAGGACACAGATTGGATACCTGACTACCTGAAAAATTGGTAACTTCCACTAACAATTTACCAATTTTTTTCCAGTAATTGATCAGTATGTTGGGGCAAAAACTCAAAACAATTGGGTTAGAAAGTAAAAAAATCCAGACCAGAAGTAGATATTCCCGGACATCAGATACAAGCCAGGCACAAATAGGGTAACAATTAGTACTCTCATGTTACAGCTTGCTTCGGAGACCAGAAATATGATGAATATACTAGAGGTGTGCAGGCTTAATATTTTCTATTAGTTATGAAAACAAATGGAGCCCCATTCATGTTCCTATGAAAACAGATGCATAAGCAAACCATTATCATTTGCTTTCATCCTTTTTGGTTCAATTTTTTAAAAAAAATTATATTTTTCTCGACCTGTTTTATTATTATTTTTTTACTCTCAAGACTCTTGTGAGAACAGGTTGAGAATAATTCTTGTTCTCGAAAATCTTGTTGAGAACCAGTTCTCGACAAGATTTTTGAGAACAGAGATCAAGAGTTTCAGTCCTAGTAATAACTGCAATATTTATTATATGATTCTCAACCTGTTCTCATGAGATTCTGGAGAGTAAAAATATATATATATATATATATGTGCATGCACGGTGATTTCTTGTTTTAAAATTTAATAAAATAAATGGAGGAAAAACAAAACCGGTAGGATCATTTATGAAAAAAACAAAGGGGTTTTTTTAAAATGAAAACGAAAACAAAAATGGTAGGAATGTACATTTCATTTTCATTATTACACAATAAAAACAAAAATGTCAGAGGTGTGCAGTTCATTTTCATTTTTTAAATAAATCCTTTCCCGGATGGGATCCAACTTCCGTTGAATGTCATATCAGTCTGTGCCCATCTTGACCCCATTATAAGTCACTGTTAGCTCTGAAATGAGATTTTGCCACAATGGAAAATCCCGTTGAAATTTCAGTTCCCAATACGGTCTCAGTTGAATTGAGACCATCTTGTTACTCAGCAATGTCTTGACTCACATTTTGTTTCTAGATTTACCTCCTTTCTGATTACCGAGATCCCGTTTACTGTTTTCCCATTTACGGCGCTTTGCTGTCCATTGCAGATCCTGAGTTACTATTGAGGGATGGGCGAATGCGGTTTGGAAGTTCGGAGTCCAAACCGAACTTGACCAGTTCAGTCGACTGAACCGAACTTCCAAACCGAACTCGATTTTCGAACCGAACCGAATTTCCGAATTCGGCTCTGTTTGCCCATCCCTAAAAGATAATATTCCATTTAGTTCAATGGGGTTTGAATTTCTGAATTTTGTTCGGGAGTTTGGACCGAACTCGAATAGTTCGGTCGACTGAACCAAACTACTGAAGCGAATTTCCAAACTGAACCGAACCGAATTTCCAAACTTGGTTCTGTTCGCCCATCCCTATTACTGATGCAATACGCATTTCTTGCATTCCATTTCCCCCTGTACTTCCTTGTCACTCATTGGCTGGTACATAGATTCCTGGTCACTCATTGACTGGTACATAGATACTAACCTGCAATCCAACTGCAGTTTGGTCAAAGCCAAGGGAGGGAACAACATAAAACAACAATTCTGATTGGAGACCCTGGAGTGGAGGTTAAGGTACACTTGGAGGAGGTTAAGGCGTGGGCTTTGGGCTATTCGTATTTATTACACAGTGATTGGCTCAGAAATATGGAAATAACAAACCCAGAAACATAACAGTACCTTCAGCAATGCTGTAAGCAGTAAATGAACGGTACATGGTGTGTGACACGCAGTAAACCGAAAATGGATAAATCAGGATGGTATCTTGTGGCATTACGAGAATCGAGAAATCACATCAGTATTGGGAAACAGCCAGGAAAGCATTCCCAGTTCCCAACATGGTGATATTTTCTACGAGCAGCAATTTTACTTCTTGTTTCAACCCTAGCCACTGTCTCTTTGCAGAGTAAAACTCTCTTGGGTGGTCTCTGAATTCATTGCCAGGCTAGATGAACGATCTAGTTCATCCATTTAATCAATCTCCTGTTGTGGTCACCATGCTGTTAGGAAACTCCTCACATCATTGCCCTGTTCTTTGGTCTCTTCCTCCTCATCTGAAGGTCTCTGGAATCCATTTCCGGGTGCTGCTGCTGGCAGGGAGCTGTTTTTCTCTGGTTGGCACAAACAGGGTTTGTCAGTTCATGCATCTTTGGGGTTTTGCTTGAGTCTTTGAAAGGAGCTTAGAGAGCAAAACAGAACCCTGGGCTCCTCTTATAATGATGCCCATTCAGAGTTTTTTTTCTCTGCGCCAGTCTGTGCAGACTCAAACCGGCCTGCCAGAATGGCATTTTCTGTCCGTGTTGCAGATGACTGAAATGACAGGTAAATAAAGTAGCTACAGTTTCAAGCAGAGGCAAACATGCCACTAACTGAGCACATTCAAACCTCTTTCTTCTGGAGACAGAAAACTGAAGAAACACCCAGGCAGCCAAAGTAAACTCCTGTTCCAGAGTGGGTGACATGGGGGAAAGAAAATCTAAAAATGTGACTGCATTGAGCTTGATGCCCTTTGAACCTAAGGGCGTGAAACTCTGAGCATGCATGTAACATTCAGCTAGCGCCGAAAGGAGCATTTGCAGACGTGGGTAAAAAAAAATCTGTTGAATTTCTGGTACCCAACCAAACCAACTACTTTCAGGGACTAATTGGTACCCAATTAATGCCGGACGGGTTACCTGATGTCCCAATTTTCTGACTTTCAGTCCTGGAATACTAAGTTCTGCTACCAATTTTTTTAGTTACTATCCTGATTTCTCATGTTTCTGTTCTGTTTTCTTGCTATTTTCCTGAACCAATTCACCAATCTGCAGTTGTTAAATCAGTAACTGCTACGGATATTTCCTGATTTTTCATGTAACCAGGTACGCAATCGGCACTCGAGTAGTCAGTTGGGTACCTGGCCCAGCACTCAAAATTGCAGTTATTACTAGGACTGATACTTGCCCTTCCTGTTCTCAAAAATCTTGTCAAGAGCCGGTTCTCAACAAGATTTTTGAGAACAAGAACGATTCTCGACCTGTTCTCACGAGATTCTCGAGAGTAAAAAAAAAAAATCTCTGCACATGAGCAAAATGGCTGCCTCCACCATTCTATGCATGCGCACTCCCTGATGGCCATTTTGCGCGCACTCAGAGCGGTTTTAGGGTTTTGAGATTATCAAGAAATTTGTGAAAAACATAGTAAGTTCTGGCGAGGTTTGATGTGACTAAGCCCCTTTTCTGAGCATCATTAGAACTGCAACAAGTACCCACAAAAATGGGTATACCCACTGAATTCCTGGTAGCCAAATTGAACTACATATTTTGGGTACTCTTCTATACCCAAACTGGTTTTTGATAGGGTAACCAAAATACTGAAATAGTGATGACTGGTATACTAAAATATTGACAACCAGTATTCTGAAAATGTGACGTCCTGAGTGCCAATTGGGTATTTGATTACACAAAAATTTTCCCCCCAGATTCTCCAGATTTCAGGAACGTTTGGGTAATTTCAGACGTGCCGTGGCAGCTCCCTGCCATGGCACAGAATCGTGAAATCACACACCCCTCCGGAATAGCGCCGGCCGGTCAACAGACGTGCTGGCGGATTCCGAAGGGGAATCAGGGGAGCGCGCGGGGCTGCACGGCGCAATGTGCTGCCACACAGCTCCATCCTCCAAGCTCCCCAGGCCGGCCACCCTCATGGAGATGGGCGGGCGCAGCGACCAATCTGGCCGCTGTGCCTGCCCACATCCCGGGACTTCGACCACGGCCCAGAATCAGCGGCAGTAACGTCCACTGATTGCAGGCCATGGGGGCAGTAACAGACGTGACGTTACCACAGTCAATCACGGTGAATCCCCCTGTGATTGACCGTGGTAATGTAACATCTGTTGGGCCGAAAAGAGATTCCCGCCGGGTGTTCACGCCCGGCAGGAATCGCTTTGACCACGCTTCTGGAGCTCCGGGCAGCCAGAGGGCTGGAAGCGTGGTCAAAGAGATTCCTGCCGGGGATGAACATCTGGCGGGAATCTCTTGTCGGCCCAACAGACATTACGTTACCACGGTCACCATGGGGGGATTCACCGTGATTGACCGTGGTGGCATAACGTCTAAAATTACCCTTTAATGTATTATTTTGGTTTTTTCAGGTAATCTCGGGTACTTGGAAAACTGGTACTTCAGCGGTACCTAAATTCAGATACCTAAAATGGTACCAATTCAGATACCTAGAATGGTACCCGAAAATGTGGCTATTACCCATGGGTACCAAATCGGAATGTCACGGCACCCAGAAGGAGTGGGCCAGATGGCAGCCCGAGGGGCACAACCGTCCACCCTGAAGTGAAGGGATTGAAAAAACAGGGAAGCCAACCTCCAATACCGAATAGCCAAACCAAGCAGAGCCAAACAGCATTTGCATCCACTTCATCAGATCCGATTTGAAACAGGTAAAATGAATGCATCTGAAATCCCCTGCAGATATTCATTTAATCTCTACATCCCCAGAGCACTGATGTTACGGCCCCTCATGATCTCTTCATTCCCAGGATGCACATGGGAGGGATGCTGAGGTTGCTTCATCTCTGTGCGGAACCCGACTCCATCCCAGAAAAGTGGAAAGTCCTTCTCCGGCCTCGGTACATTTCATTGTCCATGCTGAGCCACCAGGCTTGCTTTGTCTCTTTAAGACTAATGAACAGGAGTTGCCAGAATTTCTTTTTTCTTCCCCTTTCAGCTGCTTATAATGCGTCCCTCTTTGGCTTTGGCCAGCGGAAAGCTGTTCCACTCCTGTTCTCAAGGAACAGTTGGAACGAGCAGGAGAGTCTTATCCAAAACTCTGATGTGGAACAGCTTAGTGGCCCCTTGCCAATGTCCAGCAGGCTGCATCCACCCCTCACTTCAGATTTTATCCACCCCCCACAAGAACTTAGTTGCGTTGTGGAGAGCATTTTAACAGGGCGTCACATTTCAAAGGGAAGGTTTCTTTGCAAAGTGCTGGATATTTTCTGCATTAATTGACCATCAAATCCTTGCCCTCTGCATCTGTGCTCTATTATTAGAGAATGAAAATCTCTTTATGGTGCTTTTTAACCTCTTAAAGCAAACACTGTGTGGAAGTTATGCTGCTGCAGGGACCATATTAGCTTTATAGACTCCATTTCTAGTCCAACTGAAAATGAGTGGGAGCCAAGACATGGGCAGAACATCGATTGTGAGATGGGAGGATGCCCCACGTTGAAGTCTCTTCCCGTTGATCACAAGAGACACCATCACCTGAAACCTTAGGGTCATGACCCAACATGGCCGAAGTACCATGTTGGGTTTGGGTCATCCTCTTGTACCTTGTTGCTGATGCTTCGCCGTCGCTACAACTCTGCCTGAGATGGATGAGTGAAGTTTTTGGTAGCCATATTGCCATATTTAAGCATGGATTCCCTTTAAATGTCCTGGCCCTTCCCCCGTGTCATTACACCTGTGGACGAAGGTAGCTATTGAGCTGTACATTCTCATCTGGAAAATGTAGCATATAGACTTCAGCAGCAGAGTCAGGTTAACTCCCACCAGCCCACAGGACCTGATTGCTAAGGCAGCAACTGGCAGATGAGGAGGGGGTTGACTGAAGGCTAGTCAGGTCGGCTCTGTTTGGGGCGCTATATTTTTATTGCAATGAACTGAGCCAAGAACCATTTCAAAACTTTAAAAGCTCTATTTAAAGAGTCCAAACGAATTTATGCCGCCGACTGCCCGTATGGTTAGCAGAGCCTGCATTTCTTAGGGTGTTGTGAAAGCCTTCCTAGGCATCTGTTCTTGACATTCAAGGCACCTTTGCCAAGAACTGGCCTCCGTTGTGCTATATGCCAGGCCAATGATACTCTAGACTAAATTTAAAGCAAAGTCAATGGTGAGTTTCTGACTGGTATTTCTGAAGCAAGCCTAAAGCTGAAATGAATACCCGCAAAAACGAGTATACCCATCGGAATTACGGTACTCAATTTGACTCAGTAGCATTGGGTGGGTAGTGGGTACTAATTAGAACTGGAACTAATGCTCATAAAAATGGGTATACCCATTGAATTTTTTGTACCCAAATAGACTAAAAAAAATCAGGTCTGAATCCGTACCAAATTTTGACCTGATTCAGGTACCCAATGTCCCAAAATTGTGCTGGAATGTCAATGTCCATTCCTGTTTTTTCAACTTCTGGTCCAACTTTTTTTGGTTTTCAGTCATGATTTTGTGGTTGCTAACTGGAATATTGAAAATTTGATACTGGAAATTACTAATTTTTCAATTGCCTAGGTGCTCTATCATTGACTGGGTATCTCTTGAATACCCGTAAGAACATAAGAAATGCCATACTGGGTCAGACTAATGGTCCATCAAGCCCAGCATCCTGTTTTCAACATTGGCCAATCTCAGTTGCCTGGAGAAGTCCCCAAAAGGTCACTGTGGGACAATACATTCCCTGTTGTTCACTCCCAGCGCCCGACAGTAAGAGGTTACATTCCCCAAACCTACCTGGCTAATAGCCAGTGGCAGCTGGCCTCCCAGGGCATTTGGGGCGCTGACCCCCCAAGCACCAAGGGCCCGCCAGCGCCGCCGTTGTTTTTTTTAAAACAAAAAAACAACGAAAAACAGCACCGCCGCCGCTTCCCACAGCGCCGCAACAGCCTCTGCCTTTGCTTCAGAGCGGAGGCTGCTGTGGCGCTGTTGTCAGTTTCAGTGAAACTGACAACAGCGCCGCAGCAGAGCCTCTGCTCTGAAGCAAAGGCAGAGGCTGCTGCGGCGCTGTTTCAATTGACTTCTGGGATCCACTCCTGAGGAGTGGGTCCCAGAAGGCTCAAAAAAGCTAAGCCCAACCGCATTTTCCAATGGAAAACGCAATTTGGGTGGCTGAGCGCTCAGCCCGACTGAGCTCCTCCACTCCACACAGCACGTAAAGGACGTGCTGTGGAGGGAGGAGCTAGGGGCTTCCATTGCACTCAATGGGCACAAGGAGAGCTCTCACCAGGGCCCTTGTTTAAAGCACCCTGGCGAGATGCCTTGGGCCGGGCGCCTGAGGCAGGAAGCAGCGTGGATGCGCGCTGGTCCTTGCCTCACATGCTGAAGAACATGGCTGCCAGAGGCACGCTAACTGTCCGCCGCCAGGCCAGCCGCTTCCTTGTTGCCGTTCCCCCCCAATATGCCGCTCAGAGCGGCGGGGGAGCGGCAAGGCAGAGAGGCAGGGAACGTGTGGTTTTGTTTTTTTAAATTTATTTTAAATTGCCCGTGTGAGTCCTGCCTCCGCGGAGGAAGGCAGGACACGGGGGCAATTTAAAATTAAACAAACCTAAGTCGTCCCC
>QEPC01011341.1:3659756-3738319 GCA_003113815.1 Sphenodon punctatus
TTTCCCGCCCCGCGCCCCCCCCAGGCTGTTTTCCCACCCCACACCGTCCCCCTGGCTCCACCCACTGGCTCGCCGGCCGGCCTTACTGCCCCTCCAAACTCAAAACCCACCAGCCGCCCCTGCTAATAGCTGCTAATGGACTGATCCTCCAGAAACTTGTCCAAACCTTTCTTAAACCTGGCTCTACTACTGGCCTTGACCACGCCCTCTGGCAACAAATTCCACAACTTAATTGTGTGTTGAGTGAAAAAATACTTCCTTTTATTTGTTTTAATAAATCTGCTGCCTATTAGTTTCATGCAGTGTCCCTTAGTTTTAGTACTATTTGAGAGGGTAAATAACCGTTTCCTATAACGTGTTCCACCCCACTCATGATTTTATAAACGTCTGTCATAGCCCCTCTCAGTCGTCTCTTCTTCAAGCTGAAGAGCCCCAACCTATCCAGCCTCTCCTCATAGGGGAGCCATTCCAGACCCCTTATCATTTTTATTGCCCTTCTTTGTACCTTTTCTGTTTCAAATATATCTTTTTTGAGAGGGGGTGACCAGAACTGCTCACAACATTTGAGGTGCAGCGCACCATAGATTTATATAGAGGCTTTATGTTATTTTCAGTTTTATTCTCTATTCCTTTACAAATAATTCTTAGCATGGCTTTTCTGACGGCCGCCACACACCGAGCCGAAGATTTTAATGTATTCTCCACAGTGACGCTGAGCTCCTTTTGCTGAGTGATAGCTCCTAATTTAGAACCCAGCATTGTGTACATGAAGGCGCTTTTTACACAGGCCGCAGGATTGTGGTCTGTGTGCAGTGCCGGTGTGTGTGCAGTGCCGGTGTGTGTGCAGTGCCGGTGTGTGTGCAGTGGGTGGGGGAAGGGTTTACACCAATCTCCACTCACCTCCACTCATCTACATGCATGGAGCAACCGCCATTTTCTCTGGTTATTCTGTGTGTCGGTGACGGGTGGAGGTGGGTGTGCATGCATGTTCGTCAGGAGCGCACACACATGCACACCCACCCACCCACCGTGGCTTTTACACGAGACTCACCCACGCATGAACACCCAGCTTTCTGGGTGTGTCTCGTGTAAAGGGCCAAAGTCTGCGTCCCCCCCCCAACCCCATGTGCACCACTTTGCACTTGTCCACATTAATTTTGATCTGACATATAGACATGGAACTTGAAAATGTGAGTATTATCCTCGGGTACCAAATGAGGCACCTTTTCAGCTCTAGTGCTAACCAGCGCCCGATTAGCGCCTGTAGCAGGGAGCAGGCTATGAAGGGGTTAACTCCCTGCTAGAGGGAGTCCTGGACACTGGCCCTTTAAGGCTTGGCCAAAAAAGGCCAGCATGTGACCAGCTAATGAGCTACAGCTGGGTATAAAAGCATGCTAGCTCTCAGTTGAGAGGCAGTGGGTGCGAGAGACAGAAGCAAACAGGGAAGCAATCTGGAGCAAACCAGAGAAAGGAGTGGTGGCTCCAAGCAGTGCAGTTAAGCACTTAGCAGTTGAAGGCTGAGAGAAAGCCAAGCTGCAGGGCAGAGTCTGGGAGGCTACCCAGCCACAGGGAGAAAAAGCCGGTTCAACTTCCCACAGAGCTGGAGAATGCTGAGAGGAGACCGAGCTACAGAGAAGGTCCGATAAGGATTTATGATGTTTTCAAAGGCCTGAGAAACCTGTGATTTATGTTATAACTTGGGACCTAACTATAGAGCTAGCAGAAGCCCTAGTTTGGAGGTTTTTCAGAGGTGGGCAAAAAGGAGGCCCATTTCTAAATAGGGCTGATGTGGCAGCAGCTGTTACCTTGCCGCGATTCCATTCCGCCATTTGGGAATTGCCCGCTCCACACCGCTGCTTTTCTGTGAACATTCCGCTAATTCTGCCGGCATGCTGCAAATTGCGGAATTGCGGAAAAATTGCGGAAACTGTCGGAAAACCGCTGTTCCGCTATTTTGTGGCGCTGGCGGAATGGCGGAAGTAGCGAAAATGTCATGTTTCCGCTATTTTGCTAAGCCTGTGGAAGTAGCGGAAAGAAATTAGCGGAACTGCGGAAGTAGCGGAATGAAAGCCTCTGAATTAAAACCTCTGCCATGCCATACCACTAATTGCGGAAACACTGTTTCCGGCGGAAATAGCTACCGCTGCAACATTCCGCTACAGCCCTATTCCTAAAGTTAAAGTAAGCTCTTTCGGAGCCAGTTAACAGCTGCTGGGAGCACCATGTTGTGGCAAGGGTAGCTGCTGATTCCCTAAGTATTCAGGTGACTCAATAGACTATCCGATGTCCTGGTTTAATCACCATTGGTACTGATTTACCAACCCCGCCCCCCAAACTGATATGCTGACCTCTCATACCAATTTTTACTGTTGGTTGGTAAAACAGGAAATCTATAACTCGGTAAGGTAAAGACAGAGGCATTGGAGCTAGTGGAGTCACAGGGATTGAAAGGGCAGTTCATCAATCCCTCGGAAGAGCCTCCTAGTTTGCGTTCTGGTTTTGTTTACCAAAAAAAAAACTCTTTTTTTTTTTTTTTGCAGTGGGGAGAGTGTTGTAATCAAAAACATTCATTTTCAGGGTTTTGTTTTATTTTTAATAATAATAATAATCATTTTAAAATCACCGCACAAGTCCAAAATAGCCACCGGACTGTTCTGTTCATGCACAGCCCTTTTCCAAAATGGCGCCAGCAGCAATTTGGGAAAGGGCCGCGCGTGCACAGAACCAGCCCGGTGGGCATTTTGCACATGAGCGCTGGGTGGTTTTTTATGTTCATTTTTTATTTTTATACTGAAAAAGCAGGTGCTTTTTTCCCCCTTTGTTTTCCTCCTTGTCTATTTTTTCATATAGTTTAGTTACTAAAATGAATGGGGCTTCATCCGTTTTGGTCATTTAAATGAAAATGAATTACACACCCCTCATGGAATTTTTATTTTCTATTTTTTTTTTTTACACATAAGCACTTGAATCAGTATCTTTATCTCACTAAATGGTGAGGTGGGCGCTTCATTCCTTTAGACTTTAAAAAAAAAAAAAAAAAAAATCTTAGCTGAGTTATCCAGAACCAGCCTCCCCTGAATCCACATCCATCCCCACATAAACACCCCCATGCACACATGCTTATTCTTCCCTTTTAGCAATCAGACATTTCCGGGGGATTACTCTCAAGCTGTACCCCCTTGGGCCATCTCCTTTCAGCTGGCCACTAATCCTCAGGAAGTGCCCACTGCCTCACTGGCAATTACTTAAATAAACTTCTCTTTCATGGTGTATGAGACAGGGTGGGGGTTCTTTATTTCCTCTTGACATGGACCACTACATTTGTATTTAAGGTAGGATAACGTGAGGTTTATATGTGTGCGGATGAGCTGCACCTGACTAAACACCAGGAAGCTTCATCCACGGTTGGATGCTTCTCCCGTCAATTTGCCGACCGACCAACTTTCCCGCTCATTCTCCACCCGGCGGAATGGAGAGGAGTCACTTGCAGTTCATGAAAAGGGGAGGGGGACCCAGCCCCCTGTGTATGGCCATTGGCCAGCATATGCAGCATATATCCTCCATGCAAATATGTCTCGTTAATCACAGCATCCTTTCCCAGGTGCACAGCGATGTAATTTGCTAGGAAAAGGCCGTTCCAATCGAAGGGAGAGCATTTCTTTATGAAGGGATAATATCCAGGATGGAGGCAACATCGAAGCTTGCCATGCCTAGAAAATGAGTGTTCCTGACCTTAAATCATGGATTACAACTATGGCAGGTGGAGCAGAAAATGTCCATCAGGAAACGCGTTATTGTACGGTTCAGATTCACCCCGCTGTAGACGCTATGGCTAGAACGTTCTACAGTCTTGAAGAGAATGTTAAGCCACATCGTGCTACAGCACTGATATTAAGGGCCCGATCCTCATGTGGTGTAAAGTTGACGTCAGAGAAGTTATGCTGATTTACACCAGCTGGTGAATGTGTCCTAAAAATTGCCAAAGATTAATACATTTTATGGATTTTGTGGACGTTGGCTCCGTGTGGAGAGGGGAGGATTTCCTTATTGTGAGGTCTGTGTGATTATTTTATACACATGCCATACAGGTTAAGAAAAAAAAAAGATAGAATAGCATGCTTGGATGTTCATTTGTGTTAAAATATTATATAATTTAGTTAAGCTGCATTATTGATACTCACAGAATCTGCATTTTCTGCTTGCATGATTTGGGTTTCCTGCTTGTAAAATTTGTATATTCTCCCCCCGCCCCCTCTTCCAGAATACACAGGTCCCTGCTAGAGCTGAATCACATACCTAATTTGGTACCTAATGGTAATCAGGTACCTAGTTTGGTAGCAGTGGACAATACCCACATTTTAGAGTATTGTGTTGGAGAATGATAGCGGTGATTGGGCAGCCCTTCAAATACCCAATATCCCAGTCACCGATTGGCTATCTGGATACCCAATACCAATACCAATAGAAATTAGGCATTTGAGGGCAGGGATGGAGGTGAAGTGGTGGGTAGACTGTGTGTGGGGAAGGGTAGCTATTAGGAGTGGGACGCTGGGTGAAATTTTGGTTTGGGTTTTTTTTCGGTTTCAGATCTTTCTGAATTTCAGATCTAATTTTGTTTTCAGATCTTTTTCAACCACAAGAAATGCAACCAACTTAAGACGACACACACCGCTTCCAAGTGTAGTGAACAGAAGTGCGCCGTTGTCAGTGCCAGTTATGTTAAACTGAAGCTTAAGTTGAAGTCGATGCCCAAAATCACTGCCAAAAAAAAAAAAAACCAACCAAAAAAGATCTGCGATGGCTTGGTTTTCGGATTAAGGTTTTAAATCTGAAACTGCCATTTTCGGACGATTTTGGTTCTATCCAAAACCGAAACTCCCATCCCTAGTAGCTATTGAAAGACTATTAGGTTGGTGAGCTTGGAGGAGACTGTCGAAAAGGGGACAGAGGGAAATAATCTGGGGAAATTGGAAGAAGAAGCTAAAACACCATTCATAATCACAAGGGAAAAAATGAACAAAATAGTAAGTTCTGCTGTGTCAGGAGTAGAGCTGCAATGGGTCGTAAAATTAGTACCCACGGGTGATAGCTGCATTTTTGGACACCCCATTGTACACCTGACGGGCTACCTGATGCCCCCAAAATGCGAGCATTACCCAGAGAAACTGACACGGCCCATCTGTGAGCACTCTAGAGCTGGCTCCACAGTGCTGCAGCCAAGACTTGTCAGATTCCAAGGCCGGCTGGGACTTCCCCCACACAGGGCTCTGATAGGTGCGGTGACTGGAAAGCTGCTTTTGAAACTGACACGCACCAGTCGAGAGCCCAGTGGAGCCCAGCCCTGCAGCGGTCCCAGCTAGGACCCGTCACTTTCAAAGGCCGGACGGTGCGTTCAAACAGCCCATCGGGTCCTGTTCAGCATCAATGGTGCCCAAACAGGGCTGGATCAATTCAGCCACCCCAGATTCGTTGGGGCTGCCTGAATCTTCAGGTGCCTGATTGCAGCTGTAGTGTAGGATTAGGATAGTCTAGTCTCAGCTCTACCATCTAGGACCGTAATAAGAACAGAGACATTCCACCATGGAGCAGACCAGTACTCCATGTCTACTTTATGAAACAAGTGTGCCGTTTCCCATCCCCTAATATAATTCACGTTGTCAGTCACACAACTAAGCATCCAAATTATTTTCAATATGGAGGCAAATTTGCATTTTCAATTCATTCATTAATTTTGCTTTGGTCAGTTTAGTTTGTATTTGTTTATTCCTTTGTTTGTTTCTGTGGTACTTTGTTAACTTCAGAAGTAATAAGCCTATCTAGACAGCATAGCGCCAAATCCCATATACAAAATAATGAAGTAAGCAGACTAACTGAAGTGAAACTAATTAAATGAATATTAGGTTGCGTACCTGAAACAGGGAGTGAATATTGTTTCCTGTTTGCTTCATTAAAATTGAATACGAAAAATTCAGAGTTCATTCTGAATATTCATTTTGGCCTCAGTCTGCTTGACCATCCTGAGCTTGTCAGAAGGAGAGCTGAAACGCGTATTCGATTTACTAACCTCGGATGATAATACTCACATGTTCAAGGTTTTTTTATACCCCTTTTCGCAGGTACTCATTTTAGTTCTACTGTGGGTTCCTGTTCTCCTAGACCTGGACGGATATGAGACACTCAAGAATATTATCCAGCATTAAAATAAGGAATATCCAACAAGCTATAAAACACAGACATTTAAACCAAAATTATTTTGACGTTTTAGTGTTTTGGGTACCCAATCAAAAATCCATTTGGGTACTGAGAAGTACCTGCATTTTTTCGTTTGCTTTGGGGGTCAGAAATTTGACGAGTGTACACCAACGCTAAATCTGGAATAATGTCTCTCAAGTCTGACCCAGTTTTAAATGTCCCTGTAAACACCTAATCCTAGTTTAAATTATCCGGGTTACGGTTGAACTTGGGTTTATTTAATCCTCAATTTCAAGTATTTAAGTACTTAAATAACCCAGGGTCAAATAAGCCCAGGTTAACGTCCATGTAAACTGTAAATCCATATTGAGCAAAGAGATTAGTAGATCAACCGAGCAAACATCCTCTCTAGCCAGGAACGTCTCTACGGTTGTCAGTGCTTTCTTGGGCACTGGCCAGCAAATCAGCATTTCTCTCTTGATTTCTCTTCCCCCAAACCTGCTGCATAGATTACCTGTGAGATTGTTCAAGGATATCTCTAAAGGGGAACAAAAAATAATAGCAGAAGAAGGCAATGGAATTCAGCAGCGAAGCAGTGAGGCACCATGAGATTTTTAAGTCATCCGTGTTAGTCTAAACCCATATTAACCATGTACATTGTGATCCCGGATTAATGATTATTCCAAGTTGTAAATGTCCATGTAAACAGGACCCAGGTTTATTATTATGATTATTACTATTTATTTTATTATTTATTATAAGTATTTGTACAGCACCAGCTGTGTACCTGGAGCTTTACAGAGCAATGAGATAGACGCGGTCCCTGCCTACGGCTTACAATCTAATAGACACGGAGGGGGGAGACAAGGAGAGGGGACATAGGGAGAGACAGAGTTCCAGGCATGGGGGGCAGCAAGGGAGAAGGGACGAAGGCGGTTAGGGGAGCAGGGGAGATGAGGGAGGGGGCAGGGGAGGAGCAGAGAGCGCGTGCAGGAGTGTGTAAGGAGACTAGGGCTGAGAGGTAAGGGGGGCCAAGGTTTTGAACGGATTTATAAGTGAATACCAGGAGTTTGTGAAGGATGTGTTCAGACAGGGGGAGCCAGTGAAGCGAGGAGAGGAGAGGCTGCACGTGGTTGAAGCAACGGGCTGAGTGGATGACCCTAGCAGCGGAGTTTGGGATGGAGATAAGGGGGGAGACGTGAGAGCGGCGGAGGCCAGTAAGGAGGAAGTTGCAGTAGTCAAGGCGAGAGATGACCATGGCGTGAATAAGGGTTTGGGCCGAGGAGACAGAGAGAAAGCGGCGAATCCGAGCAATGTTGTGGAGTGCGAAGTGACAGGACTTGGCAACAGAGTCGATGTAAGGTTTAAAGGAAATGTGAGTGTCAAAGATGAAGCCCAAGCTACGGGCTTGAGGAACAGGACGGATGGTGACCCCATCTATAAGGATGGACAGGGAAGAGGGAGAGGAAGGGTAGGGAGGAAAGATAAGGAGTTCAGTCTTAGCCATGTTGAGCTTTAGCTGACGTTGGGACATCCAGGCGGAGATATCGGAGAGACAGTTGATGAGGCGAGCTTGGACAGAAGAGGAGAGAGAGGGGGTGGAGAGAGAGAGTTGAGTGTCATCAGCATAGAGGTGATATTGGAAGCCTTGGGAGGCAATGAGTTTGCCAAGGGACATGGTGTAGATAGAGAAGAGGAGAGGGCCCAGGACAGAGCCTTGGGGAACCCCAACCAAGAGGGGGAGGGAGGAGGAGTTGGAATTGGGAAGAGACATGTTAAGGGAGCGATCAGAGAGGTAGGAGGAGAACCAGTCAAGGACAGAGCTGCAGAAGCCATGGGAGCAAAGAGAGTTCAGTGGGAGTGAGTGGTCGACAGTGTCAAAGGCAGCAGAGAGGTCAAGGAGGACAAGAATGGAGTAAAGGCACTTAGATTTAGCGACAAGTAGATCATTGGTGATCTTGGCTAGGGCAGTTTTAGTGGAGTGAAGCGGACGGAAGCCAGGTTGGAGAGGGTCCAGGGAGGACTTCTCAGAGAGGAGATCCAGGCAGCGGGAGTAGACAACACATTCCAGAAAGGTAGGAGGGAGACCGGCCAGTAACTAGAGGGGTCAGAGGGGTCAAGGGTGGACTTTTTGAGGATGGGAGAGACAGTGGCATGCTTGAAGGCGAAGGAGCCAGTGGAGAGGGAGAGAGTAATGACATGTAAAAAGGGGGGGGACACAGTGGGAGCAATGGAGGTGAGGAGGCAGGAGGGGATTGGGTCAAGGGGGCAGGTGGAGGGGTTGGAGGAAGAGAGCAAAGAGGAGATTTCCTCAAGGGAGGCAGGAGGGAAGAAAGAGAGGAGAGAGGGGGAGGGGTTAGGGTCCATGTAAAAACAGCCATTGACACATCAAGTTCATCCCAAATTTGTCCTAGACTTCAGGAACATTTTTGAAAATCTTTTTTTTTCCCCTCAGGTAATTTTCAGGTACTCGAAAAAACGGTAACAGATTTTCCAAGTACTTAAATGGTATTCCATTCCTGGCAAGAGCAGAGGTAGCTTATTCAGACTGTTTTTAAACAAGATGCTCCCGTGCATGGAGCCGCTTTTAGACGAGCAGCCTGGGAAGTGCGTTCTTCTGCGCGTCGTGTGGGGTGCGTTTACCCGCACTGAAACTGGCCGCCCGCCGTAGGAATCGGCAGTACACACAGTGACACGGCTGCACGTGGCCTCCTTTAAAGACGCATTCTGGGAACCCTGATATTGGGGTTTCCAGAACGTGTCTTTAAAGAGGCTGCGGAAAGCCGCACACGCCGCCGATTCCTGTGATGGATGGCCCCTTCCGGTGCGTGTTAACGCACCCCGCGTGACTTCTCCTAGCGCTGCGGGAACCAGACCCATCCTTCACCATAGCTCTTTGACCTCTGCATCTCCAGGTTGCAAAAAGCATTGGGTACACGAACCTGGGCGCTGGAAATCGTTGGCAACTCTAACGAAGAGGGAAAGCCATGAGCTTGGTGATCCAAACGGTGGCTGCTAATTGCCCCGGCTCTCTAAACAAACTCACCCCGCATAGGGGGAAATGTCTGCCATTGACCGGGCTAATTAAAGACACTGAACTCTGCAGCAGTTCCTCCTTGAAGTGCCTTAATCCAATGTGACATGCAGCCTACGCAAGGAGCGCGGAAGCTCGCACAGGCGGTTCTCATTTCTAAGAGGCTTTGGCTTCCAGAGGCGAGCGACATCTGTGCTGGGCTTTCCCCGATTATCCAGCCCGAGCTGTTGGGAGTGGTGGAGGGAGTGGTTAATCACATACCTCGGGCTCAGTTTCACTTAACACTTTGGCTGGTTGATTTTCTGCAGAAGGTGCCACCATGCAGAAGGCACAGCAACTCAACCCCAAAGGTCAGTCTGAAAGGGAAGGCTTCAAAGCTGCAACACATTAGAATTAAATCCCCTCCTCTGGGGATATTGAAGCAGAAGGAGCCAGTCCTGGCTGTTAGCATGGGTATCCCTTTTGCATGGGGTGTAGCTACCATGGAGTAAACGGTAGCTCATTTGAGACCGGTCCCTGGAATCTAGGGGCTCTAGAAAATGTTCAGAGTGGCTAGAGTCAACACTGCCCCCACCTACTCTGAAAATGTTCCATTGTCAGTCAGGCTGCTTGCAAAGGGCTCCACCCAGAAGGGAGTTTTCAGAATGGGCAACAGTGGAACGAAAGATGTGCTGACTCTTAAAACCTCCTTCCGGTTGGAGCTGCTGCTGCTCTGGGGGGGGGGGGGGGGGGGGGGGGGGGGGGGGGCCTCAAGGGGAGCCCAGTGGGACTAAAATATTTGGGAGGGACACCTTTTTCGGAATACTCCACCCTCTTGCCTTTAGGGTGTGTGTGTCATAATTGGGACATGAACCTGGGTCCTCCATAGCAAGTTAACTCCTACACTTACTCAGTGACGTTCTAAATAGCTCAAAAAGTTGGACGGGGTCTTCTTCTCGCTGGCCAGCATACTGCTCAGCTGAGCAGGGAACTTCCCCGTTGGGCTTTTTCTGAGCAGGAGCAGGGAGCAGGGAGCAAGAAGGCCTCTTTCCACCTGTGTGCACCACCTTAATGGTCTCCCATTTCAGTAATTATTTGGAAAGATGCAGTAAAATCGGATACTGCACATTCCCCATTAATCCTAATTAAAGATATTCTAAACTCAAGTAAACCCCCTCAGTAGAATAGTCAGTCCCTCTGACTCTGCGGTGGATCAGCTTCACCCACTGAAGAAAACAGGATCTGGAGAAAAAGAAGATTTCTGAGTTCAAAGCAATTGCCACTTCTGCTTTGATGTTTTTAATTGTTGGTCTACCTAATAGTTGGAGCATCTTTCAAGTTTCAAGACATGGCAGTGCTGGTCAGGGGAAAATTTAGCCCCAACAACAATGATCTATAGGTGCAGGTTGTGCTTTGATTTAGGTTGGCTTTTCATCTTTGAGTGTTTTGTGGTTCAAGGGAGCTTGGCCTGCTTCCACAGGCATTGGGAAGTGGAACGGCGCCCAGGGAACCGGATTCTGGTGCTAAGCGATGCAACTGGCTGGGATCTCCTTTCCCAGGAAGAGGGGAGAGAATAGGGTTTCCCTGCTTGCTGATACCAGGGTCCTTTGCTGTTTATTGTAGGGTTGTCACCTGCACATGGGTGTATGTGCGCACACGCACACACACACAGAGTGTAAACACAAATGGGCAGGTGGCAAAGTGGCTTCCCCAACCAAGGACAGGAAACCGCAGCTGCCAATCTCTGGGTGGATGAGCGGCACCAAACAAATGTATTTGCCGCCAGAAGAGCGGTTCCACCACCTGCACGACTGGGGGGGGCAGGACCGTAACAAATTTGCAAGCAACCAGCCCCCCACCCCCTGCTCTGCTCCCAGTGCCCCACGCCTCGCCATGATGCACAGTCATGGCAACCAGCTGTGACGCATGGCCGTAGTGGCCCCTGTCTGCAATGTGGAAGGCGGAGTCTCACAAACGTGCGGTCTCGCATTGGCCCACGTTGGCCCACCTTGACAGGCCTCTTTTGGGCTGCACCTGAGAGATTTTCCAGATGATGCATCCCAGGCCAACTGCCTCCCCGTCCCGGGGCAATAGTGGGACCACATCTGGCAGCGTGGGACCACGCGTTCAGGTGAGTCTCCAGCAGGCTACAGCAGGCCAATGCAGGCCAGCATCTCATTTGGTTTTACCCACAGTGAGGAGTGTACCTGCTTCCACACAGAGGCTACCCTCACACAGGCTACACACACTTGCTTCCATCACAACCAACTGCAGCAGCTATAAGATTTAGAAAGGCCCTGAAATTTGGAGACACAAAACCTCCAAAACATTCTGTAATAATAGGTGCTGCTTGAAGGGAGATATGGCCCCTTTTGAAGCCAAAACCCACCACTGACTTGCATGGAACATCACGCCCCGTGAAGTAAACCAGCGTCAGTGGGGCGGATACCATGCACTACGCGTGTAGCCGTGCACATGCATGTGCCTTGCACGCATGCTGTGGGCCCCGTGCCAGGGGTGCGTGCAGTTTTTGCGCCGGTCCACGGGGCCCCGTTAGCTTGGATGTTTGCTACACAGAACGACTGGTTTTTAAGATAAGCATAAAACCCTGCAGGATTTGCTAAAGCATAGGAATATATATAAAGGAACATACGGTTGTTCCTCACAGAGGGCAAGAATAAAAAATAAAGGATGTGTAATTTGGAAACAATTGCAAAATTGATTGTACCTCTTTAAGACGGCCAACAATCTCCTACTGCCCGCGGTCTTTGCAGCAGATGGCACATGCGGTGTGCCTGAAAGGCAGAATTCATATTTAATGAGGGAAATTATTGTATATTATTGAAATACCAATTGATTATTAAAAACACATTTACTGAGGTTGGACCACAGAGTAATAGATACCCACCTCTCGCATAGTTGCTAAACCTCAGTCAATAGCGATTATTAGAACCACATTTATTGAGGCTTAACGTTACCGTAAAATGTGTATCGGTTACAGAGTTTCTTAAAGCCCTGATCAGCGTGTTTCTAATCCATATTTATAGAGGGTTTATAGCTCTGTAGTAAACCTACATATCTTTGTGCATGGTGGTTAAATTGCAGGTAGCATCCTTTAAATGTTTGTTTGACAGCTAATGTGTAATAAGGAAGGTAGCTTTGTCATGGGTATAGAGGCTTTGAAGAGCAATCTGAAATATTGTCCCCAACTTGACGTGTCCTCCTGCCCCGGATGTCAGGCTACATGCCGACCAGAGATACACCTAATAAGGCTAATCCCATGCTTGTTGCAATTCACCTGTGAGGCCACTGTGAGCTGTGTTGATTGTGGCATCATCTTCAGCTGAACCAATCACCCTGGTCTCATTTTCATTCTTGGAGCCTATTGGTTGGAAGCATTCTCCGGGAATCTCCAGACACCAAAATGCTTGCGCGTATGTATGGGCATACAGGGAGAGGACTATATCATCTAATCAAATGTCAGAAAAACATTACAATCATTTTCCTGCTCCCCAAAATCTGTACCTATCTCTGAACTCTTTCCATTCCTCTTTGGCTGTTCCCATTGGTTTCCGATTCAAGTCCAGAGAACGTGTCCCTACAATCGGAGATGATTCTACCATAAGTGCTAGGCCTTTCACGTTAGCATTAGCAAAATGTATCACTCACGACGTCAAAGAAATACTGACATACCGAAATACCGTTTTCATCCTGATTTTTTGATTTCTGATCCCCAGAGGCTTTCTGGCTGAGGTTGAAACAAAAGCACAATTTTGCATCCACAAAGATTATTTTGGTATCAGTCAGGAGGCATTTTTGTATCACTTAGGAGACACACACCGAATTGAAGCCTCAAGGCCCTCAACGATGTGCTGACCTCAACAATCCAACTGGATGCTACCTAGACCCATGAAGGCCCACAGATATTAGTCCGGGATTCAAAGGGCTACTCGTGTATGCGCACAACTAATAAACCTATTTAAGCTCTAATACAAAATAGGAAGTATTTCTTTGCATCTCTACGGGGAATTCGCCGATTCTTTGTCTGTCACCATTGCTTCTTATACAGGAACTTTGACTGGAGCTGAAACCAGTACCCACAAATTCAACAGTATATCCAGCGAATTTCCGGTCCCTGAATTGTCTCCAAAATATCAGGTACAAAACAGTACCCAATTTTGACCCAATTTGGGTACCCAATGTCCCACAATATCAACTTCCAGTCCCAGAGCATTGATTTTGTTTTGATGGTCCTGATTTTTTGGCATTCCATCCTGGACCATTATGTTTTCTGGACCAATTTTTTGATCGGTAACTGGGAAACCAGTAAATTGGTAGCAGAAATTACCAATTTTTCAGGTATCCAGATACCCAATCGGTGATCGGGTAGCTTGCCAAATACCCTAATACTTGGGTCTTGATCAGGAACCCGATGGACTGCTATAAAATGTGAACATTATCCATAGGTTGCAAATGCACTACACATTTCAGCTGACTTACTATCTGTCAGCCTCAGTTCCCATCTGTAAAATGGGAATGGGAATGAATCCTTGTCTCACCATTGTCTTCCCTTCTGTCTCTGAGGGACAGGGGCCTATCTCTTATTACAAGTCAATTGTTGAGTGCCAGACATATTGATGGTGCTATAGAA
Organism: Sphenodon punctatus; assembly: GCA_003113815.1. Classification (NCBI taxonomy): domain Eukaryota; kingdom Metazoa; phylum Chordata; class Lepidosauria; order Sphenodontia; family Sphenodontidae; genus Sphenodon; species Sphenodon punctatus. The sequence goes on from QEPC01011341.1 coordinate 3,673,613, forward strand.
GTTGTTGTTGGTGGTGATGGTGGAGGCTGCAATCCCAAACTCCCTGCGGCTTGTGAACAGGTTCCACATGTGCACCGTTTGGATCTGCGCAGTTTGGGTGTGACACAATGCCCTCGTAATGAGGTGCGCACACATGGGAATTTACAGCTCATCCCTGTTGCTGCCACCGCTGGACCCGCTGGGTTGTTGTTTTTTTTTGGGGGGGGGGTTATGAGGCAGGTGGGGCCTGAGGGTGGGGGGTATGGGGAATGGGTTAGGGAGGATAGGGCCAATCGCCCTGGTGAGAGGAGGGGAGATGGCCCTTGGGGAGGGTGGATGGGGCCCCCCCGGTGAGACGGGGGGGCACCTCCCATATGATGGGGAAGTGGGTCTCCCTGTGAGAGAGGGAGTCCCGGGGAGGGGGGTTGGGGGTGGAGTCCCTCTCGCCAGTCTGTCGAGGCAGCCCGTAGAGGGTGGGTGGGTGTCGAATGGGGTTCTCTGAGGATGGGAGGGCTTCTACAGCTACCGGGGTTGTCACGGGTTGGGGGAGATATGGTCCAAAGGGGAAAGGTATTTCATCAGTGAGGAGGGAGCGGTGCCTTGTGCCCATTCCCCCCTCTCCCCACATGGGAAGGTTGTGGGTCGAGGCCCAGGAGACCCCAGGCCTTGGCCTGGTGCTGTTAAACGCGAGGTCGGTGGTTAATAAGTCATCTACCATCCGAGAGTTAATCCCGGAGTGGGACGCCGACTTCGCGTGTATTAGAGAGACCTGGCTGGACAATGAATCGGGCCCGATTCTGGCCGATCTTGTTCCGGTTGGGTTCGCTGTGCAGCATCAGCCTCAGCTGGAGGGACGGGGGAGAGGGGGCGGTGTAGCTATTGTTATCAAGGATGCACTGTGTCTTAGGAGGTATCTGGTGCAGGCTCCACCAGGTGTTGAGTGTCTCCATCTTGTGTTGGATTTGGCTGGGGGCAGATTAGGGGTGCTGCTGGTGTACCGTGCACCCAACTGCCCGGCGGCATCCCTACCTGCTCTTGCTGATTTGGTGTCTGATGTGATCCTCCGGACCCCAAAATTAGTGGTTCTGGGAGATTTTAACATCCACACTGACACCAATCTTGGAGGAGCGAGGCATGAGTTCATGGCCTGCATGACAACCATGGGCCTGTCCCAAATCATCTGTGGCCCCACACAAGGAGGGACATACACTGGATTTGGTTTTCTGCACCAGCCTTGAGGGGGGGGATCAGTTAGTAGAAGTCAGGGGGATGGAGCCCTTGTCATGGTCTGACCATTACCTCCCTAAGGTGTGCATCCTGGCGCATGTCAGCCACAATGGGGTGCAGGACTTATTAGATCAGTCCACCCCCGGAGACTTATGGAACCAGCTCGGTTCCGGAATGCTCTGGGTGAGTTTCCCCTGGACCTTGACACCCGCTCTGTCGATGATCTCGTAGCCTTCTGGAACACCTTGTTGACCAAGACCATTGACAGGGTGGCTCCCAGGCGTCCGCTGCCCTCCCGAGTCTCCCGCAGGTCTCCTTGGTTTACAGAGGGCCTGCGGTGCTAGAAGCAGTAGAGCAGGCGGTTGGAGTGACGGCGGTTGAAGAGAAAAATTACTCAATATTTTCAAGTCGATTCGAGTCTCAGAAATTTGATGGATAAATACCCATTTTTGCCCATCTGGTTTAAAATGTCCACATCAGATTAAGGGTCATTATTTGATCTGTATTGATCCGGGTCAGTATTTGCTCCACACCAGGAATTTCTAGAGTGAGATTCTGAGTTTCTATTTTATTTTTCCATCCCTTTCACAATAATTCCTAATGTTGCCATCCTCTGTATAGAAAATAAAATAGACGTTTCAGTGCAAAGCTGCTGCTTTTCTTTTCTTCAGGTTTCTGTGCTCCTGTCCAGGTTGCATCAGAAGGGATCTCTCGAGGCTGATGGGGGGTGGTGATATGAAATGCATGAAACCATCAAAATTTCAGCAGCAGCAGGCTCTGTTGCCGCTGGATCTGACAGCACTTCGCTGCCCAGCTAACTCAAATATTGCAAGAGGGTGAGACGTGAAATTTCATAGGACTTAGCCTTGCGGGTTTGGGACTCTCCGACAGCATGGCATGAACTGGTTCCATTTGAACCCAATGAAACTAAAAGGGCCTACGTTATCTGCAAAGAGAGTTCGTAGCTTGTGGGAAAGTGGTTCCCGGCAGCTTGTGAACACCGACAGAGCTGATCTTCTAAGCAAAAACCGATGCAAACATTTCCTAATGTGGTTGTCAAAAGAAACTACTTAACCTGTTCTTATTCTGTATTGACTGATTTCAAGAGGAATGCTGCTTTATTCTTTTAAAAGACCGTAACTAAGGGAAAGATCAAATTCCATAAAGTCTGATAGTGTCTCTGAAAAGAGAAAATATATAAATCTATTGCCTTCATTTTCATCATCGTCATTGGGCTCAATTTCCTGACCCGTAGATCCCGCGCGGAAGCTGCACTCATGCATGCATGCAGTTTGCACACGAAACAGTGGGCCAGCAATGGGGATGCACATGGTTTGCAATCACAGGTCCGCACAGGATCCGCGGGATACGGGATTGAGCCCATTTTCATTATTGATTACTACTAGTAGTGTTATTTTAATTTGGGGGTATCAATTAGGAGTGAAACGAGCAGCTAAATTGCTGCTTCCAAGTGTTTCTCGCTATGACGGTTACTGGGACCGAGATCTTGTTAAGATCTTGGTCCTTGACTTCTCGGCAAGAAACATTTTATTTTTTAAAAAATTCATTGTGCAGGCACAAAATGACCAATATCTCTTTTCAGCCCTAGTGTCAAATCATTTTAAATTTCCAGCTGATTTATTTTATTTAGTACGTCATTTAAGTACTTGAATCCTACAGAACTGCAGTACAGCATCGTACAATGCAAGTCATTGTTTAATTTGGCTGTCACTCAGGATTTATTTATTTTTTGAGAAAAGAAATATTTCAGTTTTGAATATGTTTTTTCAAACTCAAATATAAATGTTGATTGTTTTAAAAAAAAAAAAAGTTTTTTAAAAAATTGGATCAATATCACAATTGGTGAATCTGACCAAATGTATCAGTTAATCCATGCAGTTAATAATTAATAATGAATATTGATTTTCAGCAGCACTAATAGGCCTCACTCCTGGACGAGTGCCCGGTCATGCAGACAATGCAAACACACCACAGAGGGTTTACTCCACCTCCAGCTAAGGAATGGTGTGACTGTTCCATAGGTGGAATGCAACATTTACAGGTGATATCCATACTCCGAATGAGAATTTGGGGGGCTGAAGAGAGAGGTGCAGAGCAGAACCCCCATGGGGGAGACCAGGTTTTGACTTAGATAAAGTCCATGCCATCCAGCTGGAAATGTTGGGGCTGTGTGGACTGGATTGTCGGTAGATCTGGAGGAGAGATTCCCACCTTGCATCTCATTCTCCAGTAACACCAGGCTCTGTTCTATGCCCGCACATGCCACTAGAGGCTGCCACACACTGTGCTTCTCTAGATAAACAAGCAGACAGGCCAATGGAGACATTTGTTTCCAGGAAGAAGTCGGAGGAAGAATTGGCACCGGGAGTCCAGCGTTCTGAAAGAGACTGCGCTGCCATCGGGACTCGGAGAAGGGCTCTGTCATTCCCAGCTGGGACAGAGACCCTTTTAGACGCACAAGAAGACTCAGCGCCCTAATGCCTGGAAGTTGTGTAGTGGGGACACAAGTTGAAGCAGCTGATGGAGCAGATTTTAGGAGGAGGTATCACTCCCCTATGCAGCATCGGAACTGCCCTATGAAATAAATGATTAATAATGATAATAGAAAGAATTGTTTTTATTGTTTACATACCACTTTCCATATGCAAAGTGCTTTGCAGTCCTTGTCTTCAATTCTGTGAGACTGACCATTATTATTCCCATTATACAGGCAGAGAACTGAGGCCACCCAGTGAGTTCATGGATAAAACAGGACTTGAACACTGGTCTTCCAGGCAGAAGCTCAACACCTTATCCATTAGGCAACATTGGGTAATTTCAGACATAACAATACCACCGTCAACCAGAGTGAATCCCCTGTGGTGGCCGTTGGTCCCGTTACGTCTGTTCTGCTTCCCGCCAGATGTTCACCCCAGTGAATCACTAGTGGGAATCAGATTGACCACAATTCTGGACCTCCGGCCACCCAGAGGTCCAGAATCGTGGTGCAATCAGGCCCCAACCGTGATCGGATTGGCCACGATCTGGGATGGGCCGCAGGTTACGTCTGTTACCTGCAGCCCAGGCAGACCGTGGTCCCGTCCACAGGACGGGATCAGGCGCAACAGCTGGATTGGCCACTGCACCCACCCGTCTCCTGGAGGGAGAGTGGCCCGGGGAGCGTGGGGGGCTGGCCTGTGCGGCCGCACGTTGCACCGTGAAGCCCCGCCCCCTCCCCGATCCCCAGTGAGAATCAGGCCAGCACGTCTAAAGGCCGGTCGGCCTGATTCCTGACCAGGATCCGAAACGGATCCCAGTCCGTGTTTGAGCGTGGTGGGCCTCTGGGCCCGGTACGTCTAAAAGTACCCATTGATTCTCAATGCATGAACAGTAATAAACTCGCATGTTTTGTGGTGATAGTGGGGAAGGGGTAGGGAGAACCAGACTGAGGCGTTGAGTTCAGACCCTGCCTCTCCTCCTCCATAAAACCATTAGGAATGGGCGAACGCGGTTCGGAAGTTCGGCGTTCGGACCGAACTCAGTCTGTTCGGTCGACCGAACCAAACTTCCAGACCGAACTCGAATTTAAAACCGAACTGAATTTCCAAATTCCGTTCAGTTCGCCCACACCAAAAAAACCTGGCTTTGAATGGCCGAACTTGGTTCGGAAGTTCAGAATTCGACTGAACTTGGTCTGTTCGGTCGACCGAACTGAACTTCTGAACCAAACTCAAATTTTGAACCGAACCGAATTTCCGAACTCTAATTTTATACCAGACCAAACCCAACCGAATTTCTGAACTCCATTCTGTTCACCCATCCCTAAAAACCATTTAAATGATTGCTTGGTGAGCAACATAATAGTTGCCAGTAATATCAGAATGTTGAACTTAAACAAGGAGGTGAGGAATAACAATAATTGGGGGGTGCATCCGTAATGTTTTCCATTAGTTATGAAAACAAATGGAGCCTCATTTTTTAATGCATGTTGCAGGGCTGTATTGCTGCACTATGCAGCCCTGCAACATGCATAAGAAAAGTTAAATCTGTGTTAGTGTCATGTCTGTTTTCACCCTCTGTCTCCATCTATTACTCCTGGAACCGATCTAGATTTCAAACCAATAATCATTTCTGACTTCGTAAGTATTATTCATATTTTCAAACATGCCAATGAATGTCTGAATCCACATCTGCCAAGGGAACGATATTTGCCTTAGGTCAACTCTGCTCCCTATTGTCCAGAGCCAGGTCTTGAACCCTCATCCCCGGGAGTTCCTGGAGCAGTGGCTGGGTCGGCAGCGCTACTAGTTCACCTGAGCACAGGCCAGCCACTCCTACAAGGGGCCTTCCTACTTCCCTGGCCACGCCCCCTCCCATTGTCTGTCTCCAGCCCTGGCCATGCCTCCCAGCTACCTGGTTGGCTGCCGGTCAGGATATCATCCTGTCGAGTGGAAACAGGAGACTGGGTGAAGTAATTCTCTCACTTCTCTTCCTGCTTTTAGCCAGGTGTCCCCTCAACCCCCCTCCTCTGGCTCCCTTGTCCTTGGTTGTGTCCTTCCTTGTTCCTAGAATCATAGAATCTTAGGTCACTTTTACATGAGCGGCCGGGGAAGTGCGTTGGAGAACCCGCCGCTGCCCTAGGCACTGTCTGTTCCACCGTTGAACAGCTCTTACCGTTGGGAAGTTCTTCCAGACGTTTAGCCGAAATCTGCTTTCTTTTAATTTGAGCCCATTGGTTCTAGTCCTGCCCTCAGGAAACACAGAGAACAAGTCTGCTCCATCTTCTCTGTGATGGCCCTTCAGCTATTTAAAGACAGCGGTCATGTCTCCTCTTAGTCTTCTCTTCCGTAGGCTAAATATACTCAGTTCCTTCAACCTTTCCTCATAGGACTTGGTTTCCAGACCCCCGACCCTCTTTGTCGCTTTCCTCTGAACCCGTTCCAATTTGTCGATGTCCTTCTTAAAAATGTGATGCCCAGAACCGGACACAGGACTCCAGATGAGCTCTGACCAGTGCAGAATAGAGTGAATTCACAATAGTGAATAGAATAGTGCAGAATAGTCCTTGCTCGCCTATATTTCATTATTTATTCAGATTTATATCCTGTTGTTTCCTGCATACTCAAGGCCAAAAAATAAAAAACAATTAAAATGAGCCATGCACAATATCAATTAAAACTATCCCCCCAACTCTATCCCTGACCACCAAAAGCCTGACCAGATAAATAGGTCTTATGCGGCTGCCTGAAGATGCTTCAGTTCTGGGGAAGCCCCCAGTGCTTGCCCTCAGCTTTGCTTCTTCTCTCCTACTCTCAATCTTGGCTCCCCATTCTGGCCCTGATCCTGACTCTGGGTCCCATCCCCAACAGTCACCCACATCCCAGGTGCATATGTTGGTTCCTTAGGCATTCTCGGTTACTTAATCTTGGCACAGTTCAGTTGTATCGTGCACCAAACTCTTCCAATTTGTCGGCCGTAATTGAAAGAGGGTGATATTGCTGGATACAATCTGCATTTCAGTGCTACAAAAACATAACCTCACTTGGGCCTCAGGACAAGGAGGAATAAAACCTCAAATAAGTAAATAAATAGGATATTTGCATTGAATGCAAACAATGTGGCTAACAATGCTAGCATTCCTCCTCCTCCTCCTTCGGTTGCCTTCTTCATCTCACAAAGATAGATGACCATATGGACAAGACTTAGGGTGGAATGGGCTCTAGTGACTGCCCCCGCCTCCAGGTTCATCCCCTGCCAGATCAGCCCCCCCCCCCCACACACACACACACACACACAGTGGGGGAAACGTCTAGCAGTCATCAGGCAGGCACACAATGCACTGCACCGCGTGGTAAGGCTGCCTGGAGTGGGGTGCAGCTGCCCAAGGCCCCTTGTGCCAGGAACCATCCCAATGGTGACTACTTTTTCAAGAGATCCATTCCTTCGCATCATGTGTCCAATGTAACAGTATTTGACTTAATCAAGCAAACGTCTACTCTAGCTTTCACCCGTTACGTCATCATTTGTCATCTTAGCTAACCAAGGGATTTTTTGCATGCATTACACTGGGACCAAATTAGAAGAAGGAAGCCAAGGTGCCCTTGACTCGGATGGAGTGACAGACAAGATTGTAGAACCAACACTGCGTATCACATAGAATGAAGCAAAAACGTTGTTCTTGGGTTGAAGTAGATGGAGATGAGGACCCATCGCTGACTCGTCTTCCTGACTAGAGCTGAAATGGGTAGTACAGCCATTTGCTACCTGTGGGTAATACCTGAATACGGATCAGGTATCCAAAAAAACTAGGTATTTCTGTTTCCAGGTTTCTGATTTTCTGTTTTCTGATCAGATATCGGACCAGAATCGGCAATCCCGTACCAGAACTCAGAAATCCCGTACCAGAAGTCATAAAATTGGGACCAAAAACCCCCACCATATTTTGATCCATCGGGTACCCAATCATACCCAAAATTACCAGGTCGAACTGCATGCTACAGTTTCAAAAGGTATGCCCATTTTTTTGGGTACTTGTTTCAATGCTAGCCCTGACTGAGAGGTCCTAGAATTAATTGAGTGAAGTGGAGTGCTTAAAAATTGATCTTTCTTTTTTGTTCAAATGTTGAGGAAAGCAAGGACCAATTTCAGTGCAATCAGCCAATAGAAGAAAATTTTCGGCAGTGTAAATGCTTCATTCAAATTCCCACAAAGGGGATATAATCTCAGGGAAGTAGAAGCTTCCTCATTTAGCACCCTCATTGCTTGGACTGTCCTCTTCTGAAAGCACTTGATGACAGCTCCGGCAATTGCTGCGTAGAGCCATTGCACTGACTCTTGTGAGCTCTCTCCGGAGAGTACTATGGTGAGTATTACAATGAGTGTTGGCAGGTTGCATTTTATAAACTGAGGAGGGACGTTATCTTTACACGACTTGCAAAGTGCTGTGTACATGGCGGGCCCTTAATAAGTCATTAATTATCATGATAATAATGGAACTTGCAAACTGAAAGTTAGACCAACCTCTGCACAAGTGAGGAACTGAAAGGAGCCTTTCAAACTGTTGTGTCGTAGTGCTAGAGAGAAATGAAACAATGTACCAAAATACCAAAGTGATGGAAATACCAAAACAAAGTAATCTAGCCTGAGATTCAGTTATAATTCCTGGTTAGAGCAATCAAAACCATTAAGAGTATGAAGGGCGGAGGGGGGTAGTCACTCTTCTACAGCATAGAAATTTCCTCGTGCCAAAGCATTTGGCTCAGATTAAATTGAGGATCAAATTAACTAGTGATTGAATTAAATGGAAGGCATCTCGTTACCAACAAGAAATATGTGTCATTTTAGAAAGGCTAAAAGGAAAAACAAGAACGGGCTTCAAATAAAAAGCAGACTCCATAGAAAAGTTAGCTCCTTTTCGGACACATTTAGCCCCCTGGGCAGTTAGCACAAGAGCGAGGTGCTGCAATGTATCGTAACATATCATATCTGTCTAATTTGCTTGCTATGATTTGGATCTGATAGAGCAGGTAAAAAACATGATCCATTCCCACCTTGCTGGGGTATTTGCTTTGGGTACCTATTTAGTGCCCGATAGACTGCCCCAAGTACCCACTCACATTTTTAGTTCCGATTTTCCAACTTCCGGTAACAATTTTACAACTTCTGGTATTGATTTTTAACTTTCCATCCCATTTTCAATTCCAGTTTACCAATCAGTAAAACAGTAAATCAGTAATGGTAATACCCAGAATTTTCAGATAATCAGGCATGGTGTTTTAGGTTCCAATTGGGCACCCAGTAGACACCCAACGGAATATTGGGGGGTGGGGGAAGGTGTTGCCTGTTTCAGTCTACTTTCTGCCCTTATTTCCCTCTGCGTTTCTGCCTGGGAACTTCACTCTAACTTTTCCACTACCTTCACCTGATCTGCATCTCTTGCTCCCTAAACTGTCTTTCCTCCTTTTCTCATGCTGCCCCCTATGCTTGGAGCTCCTTTCCAGAACATGAATACTCTGCTCCTTCTATTCCTCCCTTCCTCTCTCCCTATCCCTTTATCCTTGCTTTAACTTTTGTGTAGAGCTGAAATGATTACCCGCAAAAACAGGTACACCCGTTGACTTGCCAGTACCTGAATCAAACCAAATATTTTGGGCACTCTTCTGTGCCTGAACCAGTTTTCGATTGGATGTCTGAAATACCGACAACCAATATACCAAAATATGGATTAGTCCTGATTTAGTCCTGTACTTTGGGATTTTTCAGGGTATTACTTCATATGGGAAGGGGGGGGGATTTCAGTATGGCCATTTTTACATGAGCGGCACCCACACCTGAACACCCAGGAATCTGGGTGGTCCTGTGTGGCTGAGTCTTGTGTAAAAGTCACAGCGGGTGGGTGGGCTCCTGCAAACACTCATGCACACCCACCTCCACCCATCACACACGCACGGATCAATTGGCGAAAACAGTGATTGCTCCAAGCGTGTGCGATGGGTGGAGGTGGGTGTGTGCCCATCTACACCCTTCCCCCCCCCACCGCACACGCACCTGCACAAACGCCGACACACACACACCACGAGATAGAAGTATTGTGGGGAAGATTGGAAGGCCGTAACTATGTAGAGCGGATATGCATTTGTGGAATAGGAGCTGTGGAGGATTTACCGCATTATTTATTGGACTGTTCTATATACCATGAGGTGAGAGAAAAATTATGGGCCTCAGTGGGGATTATGCAAGGAAGATCATCTTTACAAAGCTTAATCTTCCTCTTGAGGGATGCAAACCCAGAGGTCACTAAGGGCCGTTGCTATTTTTGCATATAGAGCAATAAAATTATGGGTGATGAGGTTAACAGCAGCTTGGGGGGGCAGGGGGGCATGTGTGTTTTTTTTAAATGTATCGATAGGTAGATACTATTCACTACCGCAGGTGGGGGAATCTATGTCCCCGGTTATTATATGTATATGGTGTGTGTGTATGTATGTATAGGTATGTTGTATGTGCTGTATTTCTGTATTATTGTGCGGATGTCAAAGACCAAGATTGGACACCACAAATAAACTAACCATGGCCTGTGTAGAAAGGGCCTATTTCAGTATGCCGGTTGTCGAACGGTATTCAGGAACTGATTCAGGTATCTGAAAAGGTACCGGAAAACTTGGGTATGACCCATGGGTACTAAATCATGGGTACTAAATTTCAGTTCTACTCCTGTGTTTATGTGAATACAGACAAGATTGCAATAAGTTAGGAGGCAGCAACTTCTAAATGCATTTTCTTATGCACAAACACTGAGGACTTGAAACCAGCCACCTCCTCTCCACCCAACAGAAAGCTCCTTTTCGCCTTCCTCTGCGCTAAGACTTGAAGACTGCCCTGCTGGAACAAACCGTCTGCCTGTCCCCTTTTGTTTTTCTGTACATCAAGTTTTGACAAATGCGAGTGGAAGCTTTCCAGGATAAATAACTTTATCTCTACACAACCCAGTGGCACCCCCTGGCAATTCATTATTTTTCAATTAAATTTACTGGTTTCTGGCAGTTGCCCTGCTTTAATTTTCAGCTGTTTGTTTACCGAACAAGGAAACACATAACACAAGGACCTATAAAAGTCAGACTGAGTTAATTAAATGTGGTACCGGGAAACCCTAACTCTGATTTCAGAGCACTTTTAACATCAGATCTCCCTAAAAATGTCACTTTTTTCCAGAATTTATTTCAACACTTGCAGCCCATTATTAATTGGGCGTGCCATCCTCCTTGTTGCTGTCATGGAAAAGGCGCTCGGCAGGACTTTAAAGCACAGGCTTTTGGAAAGAGCAATTCCCAAAGGGATCTGCAAATGTTTGGGGTGGCTCATGCGTAAGCAAAAGGGTGAGGTGTCCTGGCTCAATTCCAACCCATGTAACTGTGTCTTATTCTTTTAAATGCCTCCCTTCCTTCCAGTTGTTCCAAAAGGAAACACTGCCGTATGGCTCTGTTCACTAGTGGTGAAAAAATGTATAGGTAGTTTTGTATTTGTGCGTAATACTTTATTTTTATATAGCTAGCTATCCAAATATACAAATAATATTCGCATTCGAAACTGAAATTTGCTATCTGCTTATTCTGTTTGCTCAGTTCTTTCAGTTACTTGGTTTATTCAGTTTGGTCAATCGCTGTTTGTGTTTCACAGTACTGCACATCCTGGTGCTGGTTTTTAGGGCTGAAACGGATACTGAATTTAGTACCCCACAGATAATACCCACATTTTCGGGTACCGCATTTGGTACTTGATGGGTTACCCGGCTACTGATTGAGTAGTCCGACACCTGAAAAATTGGTAATTTTTACTGATTTTCTGATTACCGATCATTGGTTGGAAAACTTAAACATTGGGATGGAAATTTTAAAAAACTGGATTGGAAGTTGATTTTCTGAGACCACAAGTCAATATTCTGGGACATCCGGTTCCTGAATCAGGTCGCAATCAGCTACCAATCCGTATCCAATGTCAGGTCGATTCAGGTACCAGATATTTGATGGATATACCCGTTTTATGGGTACCCATTTTCAACTCTAGTTTAGTCCTGTAATGCCCTAAACCACACAGACCCTACATATCTAAAGCACTGGCTTCTTCCCTACAGTCCATCGTGGTCCCAAACATCAGCCAAGGGCTCCCGCTTGGAACTTTCATCACTGCACCAAGACTGTACGGTAAGGGCGTGCATAGAGGCATGCTCAATGACTGCTTTACAGCTCTGGAACTCCCTTCCCATGGAAGTTCATGAAAGCCTGAACCTGAACATTTTCCAGAAGCAACATAAGACCTATTTATTTGGCCAGGCATTGGGCAGGTGTTTTTCAAATGGGATTTTTACTTACATAGATTAGGTGTAAAATAAGTTTTATTTTATCCATTTTCTTTATATATACTCTGTTACCCACCATGAGTGGTCAGGACGAGGCAGGTTATAAACTAGGGGTGAAATTTCCATTTTGACCGTATTCCTCTTGCAATGCAGTTTTTTGCCTTACAACAAAATGGCGGTGGACATACTGCCATTGTTGTACAGCGGTCACCATTTCCCACATGCGCCGTACGGCCCCCAGCCATTTTGAGCATGTGCAAATATCTCAGTCGGAATTCCAGTTGAAAATTTATTTCAGCGCTAACCCCATTTGTAACGAATGTCATGAAAACGGATGAATAAAGCCAACGATTGTCATTTGCTTTCATCTGTTTTTGTTTAAAAATAAAAAATAACCCTGTGCAACAAATGGCCACCAAGGCCATTCTGCAAGTGCGCACCCTTTCCCAAAATGATGCCAGTGCACATCATCATTACATCATCACATTTTAATTTATATCCCGCACTTTCTCGGCATTACAGCTGACTCAAGGCGGCTCACAATGTAAATACACAAAAACCCTCACAGGGGCAACAATAATCAATATTACAATATCAAAATAACAAAATTACAATTTCCCACGCAGGGGAACTTATTATCGCTACATCACACACACCACAAAGCGCCAGTCCCAACCCAACTGTTCTTATCCCACTGTATAAAATTAATTAGCACTTACTAAAAACATCCCGCCACACACACACAATTCCCACCACTGACTGACCCTGCTGCCGCCAGGACCAGCCCAGTGGCAATTCCCAACCCAACCTACCATTAGGGTTGAGTCAGGGCCCCCCCACCTGCTGCCACCAGGTGGTCCTCCCCCTCCAGCCCCCCCCTTGCTGCCACCAGGGGTCAAGCCAAAGAGAGACCTCCCCCCAACAACCCCAACTACAGACCCTTACTCCAACAGTCTTACACAGTAACATACACACCCCTTACACCCAAATTCCTCCCACCTCTCTCCCATTTCCCTTCAACCATTTTTTATACAGTATCTCCCCCTAGTCTGCTATAGTCCCCAAAGGGCCCCTAATGCCTGCAGCCTGCGGCTCAGCCCCGCCATGCTCGTTCTTATAGCCCTTCCAGGTCGGGCATTGGGGGGTGGGGCGGGGGTCCCGCCATGGCGCCCAAGTGTGCCAATGTCCTTTGCTCTCCCCCCCGCCCCTTTCCAGCTCACAGTTTGTTGCTTTTCCTTCCCCGCAGGGACCGGAGCAGGCAGCCCATCCCCCCGGCAGCGGAGCAGCGATGGCAGATGGAAAGGTGAGTCCCCATGCGCAAACTGGCTACCCTTCTCCAAAATGGCACCGATGCTGCTGACGGGAAAGGGCTGCACATGCACAGAATGGCTCGGTAGCTATTTTACGCATGCACAGTGTTTTTTAAAATTAATTTTTAATTTTTAAAAAAAATTAAATTAAAAAAAGGTGGAATAAACAGAAATGGTAGGGTCATTCATTTACAACTCTCCCTCCCCCCCCAAAAAAAACAAAGTGGTTTTGGTAAATTAAAACGAAAATGAAAATGAACAAGGTGCCTTCCGCACTCCCATACTACGGGCCCACGCAGTTCCCACTCTGCATTTGGTTTTATTCAGCTCTGGGTCCAGCTCACTATGTGATGTTAATCACTTCAAAAGAGCTATGCAAATTTACACCAGTCGTGGATACATTTTCCTGGGTTTTTTTTATCCCTGAATAAATCCAAGACTCAGATCGAAACAGCTGTGCTGCCAAAGGAAGACGTTTCTCTTTCACACCTTCTATGGTTCCTTCACCGTTCATCGAACGAGGGCGGAGAATGTGTGACCCCCGAGGCCAGGGGTGTCTGCCTGTTTGGGGGGAGCGAGTGGAGCAGGTGAGAGGCCGTGCATGGGCTGTGAGGGAGAGGGACGAGGTGCCAGGCCTCACTGTATTGAATGTGTCTCTCTGTGTACTGGGCAGCCGCGGTGCCGCAGCTCCGCTAGGAAGCGACGAGTGATGGTTGAGGAGAGAGACTGTCAATCGGGTGTGAGTGAAGGCTGGTGTTGTGGTGCTGAGGTGAGCGTTACGTCTTGTGGATGGCTCGGAGAGCAGGATGTCAACAGTTAATAAGTTCATAATGTGGTCTCTTCCGCAGGCCAGATTCAGGCCAGATTTATAACCCGCTCCACCATGTCTTTCCTCCCCCTTGCCAGTTCGTTATTGTTCAATTACTGTCTGGCTTCTCTCTTTAAGGGCTCTGAGTGTAAATATCTCCATTTGGGGACCAGATGCCATTGCAGTCGATAGTCGCATAATCCTATAAGGCAGAGCCATAAGTAATCCCATCACTGTTTGACGGTGGCCTTTGGGGATCAGATACGTTAAGAAAAGATCATAATGTTGTCAGTACGCATGCTTCCCACATGGTGTAACTGACAGGGACAAAAAACAGCCTAAGAATTAGAGTATTGCATTAGGACGCAAGACTGGAGGCGTCTTGGAGTAATGGGACGCTCGGCTTTCCATCTCCCTCTGGACCACTAGCCAAAATTACCACCTGCTGGGTACTGGTGGCCCATGTGGAATGGACTCGTCTTAGTCTAAGATCCTCAGAAAACAGCCAGCCACATGAACGGAGAAGCCAAGGATTTGGCTGGACATGAGCAACACTCTAGCCAATGGGTTGAGGAACCGTTGGTCCGAAGGCCAAATGGGCCCTATGGTATTAGTTTTTATTTGGCCTTTATCCAGTTCCTGGCCAGATCTGACCTAGATCTGGCCTCTGGATCCAGTTCCTACTCCCAGTTACCAGAACTTCCTATATCATATAGGATTCCCCATTTTGTACTTCACATGCAGATTTTTAATATATGTCACCCACCCCGAGATGCCGGGAGCAGGAGGGACGGGGGAACAAAATTTGTGAAATAAATAAATCGTGGTTGTAGGCTGCCCCGAGTCGCTATGCGGGAGGGGCGGGGTATTAAATGTGTTTATTTGTATATATTTATATATTATGTGTATTAATTAAATTAAATAAACTCTCTCCGAGATTTCAGAGAGGGAAAGGAGAGCCGTTTTAGTCTAGAGGGAAACCATTTTTTGCAGGGAATTCTAGTTCATTTTAACCCACCACTCTGATCAGATTTCATCAGAATGCGGACCAGCCATGATTTGATTCCTGTTCCAATGGAGGACTGGATCAGAAGCCCGTCGCCACCTCCTTTTGCTCATACACACACACACACACACACACACACACACACACACACACACACACACACACACACACACACACACACACACACACACACACAATGCTATGTACACACACACTACACTGCACACGCACACGGTTGCATGTGCCAAAAGGTATTTTATTAAAGGTGCACACACAAAACGACACTTCACACTGTGTTGTACAACATCGCACGGCACTATTGTGTGCAAGCGGATTAATCAAAATCCTTTTTGCGCATTTGTAAAAGAGTTTTTTTGCAGCTTGCATGTGCACAGTGCTGCACTCGAAACAGTCTGTGGAGATCCAGCGCAACTGAATTTCCGCACTGGATCTCCATGGGCTATTTCAAAAAGGTGGATTTAATCAGCAAAGAAAAAGGCATTGACCCACTTAAATCTGTTCCTGGCAAGATGGATCATTTGTCATGAGCGTGTAGAATAAGTGTCAGAATTTTGCATTCTACTATTCTGACCTGCTGGGAAAAAGAAATGTTCTCTTCTGCCTTTGCACCCTGTAATTCAACTGCTCCAAAGCACCCTAGTCATGTCAGCAGGTTGGTTCTTTGCATGATGAGATTCATTTCCCCTGCCAGAGAAACATTGAAATCTAGAGAGGATTGTGTTGAGTGCTGCTGGTAAAGTTGCAGCAGGAGCAGAAAGAGGAGAAAATCATCTTGGAAATAACAGAAACCCTTGGAGTGATGTGCAAGTCTCTAATCTCATTCCCCACTACATTAAAATTGTTCCCAAGCAGGGTTTTTTTAAAAAATAAATAAATAAATATTGTTCTAGTCCATAACTATCCTCCTAATATCATTTCCATGTAATTCTTCTGCAAGAGCGGTGAGTCTTATGGGCAGGATCCAGCCAAACCTTAGAAATGATATCATTTAGGAGTGCAAAGAGAGGCTGGAGATTAGTTTCTTGTGCAGCATTACATTTCGAAAGAGCTACTCTGTGATCCTACTCCTGCAATCCCTTATACGTCTGGGAGCCCTGGTTTCTGCTCACGTCGCTCCACTAAAACCAATGGTGCTGCTCCAGGAAGGAAAGGCGACCAAGCAGTCGCTCATTCATTTTTAAAAAAAAACACTTATATTTCTGAACTGCTTCCTGCTAGCTTTTAAATCTCCCTTTCTGCTGATTCTTTTATGATTCCAAATTCTTTGCATCAGTAATAAAGGATCATGGAAGTGGGATAGTGGAGAGAGTTGCCCGCTGTGTTACAGTAGTCTGAAAAGAGAGTGTGGTTGTCATCTCGCTCCCAAAAGTAGCAGACGGCGATAAAGTCGTTCGGATGATCTTACTAGTCTGAGGAAAAGCCTTCACCAGCAGAAATTGATCTAATAAAAGAAATCGTCGGAACTACTTTGTTTCCATCTCACAGACATGTCACTTTATGATCACACTCTTTAAGGTCTCTGTCACATGTTGCAAGTCGTGTTTGGGTCTTGGTAAGCCCAGCAGAGTCCCAGTTGCTCCTATTAAATGTCTGGAGATTTTGGAAGGGGAATTGAGGGCTGGAAGAATCCCATCAAATCCTAAATTCACAGGCCAAAGACTTGAGGTTTGGCATGTCTGATGAACACTCCGTTCTCCAGGATGCGTGAAGATCTGAAAGACACTTCCTGCCATTGCTTAGCAGCGTCTTCCAGCGGCTCGTGTGTGAGACTCCAACCTCAGCTATATAGCTTCTAGATAGAGGTGGTTCAGAACAACTGTTCTGTTCTCGCAGACATTTCTGAAACTTTTCCGATTGGAATCCGGGTTGAAATAGGAAGGAAGGAAGGAATGCACAATGTGCAAAATGGCGCTGCCCATAACCAAAAGGGCAGCATTGGAATATCCCAATCAGGTTGTACCGCAAAAAAATGTAAGTTGATCCGGGTACCGGATATTCAATGGGTATACCCATTTTTACTTCTACTTGTTTCAGCTCTAATCCTGGTTCCTGTGAATTCGGAGACGTCCTCTCCAGATGGAGTTGCCAACTTCAAGGGGATTTTAAAGGCCTCAAGGAGACTCTTCCAAGCACACAAGCCAGTTTCAATCAAGACACACTGAAATTACTTTGCTTTGTCTTGGCATCTCCTCTTTTAAACATAACTAGGCATTCTCGCAAATGCATTCCAATGGGACCCCAAACTCAGGGCTCTTTTGGAAGTTCCAATTACACAATTAGTCCTTATTTAGCCAGGGACGCCTGACTCTAGGTCCCCCGGGTTTCCTGGCTGGCGACGATGGGGAGGGCATTCTCGGTGGTTGCACCTAGGCTGTGAAATTCCCTCCCGATGGAGGCCAGCTCTTCTTTCGGAGACAGTGTAAGACCTGGCTGTTCCTCCAGGCCTTTGGGGAGGGAGATGGCTAGATGGGTGGGGGCGGAGGGAGGGTTTTGATTGCTTTCCGCTCTTTTAGTATTTTATGGTTTTAAGAATTTTTAGCTGGTATTTTTTATCGTTTTATTTGAATGATTGTTGTACCCTGCCCCGAGCTGCTATGGTGCAGGAGGGGGAGGGATAAAATATTACAAAATAAATAAAGAAATCTAACACCTTCCTCCAATGTGTGCTTCACTGTCCTTGGCTGAGCATCTGGCAAAAGGATATTGGGGACTATTTTCAGCAACACATCAGTGCACAAGTGTTGGCAAAGCAGCCCACTTTCTTCTTTCCCCATTAAAAGCCATACATAAGATCACTTCCTCTGTGAGAACAGGCTGATGAACTGTCTGGAGAAGAACAGAATATCAGAAGAGAGAGACTTGGTTTTCCAGAGCCATCCCTGTGTCTTATCCTCCTCCTTCCCTTAGCAAGGAGGCATTCACCCAAGCCCTTGATTTTTATGCGTTTATGGAGTATCCAGTAGTTTTAGAGCCTGGCAAATAGCTCAGACTCTGGGCAGAAGCTCAGCCCGCCCTCCTTCCACTCTGTAGCAGGGCAAGCTGATGCGGCAAGACTTGATGGGCTCAGCTCCATGATTCCTGGCCCGCTAAAGCTCCCCCGCTAAAGTCAACGTGGTTGCCAACCAGCAGTTTGGAAATGAGCCAGCAGGTTTGGGATATTATCCAGATCTGACTATCCCAGTAATATCTAAACCAGTTATTCATATAGTCCTTCATTTGGCTTATCCTGCTTAGAGCTGAAAGAAGTACCTGGAAAAAAATAATCGGTAAGCTGTGCCCATCAAAATGACAACACTCCATCCAACCCGATAACATTGGGAACTGAATGCTGCCTGATTAGTGCCCACCCAATGTTTGCCAGTTTTCGTCCTGATTTTCTAACTTCCGGTACTGATACATCTTCCTGTCTGGATTCCTGTAACAAATTATCATTTTACCAATCCATAAAATGGTAAATTGGTAAGTCAGGGTATTTTCAGATGTTACAAGATCACGCTCAACCACGGTGAATTCCCCGTGGGTGAACATGATCCCGTAACGTCTGGTCAGTGTTACGTCAGATGTTCACCCCTGTGAATCACGGGGGGGGGGGGGAATCAGATTTACCACGCTTCCATCCCTCCTCCCCAGAGGAGGAACGGAAGCGTGGTGAATCTGATTTCCACCCTCCCGTGATTCACGGGAGTGACCACCCGGCGTAACACTGACCAGACGTGACGTTGACATGCTCAAGCATGGGGAATTCCCCATGGTTCAACGTGTCAATGTCATGTCTGGCCGATGACCACGGCCCGGAATCGGCAGCTGTGCTCGCCGCCGATTCTAGGCCGTGGTCAATTTCCCGGGGGTGGTCGGGCGCTGCGGCCATATTGGCCACAGCGCCCACCCGTCTCCGGGAGGGCGGGCTGCTGTTGGAGAGTGGGGGGGCTGGGCTGTGCGGCCACACGTTCGGCCACGCAGCCCCCCCCCCAGATTCCCCGCCGGGATTGGCCAACACGGGGAATCTGCAGGGTGTTTCTGTGACGGGGCGAATTGAGCCCGGTCACGTCTGAAAATACCCTCAGTAACAGCAATACCTAGGGCTGAGATGAGAGCAAGTATTCCCAACCATTCAGGAGTGATGGCAAGTGGCTGTCGGTACTTAGCCAGTTTCCGGTGATTCCAAGCTTCTGCCTTTTTTTTTTTTTTCATCATTCCCGTCACTTTCTGAGACTTTTTGTCACTTTTCATCCCTTTCCAGGACTTTCCGTCACTTTCTGGGACTCGCTGAGATTTCTCATTTCAGGCCTAGTAATATCCATTGGTTTTGAGTAATCAGTTACTTTACTCAATACCTGGGTACCAATCAGACACCCAACAGACTGCTAAAAATGCAGGGATTACCCACAGGTAGAAAATGTGTGACCTTTTCCAGCTCTAATCCTGTTACTTCGTTACTTAGAGCTACTCATACCAGCTCTAAGGGGTAGACTCCTCCCCCACTCCTGGCCTAATAGGATCTCAGACTGCCCCCCTTCCCCAATTTAAGAACTGAAGTTGGCCTTGAGAGATAAGCCCTGACTTATACAAATAGCAGATGAATCCTCAGGAGCTTTCAGGCTGTAAATGCAGCTAGCAGACTTAGGCAGCGCTTTCGGTATGAATCATAAACAAGGAGGTAATGTAACTGCTTGCACATTTCTGGAGCTGGGTTTTGAGGTTGCCCCCTTGCTCTGCTGGGAATTGAAGCCAAGATCCTAGTGTAAAATCAGATAATTTATCATAGCGTGGATGCCTTATTAAGATTTATTGGAAAAGCTTTCGATAGTGCAAGAAAACTGTTTCCAGCAGTTGTCCGGCCTAGCAAAAAACAAGCCAGCGCTTCAGATGAAATTGTGCTATCCGTTCCAAATCCCCTCACGCTGACTCACAGCCAAGACAGGGTAGAGACAGAGGAGCTGCCCAGATTCAACAGCATATCCGTAACTTTTATCTCGAGTGCATCCAAGTCTCTGCTAGGAAACTGATGAACTGAGAGGGGATGGGTAAAAGAGAGAGGCTGCCATGTTCCCCCTCTTTCTCTGCTGTTTCTTTGCGATTTATGACATGGTTTTTCCTTGTATTAACTCTTTAAAGCTTTGCGGAAGGAAAGCTCGGTGAACAATGAAATGTTATTGTGCTGAAATGGCTACAAGCCGGCCAGTGGGCTACCTCCCTACCAAAATGTACTGGACCCCCAGATTTCTCTCAGTGGACAATTGTACTGGACCCTGCAGTATTTTGGGGTAATCAGGTGCCTGACCCGGTACTCAGGTACCAACTGGGCACCCAATAGGACCACTGGAAAAGGACAGAATTAACCAAGGTACTATCAGTTATGATGGCGATCCAGAACAAACTTAGAGGAGGGTCCAAAACCTGCAAGAATGAATATACATTAAAACCTGAGGAGGAGGTAAATAATCAGGCTCTTTGGTTACCATGTCTGTGTAGGCTTCGATCCTGTGATTTGGGTTTAAAGGACCCAATAAAAGCGGGAACATCATCTCTCTCCGTGCAGCATATGGTTTAGTGAAGTGATCTTCATGGAGGTTGTTTGCAAAGTGTCTAAGCAAAGCTGCAGTTAATGAGGATTACCGGCACATGTCTATAGGAGATCTGGCCATGTTCAAACCAACCAGGGATCAACAAATACTCAGAGATGACAGGAAGTAGGGGCCATCTGGGGGAAGGTGTAGCATAAAGGAGAAACAGCTACCTGGTTTGGTACCTGCAGGCAATACTTGCATTTTCAGGTACCTTCTTGAGTATCCAAAATGGTACCCAAATGGCAATCGAGCACTCAAAACCCTGAAATTTCATAATGTTACAAAGCTCAGAAAAGGGGCAGGGCATCCCCTTTGTTCTGACCTGTTTCAATTGTGGCTGTGATCGCTGCCTAAAGGGCCTAGAAGCAGTGGAGCCAGTCAGGAGCCATGAAGGTACAACTTCATCCTCTTGCACTTCCCCTCCTGGAACCAATGAGGACCATAGGTGATGGCCATGATGCTCTGGTCACTTGGCCAGCATCCTTTCACAAGAGTTCCTTCAATCTCCCCCTGGATTTCCAGACCTCCCTTGACCTCGTTTTAGCTCAGGTATTCCTTAGCACATCTCCAAGATGGAAAATAAAGGCAAGCTCAGTTCTGAGCAACGTGCCATTGACAGGATCATTAACCTCCTGCTAACCAACTGGGGCCCAACACAACGGTGCCAGCCATAACAGTCTGTGTGCCAAGAGAAAAGGAAGTTCCTGAGTAGTTCACTGGCTTTCATGAATGGCCAACTGCATGCATTTCCTGACTCAGGACTCCTTGGCTGCCTGCACTTGGACTGAAAACTAGGCCTCCGTGACTGTATGGAGTCTGTGGGAGTTGTGGATACTGACAAAGAAGAGACCAGATAATTTAGCCCAGAAGCCCTCCTGGTGGAAGGTTCTTCACCAAATGAATGGCCTATTCTGGTGTTGCCACTGGCGTTGGGGCATGTCCGAGGAGTGAGTGCACAGGCCAAGCTCTGCCAAAGCCTCCCAGACTGTAAACGAGTGCCGAGGGAAAGTCCAGTAATGCCATTCCCTCTCTGCCGAGCCTCTTCACTCTCTTTGCCAGACACCGTCCAAAGAAAACACATTATGCTCTCAGAGAGGACAAGCCCTCAAAAAAAAAAATACAGTCTACCAACAGAAGCGAGCAGCCTAAGGCGGCCTACAGCAGACTTCCAGCCTGTCACAACACTTGCACACAGCTCTCCCACCCCAAGTAAAATATGAGCCGCTTCCACGAGGCTGACGCTGAGTTGTTTATTGTTAATACCGTGCCGCGGCAATGCGAGAAAGGGCTCCTCCTCCTTGGTGAATTTGCTCAGTCTAGAATGAGCAGCTCATGGGGGTGAGTCTGTGTTAATCATAGGCTAGTGTAAAGTAAGTACCCACAACAGTGGGGTACCCTTTGAACTTCCAGCACTCAAACCGAACCAAATATTTAAGGTAGTTTTTGGCACCTGAATTGGCTTTCGATCAGGTAGCTGAAATACCAAACTACTGACAACTGGTATACCAAAATAGAGATTTTGTCCTAGATTTTGGGAATCCGGGCATTGTTTCAATTATGGGGGTAAATTTGGGTCGTTGTTTCAGGTAAAACTGGCTACCAAAATTTTGTGGTTTTTTGAGTACTTGAATGGTATGCAGGTACCGATTTTGATGCTCAAAATGGTACCCAAAATGCAGGTCTTACTGGCCGGTACCAAATCAGGTACCCGTTTCAACTCTAGCCCTGTGCTAGAGGGCCTCTAGTCCCTCAGGACTCTGCCTTGGAGCTTGGGTTTTGCTTTTCCGGTGACAAAGATTGGGCTGTATCTGTATATGGGGGGGTAGTGACCATGGAGCAAGTGGTTTCAGTTGAGCCTGGACTCTGGGGAGGGGCAATACCCTTTGTAAGCAGTGGAAAGTTTCAGAGTGGACAGAGGTGGAGTGCTGGCTCTGCTCCCTCACCTACTCACTCTGAAAACTTTCTTCCTTGTGGGGTTGTTGCTGTGTCAGGGGAGAGGGGAAGGTGCTGGGAGCTGAGCGTCACTGCCTTCATGGGCAGACCCTGCTCCTCACCCTGGAGACTCTGCCTTCTTGGTTACAGGGCCCATAATTGGCTCATGATGCCTGGCCCGCCACTGCACAGTGAAACATAAGGAAGGAGGCGGCCTTTCATTTGCCTTAGTCTCTGCTCTTGACTGACTCTCGGGGTGTGCAGAAGACACCCATACTGTTTTGTTTTCATTTACAAAAAACTCTTAGTTGTTTGGGGGTGGGGGCACAAATGACCCTACCATTTTTTGAGAGGCTGCTTGTTTTATTAAAAATTTAATTTTAAAAATTCACTGTTCGTGCACAAATGGTTTCCAGGCCGCTCTGCACATGAGCTTCCCTTTTCCAAAATGGTGCCAAGGCAGCTGGCAGCATTTCGGAAAATGGAGCACATACCCAGAATGGTCCGGTGGCCCATGTTGCACATGTGCAGTGATTATTATTATTTTTTCCCTAATATTTTGTTTCTAAATTATTATTAAAAAAAATTTAAAAATCCTAGTGCGTGTGCTCAAAATGGCTGCCAGGTCATTCCATGCATGCCCTTTTCCAACAAGGTGCCAGCAACATCAGCACCATTTTGAAAAAGTGCAGCCCACGGGCCCATGGATGGACTGGCTGCCCTTTCCCAAAATGTTGGGAAAGGGTGAGCGTGCGCAAAATGGTCCATTCTCTGGAAGCACTGCGATTTTTTAAAAATTATTTTATTTTTTAAATGAAAAAGGATGAAAGCAAATGACAATTGTTTGATTAGTCATCTATTTTCGTATCTTCCGTAACTAAAACAAATGTGGATCCAGTTGTTTTAGTTACTAAAGAAACGAAAACGAATTGCACACCTGTAACTGACTCACTACAGTGAGAAGCCTTTCTGAAGCGGTGACCCTAAGAGGGCAGCTCCCGCTCGAGGCACAGAGGAGACCCGGCGGCGGTACTGATCTTCTAGCCCATTCTCTCCCTATCCATAGCCTACATTTGGCCCCCGCACGTGAGGTTCTCCACTAGAGTTGAAACATGTATCCGCAAAAAAGGGTACACCTGTCACAATTCCAGTACCCAAAATGGACCAAATATTTTGTTCCCCAAACCAGTTTTCAGTTGCCTAACTGGAATACTGGTATACCAAAAACTACTATACCAAAATACCGACAACCAGTATAACAAAAATCCCAATTTTGTCTGAACTTTGTGCCGAATTTCATCCCAAACTTTTGGGGGATTTCAGGAAAATTCTGTGAGCTTGATCAGTATTCGGGTACCTATTCAGATACCTGAAAGGGTACCCCCAAAATGCAGGTCTTACCCGCAGGTACCAAATCAGGTACCCGTTTCATCTCGCCAACCTTTCGCCAGAAGAATTGCTCTGCAAAGCTTGAAAGCTTGCGTAAACCCACCAACACCGGTGTCCCCTTCTCCACCTCTTCCCTCCCAAACATTAGAGAATAGAGGCTATTAGATTTGACCTTATTTTAATAAGGCATTGAATTTGGAGTTAGAGGGGGGAGGAAATTATTTTCTAAGAGTAAAGACCAATATACATGAACAGATGAGTAGTTTTGTTACCAGACAGACCGGCAAAAGGAGCTGTCGCACACTGGCTTAGTACGGCATGTTAAAAACTTGCTTTTTTAACACTTTGGGGGGGAAGGAGTCTATGAATAATATTTGGACTAGCACTGAGCACTGGGGGAAAACAGAGCCTCCACAGAGCTGTCGGGAGGGACTCAGGAGCCTTGCTGTGAAACTGGAAGCTTCAGCTAATCCTGTTTTCCAGCGCTGCCCTGAGCGAGAAGAGGACATCAACTGGACAAACTTGGAGAGAGAGAAAACTCAACTTTCCTGTCTTTCCGTCCCTTGACGGTTGTTTTGGAGGCTGCTGACTTATTTAATTAATAATTTGTTTCAGAGGCTGCTGGTTCCATTTCTTCCATTGAGTCGGTGTTGAAAGGAAGATGTTTTGCCACAAATGTCATATCCATATCCATGTCATATCCATCAATTATGCCCAAATTTGATCCAACCGCACATGCGAAAACCATGTGCTCGTGAGTTCTGGATCACGCCCAATGTTGATAAACCATTGTAAGCTGGCTTGAGGTCAGAACTAGGCCCTGCTTAGAGCTGCAACTGGTCACTTGCCAAATCTGGCACCCCATTAAATATAGGACACCCCATCAAATGCCGGTATTACCCACGGGTAGTCAAGATGCTACCTGATGCTCTCCGCATCCTGCTTTTCAGATTCATGGTCCCAAGGTGCAGAATCTGCATGGAGCTGCCCGGTGTTTTTGCGATTGGCGGTGTGTTTGAGTCTGGACTGGTTTGGAGGATAAAGGGCTATGATCCACATTATTATTTGAATCAGAGTTCTGATTTTGTGCCACTTAAGATTTGGGGATGTGAGACTATGGGGTTCTAATTCACAGTGATCTGTGTATTTCAGAAATGTATTCAGTCCATCGATGAGAATGGGGCCGGCACTCTCATTTCCTTTCTCTTCCCCTCCTCCCCCCCCCCACCAAGGAGTACAGACAACAGTAGTTTGTCAGTTATTGTTTTGTTTTCCAATCTAGGCGTTATACTTTAAATTAGTGCAAATCGTCTCGGGGTACAAATCTAAATTGGAGCATTTGTTAAAGCAAAGAACTGTTTGGATTTAGTTCATGAATTTGGAAAGTCCCGTTCAGTTCAGTTCTATAAATACATGCATGTTCCTTTATCTATTAACTATATAAATAAAAATGACCAGCTTGGCAGATTTTTTTTTTTTTAACTGTGTCTTTCAATCCTTACTGCAGTGCTTCTCTTAACCATCAATGGATACTTAAATAATGCATAAAACTGTCTTATTAAATGCCTATGGAATATTTATGGGGAGGCACATCAGAGGTTGAAAGATAATCTTCATTTTCCATTCCCTTTGGGATAATCAGATAATTAGGTACCAACTCCATCATTTGTTGATTGGTTTTACATCCTGTGCCGACAATACCTTCACAGACAGAGAGCACAGATGTATCCAAGCCAAGTGGTTTTCTCCAACGTTGTCAGAACCATAAGCAAGACAAAAACTAGACAATGAAGAAAAGTTAACGACACTTGCCACACCCACAATATTCTTACCACCGAGTTTAGGTCGGTGCTGGGAATATACAGCAATAATTTTCCTGGATCTCTGCATAAGAAAAGAACTAGGATCAAGTTTCTTTCTAGGACTTCTCACGTTCTTTCGAGTTACTTGGGACCGTGCAGTGGCAGCTGAAACAGAACTCAGATCCTTCTGTTGAAAAGGTCCAGGACCCTAGCTCTTGAACTAAAAATAAACTCTTTTTTAGCTGTTATCTTCCAAGTCCAGTGGCGAACAGTGGCTCTGCTCTGGCTCATCCAGTGAAGGGAAGTGTGACATAACACAATAGATTAGGTATTGGAGTAGATCTGAAACGGGTAGCGCATTTGCTACCCATGAGTAACATCTACATTTTCAAGTAGTCTGTTGGGTGCCCGAACGGTACCCAGGTACTGATCACCTGATTAACTAAAAATACCAGATATCACCGTTACTGAGTTACTGATTTACCAGTCGGTAAAATGGTAAATCAGAACAGGAAGTAAAAAACAAAACAGTAACAGAAGTTGACAAATTAGAGATGGGCGAACAGAACCGAGTTCAGAAATTCGGTTCGATTCAGTTCGGAAATTCAGTTCAGTTTGGAAGTTCGGTTCGGTCAACCGAACTATTTAAGTTCGGTCCGAACTCCGAACTTCCAAACAAAGCTTGGAAATTCAAACCCCATTGAACTAAATGGAATATTATCTTTTAGGGATGGGTGAACAGAGCCGAGTTCAGAAATTCAGTTCAGTTCGGTTCGAAAATCGAGTTCGGTTCAGAAGTTCGGTTCAGTCAACTGAACTGGTCAAGTTCGGTCCAAACTCCGAACTTCCGAACCGCGTTCACCCATCCCTACAAATAAGTACAAGAAGTCCGAAAATCAGTACTAAAATGGTAAATCAGTACATTGGGGAGCACCTGAGGTCACCAGGTCACACTGAGTACCAGAATTTCAACAGGTAAGCCCATTTTTGTGTGTCCTCATTTCAGCTCCATCTCAGAGTGATTTGCTGCATGTTCCAAAAAGAGTGTAAAATTTCCAGGAATGCTCAAGCACCGGAGGAGCTAGTTTTTCATGTGCAAATACTATTTGCTTATTTGGGAAAACCTTCCAAAGAAATATTTGTGTCCTAAACACAATTTGCATGTTTGCTTCTTCAAGTGCTTTGGGTTGGATATTCTGGCTGTTTTGCCCTTTTCATTTCAGCTATTCCGTATTCTCATATTCAAAATGAATCCATGAAGCAGAAATGTCCACTTTGTTCAGTTGTCCCTGAAGCAGGAAAATTCATTTAGTATATTGGATTTATTCCTTTCAGCTCGACTTTGGGACCAAAATGAATCCTGCACTCAAATTTTCTTTCCTTACGAATATATATTTCTATTTCTTGGGGTGCTACAGAAGCAGGAAGGTGAAATCTGCTTGCTGCCCAATCCAAAGTGCATGCACGTACCGAGTGCGCGTTGCATGCACGCACTCTGGGGCTGATTCAAGGTCCACACACACATGTTTAGTGCACGCTCTGTGCATGCTTGATGTGTGCATTGAACACCCTTGGTGTGCACCATCCATGGACAACATTTTGCTCATGTCATGTGCATGCTCCATGCGTGGCACAAGCATGCGCGTACTAAACATGCGGACCTTGGATCACCCCCCCAAGTGCTCGTCACAAACACACCAAATGCAGGACATACACACGCCATGTGTGCACCAGGCACAAACATGCATACAGTGTGCGCACAGCCTGCGCTTCAAGTGTGTTTGCTGTGCATGTGGGGGTACACGCACACTGCATGCATGTACTTGGTGTGTACACATATCTTGGATTGGCCCCTTAGACTCGTACCTTATTTGCACGTACATGTTGGTTTGGTTTGTAGATGGTTCAGAAATTCTGAGGTACGTATGCTGCTTTGTTATCCTTCGGTAGCATTTAGCTTCCGCTTGCTGGAGTTCTCTCTTTAATAATAATATTAATAATGAATAAGGAATAATTTTATTTTTATAGCACCCCTCCCTCTCCCAGATTGTGCTCGGAGCTAGAGCTGTAACAGGGAGCTGATTTGCTACCCCCCTTGGCAATACCCACATTTCAAGTACCACATAGGGGTCTCAACAGATTGCTCAATTACCGATCAGGTAACCAGATACCTGAAAAATCGGTGATCTATGGTAGCAATTTTTCAATTTTCCAATTACCAAATGGATGGAAAATGAAAAATTGGGACAGAAACAAAAAAAAATCGGGAGCGGAAGTTGAAAAATTGGGACCTGAAGTCCATTTTCAAGGATGTAAAACCAAAAAAAAAAATAGGTGTTGGAAGTAAAAAATCGGTACAAAAGTTGAAAAATCAGTACAGCAGTTGGCACAATGGGACATCGGGTACCCAAATAGGGACAAAATTGGGTACCAGTTGACTTGAACTTGAATGTTGGTACCAGTTGGTATCTGATGTTGCCAGGTTGATTCGGGTACTGAAAAATTGGACGGGTTTACATTTCACAAGCATAAAATGCAGTAAAATATAAAACAATATAAGATCAATTTAAAAACACTTTAAAATGGAAAGAGAGACTGAGAGGTACAGAGTACATTAAGGGGAACAAACAGAAATGTTGCTTTAGGTGGGCGTTAGGAACGGCAGAAAAAGTTAATGCCGTGCAAAAACTAACAAACAAAAAACCACAAGCCAAACAAAAACAATAGTTATAAAAAGGACCTAAAGGTGGGATCTGCTTTCCAGTGGAGCGAGGTGCTTGGTGAGAGGGTGGGCTCTCCTTCACAGGAGGTATTTTTATTCATAAACCACTTATTTATGGGTTTTCTGTCTCAGAATATCAACTTTCTGGTCCCGGAAAATCAACTCCCTGTGCCGGGAAACTACTTACAGGCACTTTTTAAAAGATTTCCGTACTGATTTTTGTTTCCCAACTCAATACTTTGATTGGGTATACCAATAATACCAACTGGGAATCAGTAAATTGAAAAATCAGTACTAGAAGTGCCCCATTTTTTCAGGTTTCCGGGTACCCAATCAGTACCCAGGTAACCCATTGGGTACCCAATGCAGTATCTAAAAAATGCAGGTATTACCCTTTGGCTTAATTTAGTACCTATTTCAGTTCTACCTCTGAGGTCCCTTCCAACTCTATGATTGTAGAACAGATTCTGCTTCAGTGATGAATTTTTAATAATAATCTTTATATAGCACCCCCTACCATGGTGCTCAGAGCGCTTTGCATATAACTAACAAGCACAACGTTTAAAATCCTCACAACAACCCTGTGAGGTAGGTTAGGCTGAGAGAATATTGTGACTGGCCCAAGGTTACCCAGTGAGTTTCTGGCTAAGACGAGACTTGAACCGGGGTCACCCCCTAGCTCCCTGTCCAAGTGCTGCACACTTAGCCATTTCTCCACACTGGCTCTCTTTTGCCTTTGAAAGGCTCAGTCCTGTATTTTCTGTGCATTTAAGAATCATGACATTTGTGGCTATTTGAAAAACATGGGCTCAGACCCTAAAGCTGAGAAATGGCTTTTCAAATTAGCCTTTTCTGACATGTTCTGCAGCACAAGATCTGACAGCTGCGCACATGGGAAAGATTTACCTGCTCCTGGAATTCTGTCAGATACTTGGCAGGTGATGGCAGTGACTGTGTGGAGTGAACAGATGGGGGGGAGTTTTGTCCAATACTCTCATTTTCATCTGGACACATTAAAATAATATTTGTATGTTGAAGGCCAAATCATTCTTGAATGTTTGCATAGTGCATATTATCTGCTCAGTGCAAAGCAGTCCATGCGTGATGTGTGTGCAACCTTTGTATAGGGACTGCAGCGTGCAAAAACCCATGCACAATATGCACAACTGTAGTATTTGGCCCTTTTTACACGAGCCGTTCCCACGTATGGACACCCATCGTCCACGCGTGGGAGAGTCTGATGTAAATGTGTGGGGGGGGTGCATGCTCCCGCGACCCACATATCCCCATGCATCCCCTCCCATGTATGGAGCAATTGGCGAAAACACCGGTTGCTTGAGGCGGGGGGGGATCGGTGTGGGTCCATGTGCACCGGCTTCCCTTCACCATCCATGCTGCAGCACACCCACGGGCCACACCCACAGCCATGCCCCATTTAAAAAGTGCCTTTGTTAATATACAGGTAAGAAACAGGAGAGTGGCAGGTCCAAAAGTTGTTGGAAGTCAATAAATCGATAAGAATGTCAGAAAATTGCTACCAGAAGTCAACGTTCCAGGACTGGAAGTCAACATTCCATGACATTCGGTACCCAAATCAGTTCACAATCAAGTAGCGATCAGTAAACTACTCAATACTGTTGGATCGATTCAGGTACCAGAAATTCTATGAGTATACCCATTTTACCGGTACTCATTGCATCTCTAATTTGGGTACATGTTGGAAATGACCCCTGGGTGAAAGACAGGGCTGCGGGGAGAGGAGTAGGTAGAGCTGAAATGGGTAGCACGTTTGCTACCCACGGGTAATATCTACAATTTCAGGTAGTCTGTCAGGTGCCCCAACCAGTATCTGAGTACTGAGTAGGGCACCCGATTATCCAAACCACTGGGCATTACCATTACCAAGTTACGGATTTTCCGTTTTACTGACCAATTTTGGAGATGGAAAACTGCTAAATCAGGATGTGGCTTTCTGTAAATCAGTACATCAGTACATCAGGTAGTCCACTGATCGGGTACCAAATAGTACCTGATGTTACTACGTCAAATTGGGTACTGTCATTCTGACAGGCATAACCATTTTTCGTGCACTATTATTATTATTATTTATTTATTTTATTATTTTATTTTAATGTATTAATTTATTATTTTATTTTATTAATTATAACAACCTCAGCAGCATTGGTGCCATTTTCGAAGAGGGCTGCACCTGTGCAGAATGACCCCGGAGGCCATTTTGCTCATACACAGTGGGGGTTTTTTTAAAAAAAATCTTCGCTGTGAGGCTGCCTCCTCTGTGAACTCGACTCCTCAGTTGCCCTTGCAGAAAAGTGGAGAGGGCAGAGAGTAGCCCAGGACTCAGAGAGAGGCAGCCAGGTGAGTAAAACGTTTTTTCCCCAACAAGTGCAAGGGAGAGTGAGATCCTTGCTTTTCTCACTGAGAATCTGGGTGGTTCTCGACTCATTCCCATTTGCAAGAACTAGCCGAGAACCCCGATTCTCATTGAGAAATGCGAGAATCCGAGAAGTGAGTTTCAGCCCTAGTAGAAGGCAATGCTGTAAATAAAGAATCCAGTAGATTCTAAATAAGATACTATTGATATCCAGATGGATACCCAATAGCACGATAATATGTATCAGATACCCAATAGTAGCGGTTACTTGCCTCAGATCTCGTCTGTACCGATGTTCCTGTTTCCACTGGTCAGTGAGACAAGACGTCCTCCATTCCCTTCCATTTCGGAGAGACTTCACTTTCCAGGATTAAATGACAGGAGCCTTACAGGAACACTATCCATGTTCATAGTATGATTTTATCTTCTTTGAATTGGAAAATGCCTTGCTTCCTCCATGATTTCAGATAAATCACAGCCATCTGCTAATGGTTTTCCTGAGGTTACCCTGTACAGAGAGAGATCTTCCAGCTGGAATCCAAAACCCATTTGGTTTTAAGTTTTATGTTAATTGGAAACATTTCGTGTCGAGCATATGATTAATGCTTGGGATTTTAACTGAAACGAATCCGCTTTCAAACAATCTGGTCTCCTTCCCTGCTTTAAGAGTTTTGTGGCTAAAGATTTACTCAGTAAATTGATAAATGGGTAAAAAAAGCAGAGGGAGACTCAGGTCCTCACTGGGTGGGCATCGGCCCTGCTCCTATGGCCCTTTTGTGCCCAGGTTCCTGGGCAGCTGCCTACCTGATTGGGGGCTATAGCGGGCCCACATCTGGTGGCCCACCAACAGATACACAGGCGGGCCATAGCAGGTCATAACGGGCCAGTGTCATGTGTGTTAACACCGTAAGCTAAGCACGTGATCCTACAGCTTCTCAAGTTCTTGACTATTTCCTTGTCCCTCCCTATGTTCCCCTCTCTTTTGTCTCCCCTCCAAGGTCCATCCTACACTGAGCCACTTGGGACTGGGCTGCCTCTAATCTAGACTGTTGAGCACTGGACACTTTGCTGGTGGTTGTGGTGCGGCAGCGGCGGTGTCGGCGTCGTCATCCAGGACAACAATAACAAGTCTAAAAACTTCCTTTTCTCGTCTGAAGCAGCCTGACTGTCCAAAGTGCGCTTCACGTGTAGAGACTAGAGCGGAAACAGGTACCCGCAAAAACGAGTCTATCCATTGAATTTGCAGTACCCATTTCGACTTGAAAATTTTGAGTACTTTTCAGTTCCCCAAATGGTGTCCTATCAGGAATCTTAAATACCAAAATATCGCATACTGAAATATCATTTTCATCCTGATTTTTCAACTCCCGGTCCTGGATTTTTTTACGTCCGGTACAAGATTTCTGAATTTTGGAGATATTTTTTCTGCATTTGGGGGTTATTAATGGTCTGGGCCCAGCCTATCTGTGGAACCACCTCACTCCCCGGTCCTGGATCGACCCCTTCAGTCAGCTGGGGATGCCCTGTTGGAGGTCCCCCTGGTGCGACGGGGGGTCACGTTCTCTGTGGCGTCACTACGGCTGTGGAACACCCTGCCAGCTGAGGCCTGTTTCTCTGCGTATCTCTCCTCCTTCAGGAGCCATTGTAAGACCTGGCTATTCTGCCAGGCTTTTGGGGGGGGGGGGATGGGTAGCGGGGGGGTTGATTTTAAAAAAAAAATTTAATGCCTTTTATGGACTCCTAGTTTGGTTTGATTGATCTTTTTAATATATTTATATTTTTTGTAATTTGTTATTTATCAGAATGTTTTAATTGATATTATTTTGTTGTGAGCCTCCCCGAGATGCCAGAGACAGGAGGGGGCAGCTTAGAAATGTACGTATAAATGAATATAAATACATTTAGGGCACTCAAAAAAATGGAAAATCAAAATTTTGACCTTTTGGGTACTCAAACGGTATTCAGGGGGCCAAATCAGATACCCAAAAAACAGTACCCCAAAATGCAGGTATTACCCATGGGAAACAAATTGGGTACCCATTTCAGGCCTAGTAGATACATAATGCCACTCAGCAGACTTCCATGAGCCTTTTTTTGCTTGAATGGTAGGGAACAAAAGACCATAGGAGTTTTTTGTGTTGAAAAATAAAACTGGCTAGCTTGCAAGAAAAGGGACATCACACAATTTTAATTCTTTTAGTCCCATCCCTAAACCCCTTCCCCCGTTTTTGCTTTCTTCACTGCAAAGATCTCATTCCCAATTTTGATAACAGTAATTGCTCTAATTTATGACCATCTGAGCAGTTCCCGAGTGCCACCCCCGTTCCCGGCAAGGAAGAATAAACATACGCATGTACATGAGAAGCATATGGTTTTAAAGGAGAGTCTAATCTAAAACAAATATGGTGTCAAGTTGGTGATTAATATCATTTCACAATGAAATGGATATGAAGGCTGGTTATTATTTTTGATCTCTCCATTTATAAGGAGCTGAACCCGTAGTGTGAATGAAAATGGAGTTCGAATCCCTCTAGGAACTATTTTGGGTTTTCTCTAGTTTCTCACATTCTGACCTGAAATATAAGCCATGTTTGGTGTGCCAGACTCCCGATCGCTTCCTTTGACTGGCTGATGTTAACATAAGAACATAAGTACATAAGCAGTGCCATACTGGGTCAGACCAATGGTCCATCTAGCCTGGCATCCTGTCTCCGACAGTGGCCAATCATGGTGGCTTGGGAGAAGCACCCAACAGATCACAATGGGGGATCCATTCCCTGTTGTTTCCCCCAGTTCCCATCATGTTTCCTGTTCCCCGATCCTGTCTGGCTAATAGCTGCTAATAGCTGCTAATGGATCCATCTTCCAGAAACTTGTCTAAACCTCTTTTAAACTCAGCTATAGTACATCTCTAGGGATGGGCGAACGCGGTTTGGAAGTTAGGAGTTCGGACTGAACTCGACAAGTTCAGTCTACCGAACTGAACTTCCGAACCGAACTCGATTTTCGAACCGAACCGAATTTCAGAACTCGGCTCTGTTTGCCCATCCCTAAAAGATAATATTCCATTTAGTTCAATGAGGTTTGAATTTCCGAACTTTGTTCGGAAGTTCGAAGTTCGGACCGAACTCGAATAGTTCAATTAACCAAACCGAACTTCTGAACCAAACTGAATTTCCGAACTGAACCGAACCGAACTGAATTTCCAAACTTGGTTCCGTTCGCCCATCCCTACACCTCTGTCGTCTCTTCTCCAAACTGAAGAGCCCCAACCTACCAAGCCTCTCCTCCTACGGGAGCCCTTCCGTGCCCTTGATAATTTTTGTTGCCCTTCTCTGTACCTTTTCTAGTTCAGCTATGTCTTTTTTGAGATGGGGCGACCAGAACTGCGCACAATATTTCAGGTACGGTCGCACCAGTGATTTGTATAGCGGCATTATGACCTCCTCCATTTTATTCTTTATCCCCTTCTGAATAATTCCTAACATTCCGTTTGCTTTTTTGACGGCTGCTGCGCACTGCGCTGTGGATTTCAGTGTATTGTCCACAATCACTCCCAGATCCTTTTCCTGAGTGGTAACTCCTAGCTTAGTACCCAGCATTGTGTACTCATAGTTTGGATTATTTTTCCCTATGTGCATCACTTTGCACTTGTCCACATTAAATCTCATCTGCCATTTAGATGCCCAGGCACCCAGTCTTGTAAGATCCTGTTGCAGTTCTTCACAGTCTGCTCGTGTTTTAACTACCTTGAATAACTTGGTGTCATCTGCAAATTTGATCACCTCACTCTTAACACCCTTTTCCAAATCATTAATGAATACATTAAACAGCACCGGTCCCAATACAGATCCCTGAGGCACACCACTTTTTACATCTCTCCATTGTGAAAACTGACCATTTAGTCCTACCCTTTGCTTTCTATCTTTTAACCAGTTTCTGATCCATAGTAAGACACTACCTCCTATCCCATGACTTTTTAATTTTCTCAAGAGTCTCTCATGAGGGACCTTATCAAATGCTTTCTGGAAATCCAGGTACACTATATCTACTGGGTCTCCCTTGTCCACATGCTTATTTACACCCTCAAAGAATTCCAACAGGTTAGTGAGGCATGACTTACCTTTACTAAATCCGTGTTGACTCTTCCCCATTAAGCCATGTTTGTCAACATGCCCTGTAATTCTGTCCTTA
The DNA here is from genome assembly GCA_003113815.1 of Sphenodon punctatus. Taxonomy (NCBI): domain Eukaryota; kingdom Metazoa; phylum Chordata; class Lepidosauria; order Sphenodontia; family Sphenodontidae; genus Sphenodon; species Sphenodon punctatus. Next base: position 3,708,817 of record QEPC01011341.1, read on the forward strand.
ATGATGGTTTCCACCATTTTGCCCGGCACAGACGTCAAGCTTACTGGTCTGTAGTTTCCAGGATCGCCTCTGGATCCCTTTTTAAATATCGGGGTTACATTTGCCACCCTCCAGTCCTTGGGTACAGTGGCAGATTTTAGTGACAGGTTACAAATGATTAACAGTAGGGCTGCGATTTCATATTTGAGTTCCTTCAGAACTCTGGGGTGAATGCCATCTGGCCCTGGTGACTTGTTAGTATTCAGTTTGTCAATTTGCTCTAGAACCTCCTCCAGTGTTACATTGATTTGTAACAGCTCTTCCAATTCCTCACCCACAAAGCAAGGATCCGGCATGGGTACCTCCTCCAAATCCTCTGCAGTGAAGACCGACGCAAAGAACTCATTCAGTTTCTCTGCAATGTCCTTATCCTCCCTTTTACTCCCTTGTCATCTAATGGCCCAACTGACTCCCTAGCAGGCTTCTTGCTTCGGATGAATTTGAATTTGAAAAAGGTTTTGTTGCTTGTTTTTGCGTCTTTAGCAAGCCTCCCTTCAAAATCTCTCTTGGCCGCCTGCCTTATTAACACTTTACATTTACTTTGCCATCGTTTATGCTCTTTCATATTATTTTCGTTGGGACTAGCCTTCCATTTCTTAAAGGATGCCTTTTTGGCTCTAATAGCCTCCTTCACCTCCCCATTTAGCCATAGTGGAAGACTTTTGGTCTTCCTGCTTCCTTTTTTAACTTGCGGGATGCATTTAATCTGGGCTTCCAGATGGGTGCTTTTAAACAGCCTCCACGCCTCTTGCAAACTTGTAGCCCTTGCAGCTTGTTATCCCACCAAAGAAGGGGTTTTGCATCACTCTCATATTTCTTGGGGTTAGAGATTAAACAAGGACTGATTTAGTACCTGTAGGTAACACCTGCATGTTTGAGTTCCACGATGTGTATTTCACTGGCCACCTGATCACTCATCTGGTCCTCAGATACGTGGAAAGTAGGAATTTCCAGTGCCAGTTTAACCATTTTCTGGTTACTAACTGGGACAGAAAACAAAAAAACTGGGATTGAAAACCCCCAAAATCGGGACCGAAAGTTGATATTTCGGGACATTCTGGGACATCGGGTCCCCATATTGAGCACTAATCGGGTAGTGATTAATACCCCAAATTTTCGATCCAGTTACTGGAAATTTGTTGGATATAGCCTTTTGTTTTGTGGGTACTCGTGTTGTCTCTACTTGGGAAGGCCACATCATCTGCAAGGCTAAAGAGTATCACATTACTTTTCTAAGATGTGTGTCAGGATCTTAGATCTGAGGTCGAGTCAAGTTGAGAGTCCAGACAAGGCCAAGGGAAGCAGTCTGAAGCATCATTCACATCAGGAGTAGGGCTGTAGTGGAATGTCACAGCAGCAGCTATTTCTGCCGGAAACAGTGTTTCCGCAATTAGTGGTACGGCGTGGCAGAGGCTTTCATTCCGCTAGTTTCATTCTGCTACTTCCACAGTTCTGCTAATTTCATTCCACTACTTCCACAGGCTTCGCAAAATAGCGGAAACATGACATTTTCGCTACTTCCACCATTCCGCCAGTGCCACAAAATAGCGGAACAGCAGTTTTCCGACAGTTTCCGCACTTTCCCCACAATTCCGCTATTTGCAGAATGCCGGCAGAATTAGCGGAATGTCCGCAGAAAAGCCGCGGTGTGGCGCGGGCAATTCTGAAATGGCGGAATGGAATTGCGGCGTGGTAACCGCTGGTGCTGCATCAGCCCTAATCAGGAGTCTGCTCCATGGGAAAAGGTAATACGCAACATCCAATAGCCAAGCAGCGTCAAAGTCCAGGGATTCTGTCCCAGCAGGGTCTGGCATGGAGAAGAACTGGGAAGAGTTGGGGTGGGTGAGGCAAGGCAGAATGCTGTAGACCAAGTCTCTATATGGTTGTTCAAGGCAGAGGTTTGCTTTGACCTAGGAAGTTATATAGGAATCCATGGCCAATCAAGGTACAATTAATAAGCGGCCAATCAGAAGCCTGGCAGTGCAGAGCCTGTCTTCAAGGAGCCATATGTCTATAGTTCCATTGCTTCATCACAGCAGCATGGATCCCACTGCTGCCTACGAACCCAGAGGACCAGGGTTGAAGCCCTGCATTCCCCTTGGATCCTGACATCGTGCTGTGTAACCAGAATTTCACCCATCGGGAGAAGGATGTCTAGAGCTGGCCTGACTGACTAACAGGCAGGAATGCTATACCACAAGCTGGCTACTTTGCTGCGAGGACGGGGGGTGGGGGATGGAATCTCCTGGACTGGGGGTCCTTATGGTGTGTAAGACTGGGATGTGGGTGTGTGGTGGTACGGCTCACTGTGTCCTATCCACCAAAAATTATATACTGCTCCCCCGAAACTGGGTCTTGGTAGGTGAATCAGAACCCTCTGAGACCAAGACAAAGAGCAAAGTTAACAGGAAATGAGCAGGTGGCAGGAGGTACCACTTGCGAAACCCATAGAGTCACGGTAATGAAGAGTGATGATCCAGCATGGACACATTTGATGAGCTGAATGGAACAGGGTTTGGTTGTTGGAGTGACTGAGGTCCCTGGGTGACTACGCAAACAAACCTCGGGTCCATCAGCCAAGAAAATCTATGCCGAATTGATTGTCCTGATTCTCTCTCAAGAGAGCCCTACTCTTCTCAACATGACCAAAAATCCATGGGATATTAACTTGGGGCAACTGCAAGCTGTGGCTGCTGCTGTGGGGAGAGGGGCTGTAGTGATTGGAGGAGCTTACTGTCCCTCTGCTCTTCCCTTCCCCCTCTGCAGGTAAATAACTCCCAGGGCGGGGCCTGGGGTGGGAATATCGGTATTGGATAAATATGATACACCCGATAATCAGGTATATCAGATTAATCCGATAATCACAGGTATCGGCATACCAAATTTTTAATGTTGGCCGCTTTACTGTTTTTTTTACCTCGCGGCCATTGAAGTAAATGGTCACAATGTTAAAAAAAACGGTAAAGCAGCCAATGTTAAAAATCCGGTATGCAGATACCGGTAAATCCGATACCGGGGAGATCTGATACCGATAAATCCGGTATTCTCCCCGGTGTCCCATCCCTACTGAATAAGGTCAAAATTGGATACCAATTTGTATCCCAAATCTTTGAGTCCATTCTTGTACCGGAAATTCGATAGGTACTATACAGGCTTTTGCAGGTACTCGTTTTATCTCTAGTTATGATGTTTTGGGGGCTACATAAGCTTTGCTGCTCTAGCAGAGAAGAAACTGCTTGAGAGAAGGAAAAAGCTCTGTAGCCGGTGGCAATTGGGACCAGTGGTTGGGTCAGCAACCTTGTTTGGACTTTGTTGGGTGCTTCTCCAAAGCAAAGAAAACATGGGCCAAACTCACAGAGCTGCAGCGATTTGGCGTCCGGTAGTCCACCAGGTGCCCAATGGGGTGCTCAAAAATGCAAAAATTAGTACCCACGGGTAAACCTGCATTCCCATCGGGTACCTGGTGGGCTGCCCAAGGCCCAATAGGGTGTCCAATGCCTGAAAATGCGAACATTGCCCTTTGATACTGACAAGCCCCAGCCGGCAGCACTGCAGAGCCCCGTTCCACAGTGCTCCAAGCTGGGGCTCATCAGTTTCAAAGGCTGGCCAGCACTGCCCCCCCCCCCCAGCGTCTCACAGCTGAGAGGCACTGTGGGGGTGGGGGGGAGTAGCTTTTCAAAGTTACAGGAGCTGGCTCTGCTGCGCTCCTGGCTGGGCCTTGTCAGTTTTAAAGAGTAATGTACACATTTTCGGGCATCAGGCACCCGATTGACCCCCAGGTAGCCTTCCTCCCCCAAAAAACACAAAAAGATTGGGGTCCACTGTCCAAGGTGATCTAGCTTGAAGGCTGTGTCCTCCTCCTCAAAGTTATGATCTTCTAATCTCCCGCCAAAGCCACCCTGTGAAATCCACTGAAAACATCGACGACAGCTTGGGCATCAAGGTGAAAATAAAGTCATCTTTTCCCCTTAACAATCCAACAATAGACCTCCCTGTTTTAGCCACCTCACTGCTTTCCAGCTGGTTGTCCCGTGCGCTTCCTAAAGAGCGCCCAATTTGTTCACCGACAATCCAGACTGATGTATTTGAATGTCATTAAAAATAAAAAATAAATCCTGACTAGCAAAATAATTTCTTTTCTCTATAAATGGATCACCCTGTCATTTAAATCCCATTCTAGCAATTAGCTCTCCCACAAGCCCCTCTTTAATGCCATCTCCCTACCTTGTTTTCTCCTTTTTATAAAGTTCATTAAAACCACCGCGCTTCCTCGCGCAGAACAACTGTTCGAGACATCAGTGTCACCCAGCCGAGAAATGTATGCTTTGAAGTTTTGTCTTTTATTCATCTTTATCAGTTTCCCCCCCCCCCCCCGATGGTTAAACCGTTTTTATGCTTTTCACAGTTATTCAGAGGTCTCTTTCCCCTGATGCAGGTCCGATTCATCATTGCCTGAAATGTCTCGATTTTGCACCGGTCTACTCCTTGCTTGCTTTGGCGTTCTGCTATGTTCATCACAGCTTTTATTTTAATATCCTTGTCGCTTGTATTTTATAGCCCTGTATAAACCTCGAAACCTGCTTTTGAGAGCATGCATGTCAGCCCTTTGATGTGTGCCTTTCTGTGGCAGCTTACTGGAATTTCTCAGCGCTCACGCAGAGACAAGGACTTTTGAACTTGCCTGCTGCTAGACTTGACTGCCGCCAGACACCGGTTGAAGGCAGCCAGCAACGTAACAAAGGAACGAACTGTAAAAGCGGCAGGTGAAAAGTTTCCTCTCTGGACCCGGCACATTCTTGATCGAGAAAAACAGTGTGGTTGCATTTCTCAGTGGGCCAAGTTCTCTCTTTTGGTTAGGAGCTGTACAAGGCAGGTCAGAAGAGAAGAATTTGGTCTATTTTACTGGCTGTACAGGGACTAGGGCTGAAATGAGAATTGTTCCGATTCTCTCAAGATTCTTGCGGGAATTGTTACTCAGATCTCAACAAGATCTCAGACGATATCTGCGGCCATTCCTCATAAAATCTGTGACCATTCTTCCCTGGTCATTCTTCCCTTTCCCAAGATGGTCTGGGCCACATGGGCACCATTTTAGAAAAAGGCAGCTGATCTGGACATGTGCAGAACTGGCTTCCTCTTTCCAAAATGGTGCCAATGCTAGGCCCATGCCTTCTTGGGAAAGGGCTGTGAATGTGCAGAATGGTCATGGTGGCCATTTTGTGCATTTTTTTATTTTCTCAAGAATCTCACGAGAACGGGCCGAGATTGGCCGATTCTTGGCTTCTTTGAAATCCCACCAAGTACCCGGTTCTCAATTAGATTTGTGAGACTATCGAGATTGTGGTTCCGTCCTAATGGAACCATGTTCAGTGTGTTCCCCCCATTACAATCAATGGGGGAAACACAGAGAACTCGGTGGCCCTCCTTGGGTACAGATTAAAAGTAGGTCTGAAACAGGTAGCTCATTTGTTAGCCACAGATAATACCCATCACTTCAGGTAATTTATCCAGTGCCCGATGGGCTCCTCGAGTTCCCATTGGGCACCCAATTACTCAGAAATACTGGGTATTATCATTACCGATTTACTGAGTTACTCATTTACCGCTTGGTAAATTGGTAAAAGAATCAGGATGGTAAATCAAAACATGGAATTGGACTTCAGAAAATCAGTACCAGAAGTCAAATAATTGGGACGAAAATCAGTATTTTGGTACATTGGGGAGGCTGTCAGGCACTAATCAAGTACTGATTAGTACCCAATGTTATCGGGTCAGGTCAAGGACTACAATTTTGATGGGTTTGCTCATTTTTGTGGGTACTCATTGCAGCACGAATACAGAGTTATCGTGGTTTAAAGGCTGGTATCTGCCTAGTCCATCATTCAAGTTGCACGTTCTGCAGGTGAAAAGGTCTTAACTTCATGAGAGAAAGCACACAATCCAAAGGAGCTGTGTTCTTGCTTTGGATTTTCTCTCCCCTGATTTGGCAGGTGGAAAATCTCACTTCATTGGAAAATGCTGGGGATTGCCAGATAGAAATGCCAAGATTTAGTCTTGAAGGTTTCCTTGTGAAAATAGCAGACAGCAATGACAGGACTCCTGTATAATTCATATTGTGGCAGCCCTTGGGAGACTCAATCATGGATCAGGGCCCCACTAAGGCCTGAAATGACAAATCATGGTGAATGCTGTTTCTGGCAGAAACAGGTCGTTCACCTTCATTCACGTGATGCAGAAACTTGTCATTATTTTTCATGAGTTGACAGAGCTGCTTCAGGGCCGATCCCAAGCCCCATGCGCGCCTCTGCGTGTACCCCAGGGGGCTGATACGAGACACAAACGTGCCAGCTAAGGACCAGGGAAGTGCTGGAAATTGCTGTAAAACTGTTTCAAAACTGCCGTAAGAATCCCCCCAAAAGTCCCAGAAAGTGATGAAAAGTCCCAGAAAATGACAAAAATGACCAGAAAGTGCCAGAAAGTGATGAAAATTAATGAAAATGCTGGAAAGTGACAAAACGGATGAGAAATGCTGAAGAAATCACGCGTACCAATATTGACAATGGCGGAAGCACAGAATCGCCAGAGAGGGATGAAGTACCGATGAACATTTGCAAGCGCTCTTGAAAGACTGGCAGGATAGGAACACTAGCTTTCAGCTCAGCCCTGCAAACCATACAGTAAGGGGTTTGGTGTATGGGGGTGTCCAGGAACATTGGCAGATGGTTGGGTTGAGTGTAGAAGACTGGGATCAGGGCTAGAGCAGGGAGACAGGAGGTTACAGCTAGGGACAAAAGGCTAGGATGGGGAATCTCAGGTCCAGGGGCCAAATGAGGCTCACAGCAAGTTTTTCTTAGGGGTGTGCATCTGCAACGTTTCCCAATAGTTGTGAAAACAAATGGAGCCCCACTCATTTTTGTAACGAATGTTACAAAAATGATTGTTGAAACCTTTCTGATCAGAATTCCGGCCAAAAAAAAATAGTCATTTAACAAGCCATTTGCTTAGGCACAAATGGCTGCCAGGCTAATTTGTGAAAGCTACTAGAATCACTGGGTCAGAAAAAGGATTAGACAAAAATGATGGAAGTGAAATCCATAAGTGGCTATATAGTTGACTTAAACCTAGGAGATCAGGGTTCAAATCTTGTCTTAGCCATGAACTTACTGGGTGGCCTTGGGCAAGTCACTCTCTCTCAGCCTCAGTTCCTCCATCTGTAAAATGGGAATATAATGGTAGATCTTGGGGGTGGCAGGTGAAAGGTGGGGATGAATGACGGGATGAATTACTCTCTGTTCTATTTCTTGTACTGTCCTCCAACGTATCTGGACAGGCTAATGGGCTCAAAGGTCCATCGATCTGACTCAGTGTGACAGTTCTTATGTTATTACAATGGATCAAAGCTTTGGGCATCAAGAGTCTTAGTGGGGAATCTTTGGCATTGGATGAAAACAAGAACGTAATTTTACAAATATGGACATTTTCCATGACAATGTTAATCTCATCAAAAACGGTATTTTCCACTGCTGGGGGGAAAAACTTACAGTGGAAAACTTTTGGCCAGCTGTAACTGACTTGCCCTCCAATGCACAGGCTGAATGAAAAAAATCTCCCTCTTTTTAAAAATTATTTAACTTAGAACTGAAGAAATGTCTGAACTGGGAGAGAGCTGGGAACTTTGCATTGTCAACTGGGCAAATGTAACGCTGCAGCCTCAACAGACTTTGTATAACTCTCGTTAAAAGATTGATCGCCCCTCGTTCGTTACACTGACCCGGGAAGCAATGTTAGTTTGGGGAATGGAAGGCTCCATCTATTGATGTCTCCTTTTAGTATCAACATCGTAGCACCTCAGCAGAAAACACACACACCCCTCGAGGGGGCACGTGGAACAATAAAGCCTCTTTTCTCACATCCTAGTGTGAGATGTTTTGCTTTCAGCTGCTGCAGCTTATCTTGTGGGAATTAGTGGAACGCAGCTGGGCTGAAATATTTCTCTAAGACTTAGTGTGTCTGAGATTTTATTTTTAGCCTTGTCGATCAGAAATCAGATCTAAGCTTTTAAAGAAAAGCTTTCCAGTTCAGGTGAGCAAGATAAACAGTCTGTAGCAGAATTAGTCATCTTTCTTCTGAGGCTCTAGACAGGGCTGGCCCACTGTTAAATTTCCCCATGGACTGATGTCCTCTGATCCTGCAATCAGATTTGTCCCCAGAATTGTGTGGCTCTTTCTCTCTCCTTGTGTCCCACCACCATACTCATGTATTTCTCCAGTGCTGGGTGAATGTTCTCGCTTGGTCTGTGGTCCCAGGAAAATCCTCTGCATAACAGAGTTCCCCCAGGGATTGATGGACCAGGAGGTGTTCCATGGTCTCTATCTCACCACACTCACAAATAACCAGATCCAGACCCAGATCCCGTATAGACAGGATGTATGTACACTTTCTCGTGTTGTCCTCTGACCTGCCAACCCTCATTTGAAGGCAATTTAGGGCGTCTTTAGACATACCAAAGATCGGGTGTCGAACCCCCTAAGCACGTGTTTGGCCGTTGTGTGTAAGCACCATAACAATCCCAACACCAATTTGGCCACCCATTGAACATGCAATGTGAACACCATTGCATCCCAAGGACAATTTGCGTGTTCCGGCTCAACACAGGGCCAGCATTGTGTCAATGATATCACCTGGTAGATGGTAAATTAGTGAGTAGCTGGAGTTATGGAAGTATTGTAGATGTATTGTAAGGACCTTGAGAGCTGGTGATATAGATGTTATTTTAACTTTGTTAATTTTATTTATTTATTTTGTATTTTATATTTTGTATTGATGTAGAGTGGTTATTGGTTATGGTTATTGTTTTGTTGCTATTGCCAATAACTTTTTAAGTTAAGGCAATTATTTATCTACAATAAACTTTCAACTTTCAAGATATCACTTGGTATGTTAGCAGGTACAAATCCAAAAGGTATACAGGTGCAGTATAAACTGGACAAACAACAACAACAGCAAACCGCACCAAATAGCACAAAAGTTCCTATTTATTTATTTATTTATTTATTTATTTAATATATTTATACCCCGCCCCTCCTGCAAGCAGCTATATGAACAAATCCATTTACTAGTATATAGTCCAGAGGGAAATGCAATACAATTCCAAGAGAAATATAATAACAAGGTGGAAATCCTAATAACAAAAAAGGAATCCTGAAAATAACTACAGTCCTTGACCCGACGTTTCGCTACTTCTGTAGCTTCTTCAGGGGTTCTTAATCAAAGTTCAGAAAAAGTAGCGAAACGTCGGGTCAAGAACTGTAGTTATTTTCAGGGTTCCTTTTTTGTTTTGTTATTAGGATTTCCACCTTGTTGTTATATTTCTCTTGGAATTCTATTGCATTTCCCTCTGGACTATATACTAGTAAATGGATTTGTTCATATAGGAACTTTTGTGCTATTTGGTGCAGTTTGCTGTTGTTGTTGTTGTTTGTGTTAGCAGGTACAACACGGGGAATGAGGCAGCAGCCCTTGTGTGCTGAGATTGGGTGGCGAGTAAAACAACAGTTTGCCCTAAGATGGGCTGTGTGTCTAAGCAGCACCACATGATGATGAACACGGGGCCAAAACGGAGTTCATATCAAGGTCAAAACACATATTTTTTGTGTCCCCCGGGTATCTCAGGTGGCAGTGATGAGGGGGGCATTCTCAGTGGCTGCACTGCGGCTCTGGAATTCCCTCCCAACGGAGGTTTGCCTGACCCCAGACCTCTCATCTTTCCACAGACAATGTAAAACCTGGCTGTTCCTCCAGGCATTCGGCGAGGGGGACGGGTGAGGGTGGGGGGCTGGGTAGTGGGAAGGGTCAGGTTTTTAATTGGTTCTGCCATGTGTTATATGTTGTTTTTTTAATTCTTTTTTTAATCTTTGTTATTTATTGCAAAATTTTATTTTATATTTGATATATTTTAGATATGTTGTGAGCCACCCCCGAACTGCTGTAGGAGGAGGCAACCAAGAAATACAAATAAATAAATAAATAAATAATGAATTTAGACATGCGTTGACGTTAAATCTACAGCCACCCTTTGACTCCCCAAATTGGCCGGCTCAACTCTGTCCCTGCCAGAAGATAGAGACAATGTAGTCAAGCGATCGCTTTTATTGGACCAACCAGAGTTGGTGAAGTTTTCAGCAAGTTTTTGGACCTCGCAGGGGCCTTCATCAAGCAGGTCTGGGGTTACAAAAATGTTCCTTCACTGTGCCTTCCCCAACTCTGGTTGGTCTAATAAAAGATCTCACTGGACTACTTTGTCTCTATTACCTATATTTGGGACCAACATGGAAAACCTTACTTTCTCTACCCTGCCAGAAAATGTCCATTAATGTCTACATGCATTTTATTAGGGCTGAAATGAGCAGCTAAATCACTGAACCTAAGAAATTTTGCCATATTGGGAACCAGGATCGATTTCCCACCTGCTCCCTAATAACGATGCAAGTTCTCGATTCCTGTAATATCATACCTTCCCGCTTTACCAACTTTCTGCTCACTGATTACAGCATACCATTTATTTACCACTTACCGCACTGTCACAAGTACTGTTTTATTTCTAGGTTTATTTATTCTGCATTTCTGAGCTGCAGGATTCCATTCTGTCCCCTCCCCTGTTCAACGTGTATATGCAGCCGCTGGGCAAGGTTGTGAGAAGCTCTGAAGTTCGTTGTCATCAATACGCTGATGACACTCAACTCTATCTCTCTTTTTCATCCGACCCAGACCCCGCAGTCTTGGTGCTCACACGGTGTCTGGTGGCTATGGGGGACTGAATGAGGACGAGCTGACTGAAGTTGAATCCCGACAAGACGGAGGTAATGGTAGAGGGGAAGTTGGTGGGTGTGGCATCCCCTGTCATTAATGGAGTTTGTCCTCCACTGGTTCCCCAGGTTCAGAGTCTGGAAGTGCTCCTTGATGTGCAGCTTCATCTAGATGTTCAGGTTGGAACTGTGCTGAGGAGAGCATTCCGCCAAATACACCTGGTGTGACAGCTTTGGCCATACATCTCTGACTCCGACCTGGCCACTATCACCCATGCTTTCATCAGCAAAGGCTTCCCAAATGAGATTAGAGACCATGGATCCAGTCACTTACCGGATCGTGGTAGGTAATTATTTCAGTTGTAGAGGAGGACTTTACTGGTTTCTAATCTACTGGATTAGATGACCTTCAAGGTCCCTCCCAATGGTACGATCCCATGATTCCAGTATTCACATTTTTTGGTTTAAAGCAGAGCCACTGCAGTAATATACGTCAGCAGCTATCATTCAACACAGGCTTCCTTTTTTTAGCGTGAGTTTACCTCCGCGGGAGAGAGAGTGTCGAATGCGCAGCATCGGGTCTAGAGTGACAATCTAGTCCTAAGAGTCTACTGGGACATTCATCCCGCTAAGCACAGAGCCAGCCCACAGCATTGTATTCGCCTTTTGGAGCAATAATTTGGATTGACTGCACTAAATATGCTTTCCGTTTCCTGCAGGTTACAGGTTGGGATTTTTTTCTGCTTCAGATAGGGCAAAGTTTTATGACATTGTGGTAATCACACAGCCCCAGTCTAATGACCCTGGAGAGAAGGCCTCTTTGGGGGCTAAATACCTTAACTAGGTACAACCAACATCGGGATGGGAAGGTTTTAACTTCTGGTTATTCTCATCCCAGTTGCTCACTGGAATTTTTCCTCCTAAATGTTTACTTCTCATGTTTGGAGGCCAGCAGAGCATATTTCCTTAGGGTGCTTGGTTTTGATGGACACACAGAGACTTTCCAGATGGTTTGTACTAGTATCTGGAATGAGACAAAGCTGTTCTTTGATATATGGAATTGTACAATGCACAGAGAGAATTATGAAGTATGTATCCACCCTGTATCTCTGTCACCGCCGTTAACCCACCACAATGGGAGGTCTTTCTTTGGTAGGTATTCCTACCCCTACAACTCCTGCCATCATCCACTACTAGGGCTGTAGCTCGATCGCAATTTTCTCTTGATTCTTGCCAAGAATCATAGTTCTCGACTCATTTTTAGTGAGAATTGATAATCGAGAAAACCTCCTGGTTCTTGACACTTTCTCGGTCAAGAATGTTTCTCAATTTGCCATTTATTGTTTACCTTCATCCTGGTAAGGCGCATGTGCGAAATGGCTGAGAACAAGTGAGGTGGCCATTGTGTTCATGTGCATTAGGACAAGCACAGTACATGGTAAGTGGTACACAGTAAACTGATATATACTACATGGTAAATTGTAGTAAACTGTAAACATTGCTAAGATTCTCACCAATCTCAAACCGTTACCAAGAACATGCTGAGATCTCGGTAACGGTTCTTGATTACTGTGAGATTCTCGTGAGAATGAAAACCCATTCTTGCTTCAGCCCCCTAAATCACCACCCTTGTTTGCTCAATGTAGTGTGAAATCTTTCCCTACAAAGCTTCCCTTAATCTCTCACCTTTAACTAGTAATGTAATAAATATTTGCACTGAACTAACCAATTTCACCATATTCAAATTTGTGAACTCGGGTAGATTAATCTTCAAAGTTCACATTGGAATTTTCACATTTGTTTCTTCGTCTTTTAAAAATCCATCTTACTTTCAGAGTAGCAACACTCATTTTCCACTCGCTGTGGCATAAATTTGCTGTAAATTTGCCAGAGAGGACAAGATTCCCCAGGACTAGAGCAGAGACGAGTACCTGCAAAAATGAGAGAATTTCCAGGACGTTAATCATCTCAAAAATATCTAATCAGTACCAAATTCCAACCTGATTCAGGTACCCGATGTCATGGAGTGCCCCAAAATGTTGACTTCCGGTCTGGAATGTTGACCTCTGGTACTGATTATTTTGGTTTTTCATCCTGATTTTTCAATTTTCTATCCTGCTTTACTGATCGGTAACCAGAAAATCGGTAAATTGGTATCTGCGGTATCTGGTTATCTGATTGGTACCTGTCGATTGGTACTTGAAAAAGTGGGCATCACCCACGGGTACCGAATTAGTTTCCCTTTCCAGTTCTAGCTGTGACATAAATTTGCCGGAGTGGTCAGGATCCCCCCAGGACATCCCTCATGATGAACTCAATGGCCACCTCTGCTATATACTATGGGTACTTTCAGACGTTACGGGGCCCTTTGGCCCCGTACCGTAACGAACGTCTTCGTTCCCCGCCGGGGTCACCCCATCACGCCATATCAGCGTGCCGGGGGGATCCCGGCGGGGAAAGTGGGAGGGGCCGGGGCCGCGCGGCGCAACTTGCGGCCGCACGGCCCCGCCCCCTCCACGCACCCCGCCGCCCGCCCTCCGAGGAGACGGTCGGGCGGCGGGGCCAATGCGGCCGCCGCGTCTGGCCGATCGTGCCACGGCCCGGGATCCCGCCGGGGATCCCGGCCCGTGGCATGCGGCCAGACGTTACTTTTTGTTGGCCACGGCCCGCGGTCCATTTGACCACGCTTCCCGGGACCTTCCCCCGGCTAGCCCGGGAAGCGTGGTTCAAATTGACCCCATCTGCAGATTCAGCGTGGCCAACATCTGGCGCACGCTGTGCAGACGTGCAGGGGCCTTTCGCCCCGCCGCGGGGTTCACCGTGGTTCAGTGTGGTTCAGCGTGATCTCGTCACGTCTGAAATCACCCTATGTTGAATTGTGGGTTCCCCTTTACCTAAACTGTGGTTTGTCGTTAGACACTAACATAGCCTCTCGGTCCTCAACCTTGAGCTCGGTTTCCCAAGTTTGTTCTGACTGGAAGGTTTCGCAGCCCTATTCAGCTGGTCCAGGAGCTGAGGGAGCGAGCTGTTCCCTCCTGGATGGAAAAAGCAGTAAGCTGTCTGCCCAGACTGCACGTAGGAGGACCTTAGGTGGAAGTCTGAGGCAGCCTTTCCATCTTCCCCCCCATTGAGGCTATCTGGCTGCTTCCCCATGCCCAAAGTCTGAACCTTCGGAGGAACATTTATCATTTTTTAAAATTACTTCTTCATTGAATGTAGTAATTGAGTCGCCACAGCTCTTTGGTGCTAAAGGTGACTGACAAAATAGTGATTATCTTTTGCTAATAGCCTGCATTAGTGAGTGAGACCTCAGGATTACCTTTCCCATACTTTAATGTTGCTATTATTATTAATATCTCTCCTTAAAACATACTTCTTCCCTGTCACAAGGAGGCCCTAGCCACAGGTGCTTCCAGAGCTGTTGGGAAGGCTAGTAGGTTACATTCATCACCAAGTAGGAAGCTACGCTGTGGTGTTTTAGTTTTCTTCATGTGGGACCTTTGCTTAAAACAATACCCATAAATGTGCATTTTGCCACAACCATGCTCAAGTCTCATCTGGTTTTTACCATAAGGGGGTGGGTCATGGCTCAGGTGATAGAGCACGTGCTTTGTATGTATAAGGTGCCAAGTTCAATCCCCGGCATCTCCAGTTCAGGATCCCTGGTAGCATGTCTGGGTGAGGTCTCTGCCAGGGATCATGGAGGGTCTTGGGTAGCGCGCCTGGGTGAGGTCTCTGCCAGGGATCATGGAGGGTCTTGGGTAGCACGCCTGGGTGAGGTCTCTGCCAGGGATCATGGGGGGGTCTTGGGTAGCACGCCTGGGTGAGGCCTCTGCTGGAGAGCTGGATTTGAAACCCTGTTGCTGTGTCAAGTTAAGACAATACCAGGCTAAGATGGACCATTGGTCTGTCTCCGTTAGGCAGCTCCTTATATCCCTCATGCACCAATTTTGACATGAGAACTTGAAGCCAGGAGAGCCGCATCCATTTACCACAATGGGGGCAAGTTTGCCCACTTCTGGTTTATTGTTTGGAAGTTAACTTTTTTTTACCAGTTTACTGCACTGAAACATGATACCACACTGTGGCTTTTAGTGCATTGCCATTTACCATTTGATCATAATTCCTTTCCGGTCTACTCCCTCTCCCTCCCTCCAGCCCTTGTTTCAGACTAGTAATGGTAGCATTTGGTTATGTGATTGTAACAGTAATACAGTAAGCTGGTTAAACCATTGAGGGATTATCCGGTTACTTGCTTTCTCAGTTAGTCATCTGGAAATTGGTTAATGGTCAGACAGCCACCAAACTATCCAGAACGGTGGATATGAATGAACCTGGGATAATTTACTTTTTGGCCCTTTTTACATGGCGCTCTCCCACTCATAAACACGCATAAATGTGCGTGTTCATGAGTGGGAGAGGACGTGCATGCAAGGTGGTGAGTGAGGGTGCATGCGCGCTCCCGCCTAACACGCATCCCCATGCACACACCTCCACTCATCCCCATACACGAAGCAACTGGGGGAAATGGCGGTTGCTCCATGAGTGGGGGGGTGCATGGGAATACGTGTTCACCCCCGTATTTCTAATAACGTGTTCACCCCCGTATGCGTGTCCCGCCCACTGCACACACACTGGCACGCCCACGGACCCCCCCACTCTGCGGGGGCCATGTAAAAAAGCCCTTTGTTTCAGTTCGATCATCCTCTCCTGAAAATGGCAATGGTGTCTTATTTCCTGTTGCCACATTGTATGGTTGGGAGGGTCCTTATGGGTCATCTATCCTGCTCCAAGGCAGGATATCTTTTCCTAGCAGCATTGCAGACAGATGATTGTCTGAATAGTCAACTTCCTATCTGTGAGTATTATTCTCTTTTTCAGATCACTATCTGAATAATATCTGCACCCAAAGCAGATATTTGCATATTCATGCTGTGGGGTATTTAATTTCAGCTGTGCCAGTTATTTTGTTTCGCTTAGACAGGTGTTTTGTATACTTTCCTCTGGCTGCCACGCATGAGCAGCAGCTCCAATAGCATCTGAAGCAGGGCTGAAATTTGATCTCATTTTTTCCTCAATTCTAGTTGAGAATCAAGCTTCTTGGCTCAATTTCTGTGACAATGGAGAAAAGCCCCGATTCTCGACCCTTAATCGATCGAGATATTGTTTTGCTCAATTTACTCAGTGGAGCCACGTGTGTGCCGCATCTCATGCCATGTCTCATGGCCCGCATCTGTCAGTTCCTCCCCCCCTCCTTTTCTGAAGCCACAAACGCCATACCAGAGGAAAAACAACCCAAAAAATCCCCGCAAAATGGCTACCAGACCATTCTGTGCATGCACAGCCCTTTCCCAAAATGGTGCCAGCAGCATTGCTGCCATTTTGAAAAGGGGCAAACAGTCTGTGAATGCTTTTTTTCTTTTTAAGCGAGATTCTTGTGACATTCTTGTACTGTTAGTGAGATCTTTTCGAAGCCTACTGAAGAGTTCTCGATTCCCATGAGATTCTCATGAGAGCCAAATTGATTATTGTTTCAGCCCTAAAGAAGTGTCATCCTTAGTCAGACCAATGGTTCATCAAGCCCAGCATCCTGTAGTCAATAGTGGCATCTACACAAGTTCTCTGAATACCAAGGTAACCAATATAACTGAAATACAACAACCAAAATACCAAAAGAACTGAAGTAATTAAACAAGAGCTGAAACTGGTATTTGATTCGGTAACCACTGATATAATACCTGCATTTACAGGAACCATATTGAGTATTTGAAAACTCAAATACTCAAAACCACAAAATTTCTGTTACCCATTTTTCAAGTACCCTAATTTCATAAAAATAAATAAACAGAATAAAACCCCAAAAGTCCATCCAGGACAAAATTGGTATTTCGGTATACCTGCTGTTGGTATACCCAAATGAAAACTGGTTCAGGCACTGAAAAGTACCCGAAATATTCAGTTTTATTTGGGCACTGGAAATGTAATGGGCATTTGAGTACTGTTTTTTATGGGTATGCATTTCAGCTCTCAACTGAACCCAAATATCCCGAACGGGTATCCGAGAAAACAGAAATGAATAGCAGTGATTATTGGTCAGATCTGGATGGGACTGTGCAGCTTTGGTGGATATACCTTTTTCACCTCTACTGTAGGTAGATGGCTCAGGCTTCATGGATCCCACTGGTCCAGTGACCACATTTTGGGAACCATTGTCTTTGACACTGGACCATCCTTTTCCATTTGGCGTTGGTGAGGAAGTGTGGAAGCTATTTGAGAGGCAGGCATCTGTTAGTCCTTATTTATGAAAGCGCTTCAGAACCCTGAATGTAATCAAACCTTTCTCACTAATGACTCTGTGTCTGTAAAATTCAGCAAATGCCTGTGTCTCTTTGCCTTATTTTCATGTTTAAATTCAATTTTATAATAGTCACCAGACACCCCCTGCTGAGCACTTTAGGTTAATCATCGTACTTTTCAGATGTTTTAAAGCCACTCGGCCTTTGGCCTCCTGTCTTGTTTTGTAACACCCAACCAGTGCTATAATCATCCAGGCATGCATTCCCTGTCATGCTTTATTGTTCAGCTGAAGGTGGGATCCACTGGATGAAGGCTTTCTGCTGGAAAGAAACAGCCGTGAAAAATCCATCTTCCAATTTAATGCCCACATTGCAAAAATCAGAGGCTGAATTCAACAATCCAATCCAAAATAGGGATCCAAATGAAATGCCTTAGAATTCAATGGGCTTCTTCTTATTTCTTGGAGTGTTTCCTTGGGATAGTTCAGTGTCACTAAGCTAACCAAGCCAGAAAAGATCAAAGCAAGTGGTACCAAAGGGACCGTTAATGGGATGACGATGGGTAAAATATAGGAAAAGAGAGCCTGGGGTCTTGAGCGGAAATTGGATACCCACAAAATCATACTTGCCAGATGTAGGTATACCTAGCAAAAGTGCAGTACTTGAATCAATTTTGGTGGATTGGATACTGAAAGATACCCATTTAGGGGCCGGCAAGTTACCCTTATTACTGAATTACCAGTCGTCCATTCTCTGTTTACCATTGTTCCATTTTGTGCCATTTTACCAATTTACCATTTTTCTGTCCATTTCCATTCATCTATTGATTGTTCTCTATTGGATTATTGTTCTGTATTTTTATTCTGTTTCTAGTAGAAGTGTCACAGGTTATACTGACGAATGCTATTGCCAATGAAAATGAGCGATTTGCCTTTTCACAGCTGAGGTGAAAACAGTTGCCTTTTCACAATGGTTCATTCAGATTCTCAGTTTGGGAATGGTTGAGAGAGTTTTTTGTTGTTGTTGTTGTTGATTTCATTATTTTTTTAAAATTATTTTTTGCCTATGTTCAAGACCTGCTAGGCTGGAACCTCACCATGATGGCTATCTTTGCTCAGAAGCTGCTGTTGTTTGGGGATCCTGCCATTGCATATTAAGTCAGTGGGAAAGTGGGTCTTTGTTGTGGTGGACCCTTCAGTGAGGAACTCACTCCCCCCACCATGTCTGTTTCAGGGTATTTTTAAACGTGACGGCTCAATGAGCTGCCACGCTTTGATCCTGCCCATGGTGAGAGCCCTCACCCTGGGCAGAAGTCTGCCCGGCTGCAGAACAAACGTTCCATTGAGCTGGGCTGAGGAGAGGGTGGGGGAACATGCGGACCCAGCCCCCCACGGCCCTGCCCCCCGCACTGCTCAGCACAGCTGCACCTCCTCCCTGATGGGTAAGTGCGGCGACCTATTAGGTTGCCGCACCTGCCTGGAACTTCTCTGGCCACTGAAAAGAGTTAGGTAGAGCATGCCATCAGACATGATGGCCCACTCTACTACGGTCTAGTAGGGATGTGTGAACGCGGTTCGGAAGTTCGGAGTTCGGACCGAACTCGAATTCGACCGAACTATTTGGTCAAATCCGAACCAGTTTGGAAGACCAAAAAACCTGGTTTTGAATGTATGAACTCGGTTCGGAAGTTCGGAATTCAACCGAACTCGAATACTTCGGTCGACCAAAACAAACTTTCAAACCAAACTGGATTTTCGAACCGAAACAAACCGAACCGAATTTTCAAACTTGGTTCTGTTCGCACACCCCTACGGTCTAGGGTAGACTTCCCTGGACCGCCCATCGCACATCCCGGGTTTATCCCTGCCCGGTACGGGATGTACTCTGCTCCCGCCTGTGGCGGGCAGGAGCAGACTTGACACCACCGCCGGTGGCCACGCCGGGGTAAACGTGGCCACTGGCGGTGGTGTCACATTTGAAAATACCCTCAGATCCTCCCTATCTGCCTTTGGAAAAGCACCTGAAAACTTTTCTATTCTCCAGTTGCTTTTAGAGGATGCACTGTTAAGTGTTTTCTTTCTTCCCCCTGCCCCTTCCCAATTTTAAATTCTTTGACTTGGATTTGAAATGACTTTGACGTTTTAATCTATCGTGTAAAGTGCTCCCAGCACCATTTGGTGGGACACACCATGGGAGTGGGGCACTCAATAATAATAATAATAATAATAATAATAATAATATACTTTTATTTCTTGTTATTATTATTATTATTATTATTGCCCTTTTGCTTTTATTAACTTTCGGGGGATTTTTTTTAAAAGACATTTTTGGACAACGAACGTGATTGAAACAGGTACCTAATTTAGTCCCTGTGGGTAATACTCGCATTTTCGAGTACCCAACTAACAATTTTCCAGTTACCGATCTGCAAATCAGGACACAAAAACAAAAATTGGGATGGAAAACTGAAAAATTGGGAACAGAAGTCGATATTCCTGGATCGGAATTCCTGGACCGGAAGTCGATATTCTCAGACATCAGGTACTCATATCGGACACTAATACGGTACCCAATTAGTACCCAGACATTGTGGATCTATTTGGGTACCAGAAATGCAATGAATACTCCCATTTTTGTGTGTATTCATTTCAGCTCTAACTGGTGGGATCCCAAAAGTGACAAATAGATTAAATGTTTGCGAACACAAAAATTCTAGCAAAAACTCGACAAGGTTTCCAAAGTGATGGGAATGCCCATCAATTTGGGAAGAGCCAATTCACTGCAGCATTAGTTCCCAAAAATCTTACCCTTTTTTGCATCCAGAACAATCAATAGGTGCATTATAGAGACCACCCCTCAAGTAGTCCAGTTGGTTGATAGATTCAAAGAGAAGATGGACCTCTCAATCTCTCTCCACTCCCAGTCCATCACAGCAAAGCAGAACAGGGCTCTAGTCTGACTCTGAATGCATAGCGATATTTTTGTGCTTCCAGACAGCTGGAGTTGACTGAAAGCAATTAGAAAAGGCCAGGTAGAGCTAATTCCCAGCAGGTAAAGGCCGGCTTTAGCTTTGCCGTGTGTATAATCAGCAGCAGGTTGGAGCTAGGCAGAGCAACGGGGAACTCAAGTCATTGGCTCAGTGAACAGTGAATGTTTGGATTCAGGGAGGTGAGCAGAGCTTGTAGGTTGAGCCTGACAGAGGGGTTCCCTTTCTGTAGGGCTGCCAGCTGGCAAAATCATCATGTACGTTGTTTCACACAACATACTTCAGGCTGTGAAGGGGAAGAGAGTCCCTGTTTCTTTGAGAATAGCCTCGGCGTTGCAATCCAGATGGGGGCTTTATTCACTCACTGAGCGACGGGCTCTCAGCAGTCGGCCTCATATATCCACAACAGCAACTGGGTGTGAGAGAAAATTTTGGCTCTGCAGGCATTCCTTCCTTCTAAACATGGGGGGAGGTGAATGCCTCCCTGCATCAAATTGAATATTCACTGGATTCTGTGAACTGTTAGCTGAAAACCTGATTTCCTACCCATGGGTAACACGAGCAACTTCGGACACTGTCTCGGGTACCCGTCTGGCTACCAGAGTGTCCATTGGGTTCCCTGATTGTCAGGGAAATTGTGAATTATCATTACTAATTTATTGATTACTAGGGTTAGGACTTTTGGTTTCGGATAGAACTGAAACCCCCCCAAAATGGCTGTTTCAGTTTTAAAACTCTAAACTGCAATTGTGGTTCTTTTTCGGTTCTGGTTCTCCAGTTCTTTTGCATTGATCTTGACGAGACCCTGTGAGAGCTTGCCCGGGGCTGTGATAATAATGCACAACGTTCTCGTTTCAGTCCTAATGGTAACGTGAAAAATCAGGACAGAAACTTTAAAAACCGGTACTGGAAGTTGGGATTTCTAACGTTGGAGCACTCAAATGGTGTTCGGGTACCGATTTGGATACGTAAAATGGTACCCGCCAATGTGGATATTATCCACAGGTACCAAATCAGGTATCCATTTCAGCTCTACGATGGACCCTTTATTTCCTGAGCACACACCTTTACCACCCTCACCCCCAACTTCTGTGCAGCCCTCAGAGCTTATTTTCAGTGTGGTCCCAGGTAGTGGAGAGGTTCCCCACCCTCACTATACACGTTGCATAACGACAATGGATGGCCACTTCTCTGGTTGCCTCTTTTGGAGGCCAGCAATGCAATTAAAATTAGGGGTGTGTAAATCGTTTTCATTTTTTAAATTATTGGAACAAACAAAGCCCTGTCCATTAATATATGATAAAAGTAATGAAAATGTCGGGGGAAAGTGCCTGTTTTTATTATAAAAATAAAAAATCATGGAACATGCACAAATGGCCAGTGGGGGTCGTTCTGTACATGGCTATGTCCTTTCCCAAAATGGCGGTGATGCTGCTGGTACCATTTTGGAAAAGGGCACGTATACGTGCAGAATGGGCCTGGCACATTTTGCTCATGTGCAGTGATTTTAAAAAATATATATTTTGAATTAAAAAAAAATAAATCTGTATCTTTTCCACAGTGTTTTGATAGCTCTTAGATCAGGCCCATATGGGAAAGTTGAAGGTGAGGGGTAAAAGTTCTTACGAGGGGGTGAGTCCTGTACGGCTGTCACAATACAATCACGTAAGAAGTATTTTGCTCTCTCTCATATTTTGGAAAAGGGTTGCACATTCGCATTTTGTGCATGCACTTATTTGTATATTCATTCTTTATTATTTTTAATAAAATTAAACAAAAAAATGAAGACAGTTTTGTTTATGAAAATTCCCGAAAACGAAGGAGCTCTTGTAAACAAAAACAAATGATATCCTTGCTGCACGCCGCTAATTAAAATCCCATTTTGCTTCTTAGCCCTGTTGGTGCGTTGGCATGGATTGAGATCCCAATGTGACACATTTTGTCCATCTTTAAATTTGCTAAAGGCACCAACGTTTTTAATGAAATAGCAAAATATTGTATTGCGATATCCGTACAGTACTCACTCCCTCTCAAGATCTTTTACCCCTTCCCCTCAACTTTGATCTAAGAGCTATCACTCACAGCAAACGCCTCATTCTTGCAGATCTAAGGAAAACATGCATTCAATTTCATGATCATAATGGTGTTAAGTAGGGCTGAAATGAAATTTTGTGAAAACAGGAATTCCCGTTGAAATCATGGTTCCCAATACCATCTTGGTGGAATCGAGAAACTCTTGGTACTCGTCAATGGGGCCGATCCCATGTCCTGCGTGTGTCACAGGCAGTGAGCGGGCACACACGTGTGTGCAAACCACACACACGTGCATTATGAGATCATTGTGCTGCGCAGATCCCACATGGAGGGGTTTCCACGTGGGATTCGCGTGGCACAACAGGGCCGATCGCAAGCCCCACAGATCCCGCATGCAGCTGCATGCACACACACAGCCACACGCAAACTGCACGGAACTCCACTGCGGGCTCATTGTGTCTCCTGGAAACTCTGCGTGTGTTCACACGTGTTCTGCAGGGCTTGCAATTGCCCCCAAAGTAGAGGAGTTGAGCGTGGTTTCCGCGCATGCGGGTTTACGTGGTTTATGCGAGCTATGGGACCAGCCCCAATGAATTCTGTTTACCGTCCAGGACGGTTTACAGAGCATGGATCTGTACCATAAATCTGTCCCCATAAATCTGTTCATGTTCTCATCTCTGCCCAGTTCCACGGCCCTCAGTCTTTCAGTGCTTGGGGGTAAGAATTGGATCCAGCGGTCACACCCAGGAACTGGAGAGGGGCCAAATAAACAGGTGTTGTGTTCCTTAGGTTCTCTTCTCCTGTGACATCATTCTGAGTATGCCGAATCGAGAAACCCTTTTGTTCTCGTGAGATACTTCATGAGATTTCAGGCAAGGTGTCTGAGAACTTGAAGAGATCTAGGCTATGAGATCTCGCTACATATCTTGCAAAAACAAAAACAAACCATTGTACATGAGCGAAATTGCTTTTGGGGCCCTTTTCTGTTTGTATTTTAAGTGCAAGGGGATTGAGGGTCTTTCTAGAGCTTCTCATTTTTCTCAGTGAGGATCCAGGCAGTTTCTCGGCTCACTATCGTTTGTGAAAACAAGCCGAGAAACATGATTCTTGCCAAGGAAAGTGGGAATCTGAGAATTGTGTTTCAGCCCTAGTGCCGAGTTTGTTCCTCTCCACTCTTTTTTTTTTTTTTTTGGACACCAGGAACATGTTTTCCTAATCGTTTGATCTAAATTTATCTCCATCCCACTTAGGCCTGTGCTCTCTAGGTGCACATCCTTGACATCAGTAATGCTGCGTCCAGAAACAGATCATTAAGAAGGAGGAACAGGTCATACTTCCGCTCACGCCTCTCTTTTTGACGATAGTTGCACGTGCTACTCTTCCAATCACAGACGTTTTCTCGTGCGTTGGAATGGCCAGAATCACACCTCTGCATCTCTGGCGGGCTGCCAGCCGTCGATGGAAAAACCCGCAAGACGAAAGGTGGGAGAGGTAGGCTATTAGGCACCAGGGACTTTTTAAGAGAGAAAAGAACCGTTCAAAACTGCAGGGACAATGGAAAACTGCAGAACAAATGAGTTTTCTGAGTCTGAAGACATCTACAGACCAGGGTAATAACGCAGCATGAAGATTGGGGATTTCATTTAAGGGAACGAGGGAGAATGCAAAGGAATTATTCTTTATTAGAAATACCAGAATGCAGAGAGTGAGAGTCTCTGATGACTTATAATGAAGGCAGGATCTTTCTCTAGGATCTTTTAGCTAGCGGGAGTGTGTGTGGAGGGGGGAAATGATTAAGTTAGACCTGCAGAGCCTTATCCTGGAATCCCTTCTCACACAGATATTCCACACTTGTGTCTGCAATTTCTGTACAGTCTAAATGAACTGAAACCCAAGCGGAAGGGAGCAAGGTCCACATACCTGACCTTCTAAAGCAGGGAGGAGAAAAATAAGTCTTGTGTAGGGGTGTAGCTCTAGTAGGTGCACAAGCCTGGGGTACCCACACGCATGTGGAATGCATATACATACTGGAGCGGAGTGGTCCGGAAGGGCCCATTCCATCTATCGCACGAGGGCAAATTCCTGGTGTTGTGGCAGCGGTTTTCATATTGTTAAGTTTGACTGGTTTCATTTTTAGCCAACGGGCAGTCCAAAGAAGATATTTAACAGTCCAATAATCAGTAATCCCCTATTCAAAACAATCCAGTCATCATTATTTCTAGCTTCCCGCGCTCAAGAAGTCATTCTAAGTGTTTTCAATCGGAATTCCAATCGGCTAGGGATGGAACTTTCAGTTTTGGAAAGAATCGAAACCGTCCAAAAGTGGCTCCTTCGGCTCCAAATCCGAGAACCAAAATTTGGAGCTGTTTTGGTTCTTCGTAATGGTATCGGTTTTGGTTCCTTCTCAATGGCTCAGCTTCTTTTAAAGACAGTTTTTCTTGTGCCTTTTCTTTTGGTGCCAAGCTGTTCCCTGCTCTCTGGATTGGTTGCATTGAATTCAAAAACAAAGCATCCAATCCAAGAGCTTTCCTCCGAGATTTTGGGAGGGGGTGGGGGGGATGGGGTGGGCACAGTGGCTCTGCTGGTGAATTACCATGAAGATTTTCCTGGCACTCATTCAGCAAAGCTTAGCGATTGGTGGTGTGATGTTGAATTTGGGGGTAGGATTTTACTTTTTTCTGGGACCTGCTGCTTTCAGTGCTTGTGTGGACTGGCTGTTTGGAGGGAAGCCATTTTGCTTCATTTCTTCTTGAGGAGGAGTGAGCAATACTGTTGCTGAGCGTCCAAACAAGGTGAGTGCACGTAGTGATGGGATCCTGAAGGTTTTGGGTTGGGGACTAAAGTGCTCTAGTGCTTCAAGTGTGGGGCAAGGACCCAGGGATGGATGGGGGTCCCGGTCCCCTGTGTCTTGGGATCCCATGAGCGGAGGGGTGCAGGCTAGATCAGGGAGGCTGCAGGCCTTGAGGCTACTGTGTGCCAAGGGGGTGGAGGGGATGTGTGGCTGGCTCTTCCTGGGAAAAGGCCAAGGTTGTTGGGTCAGTTGCCACAAGGCTGGGGTTCAGGGGGCTCTGTATTGAGTTCCTTTGTGGGGGGGGTCACTGAATTTTTCTGGTGTTGTGTTGGCATTGGCAATGTGGGGTATGGCATATGGATGTCCCCTTACATCACATGGCTTGGTGGTGCGGGGGTGCCCCAAGACTGGGGATTATGTCTGTGGTTTGTTTCTTTGGAATTCACACTGGTTTTTTCTGGTATTCTGTTGGCATTGGTAATGTGGTGTATGTTATACCGGTGTCCCCTCGCATCACATGGCTTGGTGGGGGGTGCCCCAAGACTTTCTTTCTGGCTTGCTTAACTTGCAGATTTAATTGTTGCTGTATGCTGCAGTGCTTTGCTTAACTACTGTGACTTGCTGTGTTTGTTTTGAGTGGTGAACGTGTAGGGGTTGGCTAGTTTACCTAAGGTCACAGCTCAAGTCACTTTCCCTAAGCTTTTCTGGTGGTTGTAAACTGATCGACTGAACTCGTTTTACAAAGGCATGTCTTTATTGCAGGGATTTTTGGTTTATTCTCATTGATTTCAGTGAGAAACAACTCCCCCCCTCCCCATTGAAATCAATGGGAAAATAAACCAAAATAAACCAAAATCGATAGAAGAACCAAAACATACCAGAACGGAAACCTAAAGAAACTAAAACTGAAATTTTGCCCAGAGTTCCACCCCATACAATTGATCCACATGCACAAATTGTTCATGACTAGGGACACAGCAGGTGGGGCATTATCCATCTGCGGGTAATACCCGCATTTTCGGGCAGTCCTGGAAGGCATCCAATGGGTTTACCCAGGTCCCAATCGGATGTCTGGATGCCCCAAAATGTGGGTCCTTTTGGTACTTTCCCATGATGCCCCTGGGAAGCTCCTGTCTCCATGTGTTGCCCAGGCCGACTTACTGGCCCAGGCGCCACCAAGTGGGAAACAGTTCTCAGACAAGACATCCCATCCCCCCAGCCTGATAGAAAGCAATTTATAAGTAGTTTAAGACTCGAGGGGTTAACACAATTGAGTCTAGAAACATCTGAATGCATCTGTAGAGCAGGGGTGGAGGAACCTCCATCCCGGGGGCCAAATGTGACCCGCATCTAACTTTTATTTGGCTTCTTTTCCGTTCCTGGATCTTATCTAGGGCTGAAATGAAATTTTCACCGCCCAAGCTACGCTGTTTCTCCCACAGCTCCTCCAGCTGCTGCTCCCACTGCTTCTCCTGAGCTGGGCACTGGTGGGCAATGCACCACAGTCCACATAGCGGGGGAGCGTGCGGGGCCGGAGGAACAGCGAGAGCAACAGCACAGCCAGCTGGGTGAATCAGCTGGGGGTCATTTCCCCTGCGCACTCTGGAGGCTGACTCACAACACCCGGCCAGCTGAGCCGCTCTTTTTCCACAGGAAAATACCGACCTTTCGGGGGTGCTTGCAAGTGTTCATCAGGTATTTTGTCAATCTCTGGTGATTCTGTGCTTCCACCCTTGTTGAGCTTGTCTACGCGCCTTGGCCATCCCGACAAGCAAGCTTCCACCCTTGTCGATATCAGTGCCTGTGATGATTATTTTTTGTCATTCCCCATCAATTTCATCACTTTCCATCAATTTTCCATTAATTTTTGGTCATTATTCATCATTTCCCTCATTTTCATCACTTTTTGTCACTTTCTGGGCCATTTATGACAGTTTTAGAGCACTTTTACAACACTTTCCAGCACTTCCCCAGCATTTGAGGTGGGTGATCCATTAGTGGGGGATGTGAGGATCACACCTATGTTATGGATGGATCATTATCTCCTACAGGCCAGTCTCTCAGCGCACTTCCTTCAGAAGGGGAATGGACCAGTTAGGTTGGTCCGCCCTAGGAGACTGATGGCACCGCAACGGTTCCAGGAGGCTCTGAGGGAGTTAACCGTAGACCCCGATGGTCATTCTGTCGATGAGCTGATCCAGCATTGGAACATCTTGCTCCGTACGCCGTACTCTGCACTGGCTGCCTATAGCGCACTGAGCCAGATTCAAGGTGTTAGTGTTGATCTATAAAGCCCTGCACGGTCTGGGCCCCTCATATCTCGGGGACCGCCTCGCCCTCCATGCCTCAAAGCGATCCCTTTGGTCCACAGGGGGCACCTTTCTGGAGGTCCCCTGTGTAAAACGGGGGGCCACAATGGAGAGGGCGTGCTTGGTGACCCGGCCGCAGCTTTGGAACTCCCTCCCGGAGGAAGCCCGCCTGGCCCCAGGTTTGTTGGCATTTCATCGAGCCTGCAAGACCTGGCTGTTCACCCAGGCCTTCGGAGGGGAGGATGGGAGGGTGGGGTAGTTGGGGGGTATTTTAAAGATTTTTATGATATTTTAAATGAATGGGGTTGTGGTTTTAATTTGATTTTCGTTGTGTATTTTATGTTGTAAGCCGCCCCGAGATGCCATGGGCATGAGGGGGTGGCTAATAAATGTTTATAATAAATAAATATAAATAAATAAAAATTTAGCTGATGCTTTTGCATCTCCACAGCCCCTGGGGCTTGGGATCGACCCTGTAGCAACTCTGTTCAACTCACAAAAAATAACAACAATTGGTGAAAACAGCAGGAGAAGCCGGTAAGATTCTGCATGCCACAAATGAAGGCAAATGACCTGTTTCCGACAGAAACAGCATTTGCCACAATTTGTCGTTTTAGGCCTACCTGTTGCTAAGGTGAGACTTGGGAGGAGGGGCACTGCACCCCATTAAAGCTTTTTCCACCTATAGAAACAAGAGGTGTTCCATGGTTTCCCAATCAGTTTCTTGGTCTGAAGAAATTGCCTTCCTCCTCCTCCCTCCATCATCTAGCTTGCTCCTCGATGTCGGTGTTCTAGCTATGGACCTGCACATTCCATATCCGAAGGATCTCCCAAACCCTCCTTTTCCAAATAAAAAATGTTGTTGTTGTTGTTGTTTTTAATGACCTTTGATCGTTTGGTAGCACGTAGCCAGAATAGGTCTGGTTTATTCTTATCTTTGATCAATCCTTATTCGCATTTGAAATGAAGCAACGTCCTTCTGGGCCCATATGTGTAATGTCAGTTCCTATCTGGAAGTGAACCTTGCCTCCCATGGCTCCACAAAACTTCTCAAGTTCCATCTAGGCTAAAACAAAGAGCTCCTGTTCACTCGAGATGCACGGGTAGGGTCAGAGAGGGGTGAGGAGTTATCCGTATCTCAAGGTTAGACCGTTACATAACACGTAATGGTCCACCCCAGTCTCAGGGATCGGGTTGCAAAGATTTTCAGCCACTGCGCCTTCAAACTCAATCATTCTCAGCAGGGAGTCAAGTAACACCAGGAGCTATGAGGGGAGGGGTGTCTTTCTGCATTGCCAGATGTGGACTCAACTCTGCATTGCCCTCGTACCTGCACAGAGTCTCCGTAGCTTCTCAGGTGAATTAGGACAAATCACAGAATGATAGAATGACAGGGTTGGAAGGGACTTCCAGGCTCATCTAGTTCAATCCTCTGATCCAAGAGGAAAATCCTCCACCTACAGCATTGCAGACATGTGCTTGTCGAGGCGGGGTTTGAAAAACTAAAAGGGCGGAGACTCCATAATCCCTCTAGGCAATTTATTCCATTAGCCAACAACTCTTGCAGTTAGGATGTTTTTCCAAACATCAAACAGAAATCTACATTGGTACAATTTAAGCCCGTCCTCCATTGTTCTCTCTTCTGTGGCGGCGGCGAACAAATGTTTGCCATATCCCCCAAGGGATCCTGCAGCCTGGTGTTAGAAATCAGGTGAAATGGTCACTTTCTGCTCTTGGATGTCATGCTTTCTTTTCAATTCTCTTTTTCCACTTTCTTTTAGATTGGAAAAGAGAAGAAATTCACAAGCACATCAGATGTTTCCCAGAACCGACAATCATCCAACCCCGAAACAGCTGAATGATAGATTTTTTTAAAAAGAAAAAGAAAAGACCAAATCTTGGATATGGAAATGTCTGTTCTGGTGAAAGATACAGTAAATACTTCTAAGATGTGGAACTTCAGAGAAGATTTATGAGCAGATTGGATCCCCAAAGCTCACTTAATATTAACTCCAGAAACATTACCCTAATGTGTTTTAAGATATGATTTATGGTAGGACCTATCTGAGAGCATTAAGTGAAGGGAAGACAATGTAGCTCTTACAGGGCATGTGAAATATACAACAGGAAGGGCTGCGCGAATTTCATTCTTAGGAGACTTATCCATGTCTCTTTTTCAAGCCGCAAGACAGCAAGTAGCAACCCACCACGAGGCAAGCCAATCAGAAGCAGGGGTTTCACAT
>QEPC01011341.1:3755802-3776109 GCA_003113815.1 Sphenodon punctatus
AGAGGAGATCCTGCCTTGGAGCACAAGGGGTTGAAAGAGGGCTGAAATGGTAGCACGTTTGCTCCTCACAGATCATACCTGCATTTTTTAGTAGTCTGTTGGGTGTCCAATCGGAGCCTTGGTACTTGATCAGGCACTCAGTTACCTGAAAATAGCAAGAAGGACTGTTGCCACGTTTCCAGTTTACCTTTTTACTGATCGATAAAACAGTGTCATGGATTTGGGGGCTCACTACCCCACTCTAGGCTGGTCATGACTCAATTTCCCTGGCTTGCAGCTCTCACTGGATCAGCGCTCTCTCTAGAACTGACTGAGCCTGCAACGAGGGAACATTCTTGTCACCTTTTCAGCCACAGAGTTTCCCAGCACAGACTCTTTGTCTCTAGGTTCGTCTGTGTTTGTAAGCACAGAATTAACCCCAAACTGCGTCCCGCCAATGTTAGGATTAGCAATTCCACTGGACCATACGCAGTTCAGTAAAAAGTAGTTTAATGAATAAATCATGAATAAGCTGCAGTGCAAGATTATACTCGAGAGTGCAGAAATCAAAATAACATAACCAATAACGCATTCCTATCTGTACTTAGATTCTCCTGATTTAGGCTTACCCTAATCCAGGTCCAAGGGTATTTCAGTTCAAGTCACAGACAGCGGTGGAAAGCTTGGCCGGGTACCAGTCTTTAGAGTTTCCAAAACGCCTTGCTTCATAGTTCCTGTGGTGCAGCCCTTCTCTGGCTGGTAAGAATTGATGATGCAGATGAAGCTCAACCAAGCTGATCTCAACCAACTGAGAGAGAGAGAAAGATCCCTTTGTCTTGTCTCCCCGCCCCCCTTAAGTACCTTTCCAGGGTCCTTTGTTATAAAAATAATAATAATATAATAATTAATAACTTTATTGTAGGACCAGAGGGTCATTGCAAACGTAGAAAAGGTCCTTTGTTTGATTTTCCTGCCAGGTGACTCTGTGCTTTCAGTCACGTCCACAGGAAGAAATCCATTTGCAACTCAATGGTCTATGTGTCTGCAGAGGTGTTTAGACTTTTTCTGAGTACACACTCAGCATGACTTTGCATTTCTCCATTGCATGAAGTGAGTTTCCAGTTCTCAGCTTTCCCATTACATACATGTTTAACCTTTACCTTTACATATTTGTTAGACCTGTAGTCTACATGTAGCCCAGTATCTCCTTATGACAAACAGTAAATCGGTACAGGAACTCGGAAAAATCAGCACAAGAAGTAAGCAAAACAGTACCGGAAATCGGTACCAGAAGTCGGTATTATACTATTGGGTACTGCTATTTGTTTGGTATATTTGATACTGATAGTACCCAGTGCTACCAAGATGGACTGGAGACCGTAATTTCAATGCATCTGCCTGTTTTTGCAGGTACTCATTTCAGCTCGTCCTTTCCAAAAACTGAAATTCTATAACTCTTCGATCCCAACTGCCCTGTAACCTGAGTTGCTTTGAGCTCAAACCCTGAGTGCTAGGGCCAAGTTTGCAAGCTCAAAGGTGGGCCCCAAATGGTACTGAGCGAAGATAATTTATGTCTGAATAGAGTGGAGCATCACGGATAAAATAAC
Organism: Sphenodon punctatus; assembly: GCA_003113815.1. Lineage (NCBI taxonomy): Eukaryota > Metazoa > Chordata > Lepidosauria > Sphenodontia > Sphenodontidae > Sphenodon > Sphenodon punctatus. Next base: position 3,757,389 of record QEPC01011341.1, read on the forward strand.
AAAGCCAACTCTGTACACAGGCTACGTCCCTAGTTGAGACATTCCTTAAATCTGATAGATTTTTGGTTGGATCCAGTCCCCATATTCAAATGGACCTGAATCTTTGCCAAATTTCTAACTCAGTTCAAATCAGCCTTTTTGAATCCACCTTCCTCTCGTGAGAAGTCTTAAATGAAAAAGTGCTTTCCAAGGGTCGAATAGCGATAAGACATGAGGATCCCAAATTTAATTGGGATTAGCTTTGATTTAGCTGCAAGCAAAATGGGTGTAAGTAATGCCAGCTCCTTAAATTAGAAAAAATAATTCAAGGTAAGATGGATTTCTCACTCATGTAAACAGGGCAACGAGGTGACGCTTCTTTCAGCGGGGCCTTTGATCTTTGCTGCTTGACCTTGCTGTCGGTGACCTTGAGAGGTCAAAGAAATTGTTTTCAAAGAGCCACTGCCTATCGATTTGCCTTCAAGGAGAGTGAGACTGGGATCGGGATGTTAATCACAGACTGCATGAAAAGGACTGAGGACTCTTTGTTACATCTGCTGTCCCTCTCACTGCTAAACGCACCCCAGAAGGGCACCCTTTTGTTTCTAGCAATCTGACAATCTGTTCCGCTCTGGGAAAACTAAGGTGAATACGCAGAGAGACCCCAGCCACCTGTATTGTAATACACAGCTGTATTGAAATTTTCCTGGCAGAGTTTGAACGTTAACGCGTAATTTACTTGAACGAATGGGTCACAGAGTTCCCATCCTAACTGAAAACACTAATGAACCTTTGGGCAGGCGGGTGACCTTAGAGGTTTGATCCTTTTAAAACAAGCAGACTCCTAAGGAAGGCTAGGGAAGCAATCATAAAGAACATTTAGAGTGCATCCTCGGTGACCGTCCGTGATCATTCCATACTGAGGTGCTTCAGCTTTTAATAATATTGTATTAAATTTTATTGTAACCTCGCTGACATTTACGGCAAGGAAAAGTGTGTAATCTTTAACGGCCTTATAAAATACAGCCTGGTAATGTGCCGATGTAGCATAATCCTTCGGTGCCAATGATGAGCTACGGCAACTGCACCCAATTTAGTGCCTTTCTATTAGCAAGCGTTATCACCGTATCCCTCGCACGCTTGGAGATGCAATAGAGTATACGGATGCCATCTTGCATTTCACCAGGTGGCTATTTTAGCCATCGTCAGCGGCACAACAAACCGACAGTTCGGACGGCAGAAAGAACCTCTCCTTGTGCATCGTCTGAAAAATATATTTGAAAGAAAGGTGCCAGATTCTTCTCTGATGTACATTAGAGCTTACGTAAATATTTAAGGAGAACTTCGTGTCTGATGAAATCTTTGTGTTTGAGTGTGTTTGTTGGACCAAGGGAGTGGCTATAATAGGGTCAGGTGTTGCAACAGCATTGGGGTTCACAGGGCTGGACGGCCCATAACCCCTGTGTGTGCAAAGGCGTGCACGCACACAACAGTCCTGGCGGTCATTTTGCACAGAACGATATTTTTTTTAATTTATTTTTAAACAAAAACAGATGAAAGCAAATGATAATTGTTTGCCTATACAACTGTTTTCATAACATTTGTCACAAAAACAAATGGGACTCCATTAGTTTTCATAACTAATAGAAAACGTTACGGAGGCACGCCCCTATTTGCTTTAACAGTAGTGTTGATACTGCAAATCTAGTGGGATTCACAGACACCCCCATATCCGCTCTAGTGATATACCAAAGAGTCGAAAAGCCAAAATACTGACATACAAAGAAATGAAATTCTAAACCACTCAAGTACAGGATAACAAATTTGGCCACTTCTGCAGGAACAATGAATTCAGATTCCATTATTTCTAAACAACAAATACCAAAACTCAGTTCACAAATATAGTGTTTGCAAATGTGTTCCATCACCGATGGGTGGATGGAACAATTAGATCGGTTGGTCATGGGGAAAATGCAGATAGACCAATGACCATCTCTGCTGAATTTCTGTTCAAAATCTAAGCTAATTAGCGGGTGGAATTACTGCAGCAATTTTGTGAACGCACTGCACGGAACAAATCCCCTTTGAACAACTTATGCTGCATAAATTCAAACAGCGTTGTCTGCGTGACCGCTGTCGTCTGGGGCTATTAGGTATAATATTCAGTTTAGCCAGATGCTGCCAGAAGTTTGCCAAGCCCATAAAAGTAGCTCAATTGCATATTTCTGAAAATAGGCAATATGAGTCTGTTTTCTTTTGTTTTGCTTTGCTTTAAAAAAAAATAATATCAAAGTATTTGTTCTCTTCCATCTGGCGAAATCTCCCCACCAGGCAGGTAGAGCACTGAAGTCTACAAGTCCAAGGGGCCGATCCCACGCCCCATGTGCTCCCCAGGCAACCCTTGCGCGCATGTTGACCAAGAGCATGTTGTGCCGTGTGGAATCCACACAGACCCCACATGGGATTGCTGCCAAAGACTTTTTACACACTTAGCTCCCCCCTCCCACTTCCTTCGACCTCCCAGTGTAGATCCCCTCAACACCAAAAAAAAAAAAAAAGCTGAAAAGAAGTATCTGCATGACCAAATACATAAATAATGGTTCTGGGCCTGGATGATGATGATGATGATTATTATTTAGCATTTGTATAGCACCAGCAGTGTACCTGGCACTTTACAGAACAGTAAGATAGATGCGGTCCCTGCCTACGGCTTACAATCTAAGGGTGAAAACAGACATGACGCTAATCACCCTTTAACCACCCTTGGTGATCATTTATTCATGTTTCAGGGTTGCATAGGGCACCAATACAGCCCTGCAACATGCATAAATAACCACCAAGGGTGGTTAAAGGGTGGTTAACGTCATGTCTGTTTTCACCCTAATAGACACGGAGGGGGGAGACAAGGAGAAGGGGCATAGGGAGAGACAATTTATTTGGAGATTCAGAGGGCTACCTGAAAATGCCATAATATTTGTATATAGTGAACATACTTCCTGTTTCAACCCAAGTGACTATATGACTAAAGTCTTCTTCACACAAATAAACAGATCCATGTTATTGCTCATTTTCAGCTTGAAAACGGGAAGTTTCAAGATGTTTTTGTACTAGAGGTTAAACAAGTACCCACAAAACAGGTTATACCTGTTGAAATTACAGTACATGATCTGCCTTGGCAACATCAGGTACTTGGATTAGTGTCCAATGGGATACCTGATTTACAGATTTACTGACTTCTGGTACCAACTTCCAGTTCAGAATTTCTCGTTTCCCATATTGAATGTAGAGTTGTGTCTGACGTCCCCTGTGTTCCCCTCACCCATGTCCATCTTAGATTGTAAGCCCACTGGGGCAGAGACCTAGCTCTGAAAATGTGTTGCGGTAAAGCCTTGCATCAGCCTAGTAGCACTAGAGAAATGATTAGCAGTAGCAGTAGCAGCAGTTTCTCATATCGACTTCCCAGTTTAATGTTGGCAAAAATGGTCAGTAAAATGGAAAACTGGTAACTCGATCACCTGTATTTCAGTGAATTGGGTGACCAAATCAGTATTCAGATGCTAACCCAACAAACTGCCTGAAATTGCAGGTATTTTAATACCTGCCGGTAGCAAATGAGCTACCTGTTTCAGTTATCTTTTATACATCTCTAAAAGACACATCGAAAAGTCTCAGAAAGCACTTTGAAATACCTCCCTAGAGGATACCCACAACAACAGATGCTCGGTGACGTCTGAACAGTTGTACCACATGGTAACCTAGTGGAAACCACTTGAAAAGTCACCCAGATATTTTGAACTGGCCACTAGCAGTCCAGATGGGTACGGAAGTCAACAGCAAGTTCTGCATCTACGATTATTATCCACATTTTTGGATAGCATTCCAAGTAGTCAAAAGAATATTCACATACAGAGAAAACAATATTCACATATCCGTTAATTCCCCTGTTTATCTCTGCATCCGTTACTATTATCCACATTTTTGGATAGCATTCCAAGTAGTCAAAAGAATATTCGCATACAGAGAAAACAATATTCACATATCCATTAGTTCCCCAGTTTCTCCGGGATGGTATTTTTAATCATTTTTGTTCTAGTTTTTAGTGATATTCAGAGATATTCAGTCAAATAACTGCAGAGCCAAACAAGAATGACTGGAGAAAAAAAAGAAAGAAAGAAAGAAAAACAGGAAAAAGCAACTGAAAATCCCATAATGTTCTGCATGCATTTTGGCCTCCAAAGTGAAATGGGTGAATTAATTGAAGATGGTATTCACAGCAAATATTCATTCACACTAGTTCAGATTAGAGCTGAAATGAATATCCACAACAATGGGTATGCCCATTGAATTTCCGGTACCCGAATTGACCCACAGTGGTCGGGTGCGAATCTGTACCCAATTAGTGCCCTATTTGGGTACCCAGTGTCCCAGAATGTTGACTAGTATGACTACCAGTTCCGGGCATCAACTTCAGGTCCCGATTTTTCAGTTTTCCATCCCAATTTACCAGTCAGTAACCAAAAAATTGGTAAATCAATAATGGAAATTACCAAATGTTTGTGTAGTCAGGTATCCGATCAGTGATCAGTTAGCTAGCCCATCAGGTGGCCTGCACGGTACTCAGAAACCCAGGTATCTCCCACGGATGCTAAATTCAGAACACAAAACACCCAACAGAAAACTCTCCATGGGGCTAATGTGTGTTGCCTTGCCTGCCGCAACCTTTCAAGCCACCGCTCCATGATGTTGGAATGCACCCTGAAACTTTGCACGAAGCGAATGAGCCCATCCCCGCTTCACTGACTCCCTTTTCTTGCGCGCACTTTGGTTCTGTCTCCTGCAAAGGACGCAGGCCTCCGTCTGCCAGATCACATTCTTTCTCTGCAGCTGCGAGCCAGCCATCTTGGTAAGCTCAGCAGGTGGAAAGGGAAGATATCATTGGCTGTCCACTAGCCAGCGATTGTTAAGCTGAGTATCAAGAGGTTTCGCTGGTGAAAGTGGCCAGGTGCCAGCAATGCACGCATGTGTTTCTCCTGCGAACTAACTAGAGATTTGGTTGCTATGCCACGAGCTTATCCAAAAGTCTATAAGTTTGGGATTCCTGGCCTTACCGAGAGCCAGAACACATGTTTGTGGGATACGCAAACTGCTTTGAGGAAAGGCCACAAGGGACGCATTAGAAATTCAATATTCGCTTTGTAAAATAGCTAATAATTAGCTACAGCTCTTTTCTCCGTCCCAGCAGCTGGCGACATGAAAGTGATTAAGTTTCTAATGAATAGATTAGGGTTACCAAATATATTAAATAACAAGGTTTTTAATCAACTGTTTATTGATTCCAGCAGGACAGGTCTGATGGAGAAAACCAACGGGCACCGGTGGAATTTTATTGACGAGCTTGCATTCCACATCATGAATAATTAAAAATAGATTTTTTGGGGGGTGAAATCTCAATCTCTTTTCATGGGTTGGCTCCATGCAAGCTAAACTAACCGCAAATCATAAATTAAGGGAGAGGTGAAAGATACGTTTGGAATGCTTTTGTGCTCCGTGATGGGTTTCTTCATTTTCCGTTGTTGCGGCAGCGGGGGCCGTGAGCTCACTTTCCAGTAGTGTTTATTTAAAGGGAAAGGGGTGGATTTCATTCGGGGTTCTCCTGGGACCCTTCCGGTGACTTCTGATCGCATTTCTGGAGTAGTTGTGGAATGGGATCTTGCTAATTAAAGGCGAGGCTTTTAGTTTCATGAGATGATTCCCATGGAAAGGGTTGAAATGTTTTCTTGATGAGGTGGAAATATGGACATAGAAGGCAAGGTACGTCTGAGTCATTCTCATCCCAGTGCTTCCTGCAGAGAGACCTTGCAACTGGAACTGGTGAGGCTCCATTGCACCAGAAATGCAGGTGGGGAGGGGTTTGTGCATGTGGAGACAGAACTGACCCTTTATGTGATTTCAGCCTGTTACGGGCAAGGTTGGGGAAGGGTAGGATGGAATTGTTTAGCTGCCAGAAGGAAGATTCTCTGGTCCCCTCCTCCCCCACAGGGAGGGCTGAGCACTAGTTTCCAGGCGAGCGTTACGCAAGAGAAGCTATCGCTCCACAGCCCTTAAGGTCTCCCCAGAATTCAGGGAGTTGAACTGAGCTGCAGGCTTGTGTATTTTTCATCTCAGTTTCCCGCCAACCCAAGGGAATGCCGTTACCCCTGATCTAACATCTGCTGGAGTCAATGGAAGACACTGAAGTTCGTGGCTGTGCATTGTGAACACAAGCCACATGGTTAAGGTTGCCACCACTCTGGATTTGATCCAGAGTCTCCAGGTTTGGAAGGGTAGTTGCCAGGTTCCTGATTTCTCTGGGTTAACTCAGATAGCTCAGAGAAATCTGGGCTCCAGAGGGACATCAAAAAGTGAGACCATAATCAAAAAGAGCTGTCGCCATCTCTTTTCCAACGTGGTCACGTGCCTGTGGCGCGTCATGATGTCACAACATTCCAGAGGGGCAGGGCCAAGTCAGTAAGCCCCACCCCTTCTGGTTAAACTGCGGGGGAGGGTGTCAACTAGAGCAGAGGTGATGACCTGAAGAAATGGGTGTACCCCATTTCCAATATACCCTAAAAAACCGACCCAGTATACCTGTCAAAATAGCAGTATTCAACCCATCCCAGTAACATCAGGTACTAATCAGTACTTGATTAGTGACCGATAGACTACCTGATGTACCGCTTTATCTTTTTGTTCTTGTCTCAACTTTCTGACTTCCAGGACTGATTTTTCAGTTTCTTCCAGAACCAGTTTTTTGACTTTCCATCCCAATTCCTGAATGAAGACCACTTTCAGACATGCCCCCCCCCCCCACGCATATTCTGGCTGGGGGGGGGGAGAATGCACAGCCAGAATATGCGCAGGGATCGGCCGGTCTGAAAGCCTCTCCCCCCGCACCCCCCGCGTGCGCGGCTTTACTGGCGGAGATGCGCAGGGAAGCAGGGCTCTATTTCCTGCTCTGCATCCCTACGCATCTCTGCCGGCAAAGTCGCACAGAGGGGGCTTTCAGACCAGCCGATCCCCGCGCATATTCTGGCTGTGCATTCCCCACCCCCCGCAGCCAGAATATGTGCCGGGAGGGGGGGCATGTCTGAAAGTGGCCTCATTTACCATTTTACCAATTGGTAACTCGACAACAGTAATACCCATTGTTTTCAGATAATCGAGAACGTGACTTGGTACTCGGGTAACAATTGGGCAACCAATAGACTACTTGAAAATGCAAATATTACCCACAAATGTGCTACCCATTTCCTTCTGAGTGGTGTCCTGTTGTCTCTCCAACTGGGGTGTCCACATTCTGGGTTTTGTCAGTCACAGAGTTTCCAGGTCAGTCACGGGAAACGAAGACTAACTTGCAAGATCAGTGCTCTCAGAAAGGGGGTTGACTCTCTCCACCCCTTTTCTGATGTGGGCCCATCTATATGGAGTACTATGATGTCACAACCTTCTGCAACAGTGGTGTAGCCTAATGCATAAGGTGTTGGGATTGGAGCTGGAAAAACAAGGTTTTTAAATCCTGTCTTAGACATGAATGCACTGGGTAGCCTTGGGCAAGTCTCTCTCTCGGCCTCAGTTCCCTATCTGTGAAATGGGCATGTACGTATTCCCACCTTTCTCTATGTTCTCTCAATGGGTATCTTTCTTTAGGTGGACACCTGCTCCGCTCCGCCCCCGCGTGGCCCATCTGCGTAGAGGCAAGCTTAGCTACCCTGGGGTGAGGTGGAGCAGGAGCGGAGCAGGTACTGCCTGCTCTGGGCCAGCTCCCCTCGTGGTGCTCTGGAACATCCCGGATCACCCCAAACGGCGTGGGCCACCGGAACCCGGAGCACCAGCCAGGGGCGGAGCTCTGCTTTTGGTAGGGGGTTGCCCCAGCAGTGGCCATAGAGCTGCGGACATACATATTTTTGAGAGAGAGAGAGAAAACATCCTCTTTGCCCCACCTGCCATTCAAGCAGGCTCTTCCCAAGCATCAAAGGCAGTTCTTAGTTTGATTTTACAGCCAATTAACATTAGATTCCCCTCCAGCCGTGAAGACACCCCATAGAGCCATTCATGGGGCTGTTTTGCAAGATGGAAACTTGCAGATTCTGAAACAAGAACTGAATCTTGCTTTGGTTTGAATTAACCAGAGCAAAATTAAAAGAGTGCATGTCATGTTCTTGGGGAAGCCGCTTAGAAAAGCATTCGAGTTCGTCCATGGCTTTGATACGCAACGTGTTGCACTGGTTCAAACGCCATTGAAGTGAATGGGGCTAGTGTTGGTACCATATTTGAAGCAACAGAGGTAACGCCGAACTGGGTAGTGGGTTTAGTATTCATGGGTATTTTCAAAGCTTTGGGGTAGCGATCCAAGTATCCAAATACTATTCGTGACTTAAAACGGGTACTAGGAATTCAGTATTTTGCTTACATTATTTTTGGCAATTATGCATGCCCAAATATTTCCAAAATGACTCAAATGAAATACTGAAATGGGAATGACTGACATACCAAAATGGCCAAACTGGGGGGGAATTATTTTTTTTTGAAAACCTGACATGCCAAAAAATTCCCAAACAGGTACCTGTTGGAGCACAAATGGGTATTGCTAATTACTAGGGCTGAAATGAGATTTCGCCGTAGGCAAAATCTCATCGAGAATACGCTTCTTTATTAAATTTTCCATCTTGAGAGTCTGGCATTCTCACGAGATTCTCAAAAATGGCCACTGGGCAGCTGCGCATGCGCAGAGTGGCTACGGTGGCCGTTTCGCGCATGCAGAAGCATCTTTGGATTTCAAAAACCTTGCGAGATTCTTGAGAAACCTCAAAAAAATGCGCTGCCTGTTTGTATATTTTAATGGTTTTTTATTGTATTTTTGTATTTTTCTATTTTTTTATTTTGTAGTGTACGCCGCCCCGAGCGGCCACTGGGCCAGGAGGTGGTGGGTTATAAATTGTGATTAACCTAAAACTAAACTAAATACACACTAATAATCTTTGTGTGACCACGTCCTGCTCATCTGTGTGTTGGACTGAAGCTTGACAGTGACTGACTGACTCCATTTCATGTACGTGGAGAGGGAGACACCTCGGCCCAGAATGAAAGGAACCAGGATTTGAAACTGTACCTTTGGGAACTCTGGTGTGTTAGCCAGTTCTAGAGTGCCGCCGCCACCACACTTTTGTCTGGGTCCCGGCTTCACCTAATAGGCTGTTTGCCATGCCCCTTAGTTCCGGATTGGTTTTTGGCTTCAATATAGGCCGTTTTTACACTGATGCCACCCCTCCACCCCACCCCACCCCGCTGGGTGTGCGGGCAGGTGTGCAGTAGGGGGGCGTCCATGTAAATGTCATGGTGGTGGGATGGGTGTGCACCCGTGGGAGCACCACGGGTGGGGGTGCGTGTGCATGTTCCCGCGCAACACCCATCTCCACCCATCACCCACCCACAGAGCCATCTGGAAAACCGGAGGAGACTCCGTGGGTGGAGGTGGGTGTGCGCCCGTGGAAAAGGCCACACACGCATCTTCACCCACCACGGTCCACTGAAAAAGGTCCATAAAGCCACAGGAGGGGCAATGTGTCTCATTTCCTGGTTTCCTTGACCTGAGCCAATCCCGCCTGAGTCCCAGCTCCCCCCACTTCCAAACTCCTCGACCCTCAGAGTCTGGCCCAAGCCATACCGTCTAGAGAGTAATTGGGGGGAAAAAAAGCGCTGATCTTTTTCTTCTGTTATCTCAAGTTGTGCACGCTTCTCCCAAACAACCTTCAAAGGCTGATTGAGCGCCCATTTTTCACAGTTTGGGTTTTTTTTGCTATTTTTGGGGGGGGGTTCATTTTTCATTTTTCATTCATTTTGTGTTTAGTTTCTTTCGTTGGCTTCCTTTCATTTTCACCAAGAAATTGGTGGAGTAAAAACTTACACCTGCCCCCAATTTCCATCACTCCCAGCAAAAATGGGGAAGAAATACAAAACTGGGGCCGACCCGATCGCCCACGGATCCCCCCCCACATACGCACACAAGAACGCACTGAAACCTCATGCTCCTCCATTGCTGGTACACTGTGCTGCGCCGAAACTATGCACATACAGGCGGGGGCGGGGGATCCGCGGGCCATCGGATCGGCCCCATCCATTGCCGGTTGGGTTGTCCAGTTTGCTCCCTTTTGAGGGCACTAATTCCAGCTCTAGTGCAGCCCATTAGGCTAATATTGATACGGCACCTGATTTTCTGTGAGCTAGAGTACACAAGGCCAACACCACATCCACCACCTTTGACTTCCCCAGCCCAGTGGATCAGGATCTCATTCCCAGCTGAGTGGACTGGAGAAGGCCATCCAGCGTGGGACCAAGTAGAACTTGAACTTACAGAGATGTAGTCAAGTGCCTTGACCTTTCAGCCATTCCACTTCTCATCATGCTCCGATGTCTTGAAGCCTGACCCCCCTGACCTGTCTTTTTTGACAAGGCGCTTCAGGTCAGCCCCTTCTAATTGTTGCTTATCTTCTTGATCTCCTTGGAGCTTGTACGAATCTGTTTCCCACACCTACGTTCTTGGTCTGCCTTGACAGGCCCCATTCTGCCTCGGGTCTTATCCTGCTGCCATTCCTGTGAAAGACTCGATTCTGTCAATAGTTGAAGACCCTTGAAACTCTGATGTTGGGTTCAAGAAAGGCCTGGGGAGGGCAAACCCAATAAAATTGGCCTGTTGTGTTCCAACCTCCATGAACTGAGCCAGCAGGACATTAAGGAACATGAACATGTGTATAGAGATTCTGTAGCTGTGTCGGTCCCTCCAAGCAGGTGCCCGTTTCTGTACAGATGGAAGAAGTGACCCTACATAGTGACCCAGAGAAGTTCAAGGCTGCCCCTTATCTCACTTAATCTGCATGAATTCCACAGGGCCTGTGGGGAATTGGAGATTTGTAGGCTTTTCCCATCTCATGTTTCCTCCTGGAAATCCCTCCAGCTGGTTAGAGGCTGTAATAGGTACCATTTAGCCAACTAATGAAATCCACATGCAACTGTTAGGAAGATAATTGACGCATTTCAACTTTGCGATTTGCATTGGGCCTTTGGTGGCGTAGGGGCTGCACAATTAGCAGTCATTAGGTGGCAGGTTTTAATTGTTTTGTTGAGGGGGGGGGAGGGCTAGGCAAATACATTACAATCTTTGCAAACTAAGAGCTCATATTCCCACCTGGAGATAGTTGACAAATGGGTTGTTTTTAATTCCGTAAAGGAGGACTGACGGCCGCAGCCCCCCTCCCTCCCCCTCAGGACGACCATGTAGACTGGGTGGCCGAGGTGTTGGAGCAGACTCCCAGCCCTGCACCGCCCGCTCCCCGCAAGTCTACCCACTGTCCCGCCCCCAGCTGTGACGTGGCCACACGGGACTGGAGCTAACACCCACCACTCCAAGCCTTGCAGTGGACCTCGTCGCACAGCAGGGCAGACGGGGACCAGGCACACAAGTAGTGGCGCACTACCATGCCTTGGACAGCCATACCCCATTCTGGGAAAGGCTGCTATGTGCTATGTCCTCCGCCTCCCCCCCTCCCCCGCTACACGGTAGATCTGGTGGCCGCTAGTCACAAGAATGCACCACATTGCGTGGTTAGGCTACTATCCGGTGTGGGGAAGGCTGCCGGAGGGGTGGTAAGTGCATTGTGTGGCCACACCCATAGTCTGAGCCTCTTCAGTGCCATGCCTTGGCTAGAGCCAGCCATGAAGGGTTGGTTATTCTGGCCAAGCGGGGTCAGGTTAGTGCAGGGAAAAACAGGACGTGGGTCCTAATTCATGGCAATGGGGTCCCACAGTCCCCTCTTTCCCCCATCTTGACACCCCCCCCGTTAAGGCCCACTGTGGCACGGCCACCAACAAGCCTCTTCCAGAAGGCCTTCATTTTCAAAAGCTTCCCCAGCCCCGTCCTAGGCTCACTTAGCCCGGGAGTGGATAGAGGAAGAGTTAGAGCCTCAAATCGTTATTCTTTTTTTTTTTTAAATGTATTTTGTTAATCACAGGATATTGTGGAGAGGAGGCAGCATCAAACTCTGTTTCCTTTTTCAATTCACTTTTGCAAACCCAACAGGATCCCTGGTTTTGCTTTGCTACCTCTGGGAGCTTTTTTTGGGATTGACTCAAATATTCACATTTCAACCTCTTCCCCTTCTGCATTTTATGCATTTTTTGTCCCCTCCACGAGGTATGAACTCCCACTTACACTCTCCTTGATTTGTTTTTAAATAACTAAACTGTTCCTGGTAGTTGCGGCAGGTTAAAGTCAGAGAGGCATTTTCTATCGCCCGGCACTTTGGCCCTTTTCACGCGGGCGCGCGCACACCCACCCCGCGCACATCTGCAGGTGGGGATGCCCGTGAGAATGCTGCAACAGGTGGGGGGGATGGGGGGGCGCCTGTAGGAACACCATGGATGGGGGGGGTGCGCTCACGTGCTCCACCCACGCATGGAGCAATGGGCACCAATACCCAATGCTCCGTGCATGGAGATGAGTGGAGGTGGGTGGGGGGGTCTGTGAGAATGCACCCCCACCATCACTCACCCACCCATCCCCCCCACCCACTGTGGCCCGAGTGAAAAGGGCCTTTGTCTAGTTATTTAGACCAGTCCAAACTTACTACTGCTAGGGATGGGATACTGGATTCACTGGTATCGGATCTCCCTGGTATCGGATTTACCGGTATTAGCATACCGGATTTTTAACATTGGCCGCTTTACCGGTTTTTTACATTGCGGCCATTGACTTCAATGGCCGCAATGTAAAAAAAACAACGGTAAAACGGCCAATGTTAAAAATCCAGTATGCTGATTCCAGTGATTATCGGATTAATCCGATACACCTGATTATCGGATGTTTCGGATTTATCCGATACCGGTATTCCCACCCCTAACTACTACTACTATGACTATGGGATGGGAATTTTGGTTTCGATAAAACCAAAATGGCCATTTCGGTTCCATCCAATATTTTGGTTCTCGTTTTGGTTTTTCAGGTTTTTGGCCTTGATTTCTACTACCTATCATTTCTAAAGTGCTACTAGCCACACACAGCGCTGTACAGATACACATAACATAAAAGACTGTCTCCATGTCTTATCTAGATTATAAGCTCCTTGGAGCAGGGACTAGGGCTGATGCGGCAGGAGCTGTTACCGCGCCGCAATTCCATTCTGCCATATCAGAATTGCCCGCGCCACGCCGCGGATTTTCTGCAGACATTCCGCTAATTCCGCCGACATTCTGTAAATTTCAGAATTGCGGAAAAATTGCGGAAACTGTCGGAAAACCGCTGTTCCGCTATTTTGTGGTGCTGGCGGAATGGCGGAAGTAGCGAAAATGTCATGTTTCCACTATTTTGCGAAGCCTATGGAAGTAGCGGAATGAAATCAGCGGAACTGCAGAAGTAGCGGAATGAAACTAGAGGAATAAAAGTCTCTGCTGCGCCGTACCACTAATTGCAAAAAAGCTGTTTCCCATGGAATTAGCTACCGCTGCAACATTCCACTACAGCCCTAGCAGGGATTGACAGTTAAAATCAAGGCAATAGATGACTCATGGACCACAGTGTGCTGTTTATTAACTGGTTTATTCCGGCTAAGATCCTAATCCTAATTCGGGAATGGGGCTGTGAATTAATGGACCTCTCTGTGTCCTCATATCATACAGCCGTGGTGCACTGATGGAAGCTGCAAGAGGGTACCCCTTAGCTAACCTTAGAGAGTGTGATAGAACATGAGGAGAGACGGCCTTTTAGAGACGTATGTCCCAAGACATTTAAGACTTTATAGATTAAAACCAGCAACTTGGATTGTACCCAGAATCTTACTGGGAGCCAGTGCAGAGGGGCACTGGTGTTCCCAATGGCTGCTCCTCAGCTCTGGAACTACCTTCCCCTGGAAGTCCACCAAAGTTCAAGTCTGAGCATTCCGTGTAAGACTTACTTATTTGGCCAGACGTTTAGTGAGTGGGGATAGGATTCAGTGGGTGCAGAAGGGGACTTAAATTGGGATTTTATATGGTTTATAGTTTAGTTGGGTTTTATATTTTTTGTTTGTTATGCTGTAGACTGCCCTGAATTCATTGGGAAAGGGTGGGAATATAAATTCAATAAAATAAATAAGTAAATAGCACTATTATAATGGAAAAGTAACAGTTCCTTATTCACTTTTTTGCACCACTCATGATGTTAGGGATCTATACTCCTATCCTTTTTTGCACCCAGTTATGCTATTGGCCATCACAACATCATGTGGCCATGCGTTCCACAGGTTCATTGTTTAGTGAGTGAATTGTCTAAGGTAATAAGCCTGAGCCTTTTTGGCTGCTTCTCATATGGAAGCCATTCTAGTCTCCTGGTCATCTTGACAAAAGTGTAAATCATAGGCAGACTCTGGGCCTACTCCTGCCTGCTCTCCTTCCCCCAGTGGTGCCTGGGCTTTCTCCTTCTCTGGAGAATCCTTGGGCCTGGGGATGAAGAGTGGAGAGGGTAACCCATAACCCCCAACTTCCTCAACTCCTCTCTCCTTCCCCCAACACAACATGTGAGGAGATGGATACTACTAGCATCTCCACCCTGGTGAGCCTTTGGACCTCCTGGCCAACCTTGTCCCTGTACCCATTCCTCTCTCAGGCTGTGGTTGGGTTTCCCTCTCCGGCGTTGCTAAGGAAGGCCTCCCCTGCTCCCGCACCCAGGACACCACCACTTCTAACACGCCCAGGGAATATAAAAACTCTTCATCCATAGTGCAAATGACTGCACAGTGTGTGAGAAGATGGACACGGAAGTACAATATGTATTGGAGGAAGATCAACTCCATGCACCATGAACTTGGAATTATGTTGAGTATGAAATATCGTAAATTATCTATTTACCGGTGTGCAACAGCTCTGGACGGCATAACCTCACCGTTGCAAAATTCCAACTGATTCTGAATCTACTCCTTAGCGATCAATTTGTTGCAGAGAAAGAGAGAGAAAAAAAGTTGTTATTGGCAATTGCCTCTTGAATGTCAGCTGGCATGCTCCATCTTGGGATAATGTACCCTAATTATGTAGCTAGTCTTCCAAACACACTCACAAAGTCAGCTGCATGTGGCATTTACAGTTGCTGTAATAACCCAACAAGCAGCCAAGATGTACAGCAGAAGCGCACCTCTGACCTGCAAGTGACCCCCCAATTAGCGGATGCATGGGGTTAACGAAGGGAGCGCCTCAGACGGGAAGGCGTTTTCCCAAAGCGAACTCTAACCCCGGTAAACAGGGAAATCTATGCCAGGAAGTGTTTACACATTCATCAGCTGCGCCAGGCAAACAAAAACATGACAGAAACCACCCTCCATGTTAATATGATTCCAGGAGCGAAATGAAAAGCCTCTCCTTTTCCGCACGCTACAATTACAGTGGAGGTTGAATTGTAACGACAGAATTAGGCCCGGCATTTGGAAATTGTATCAATTAGCTCCCGTTTGGAGCAGGAAGCTTTTGCCAGAGTCTGTCTGCCGTTAGAGACTTATAGGAAATATTTCTCTTTGTATTTATTTAATGAAGAAAAGCAACCCCTAGGCTCCACATTAAAGAGCTGGGTTTTAACTTTCTTTTGGCCTGTTCATTGGTAGAAGTAGGGTCGAAACTGCATCTCGAATCAGGCTTCTCGGTGAGAATATTAGACTTCTCGGTGAGAATGGAGCTAAAAATGAGAACCGAGACAATAAAAAAAAAATCGATATCTCATCAAGATTTTTTTCTTGATGAAAAAAATCGTTAAACCAGAGCCATTATGCAGCATGCGCAGCCCTTTTCCAAGATGGCGCAAGCTGCATCATTGCCATTTTGGAACAAGGCAGCCGGTCTGCACATGAGCAGAACAGCGGCCCTTGCCCAAAATGGTGCTGACACTGCCAGTGCCATTTTGGGAAAAGGCTGCACATGTGTAGAACAGCCCGGGTGGCCATTTTATGCTCATGCTGTGAATTTTTTTTAGTGAAATTCTCACGAGATTCTCAAAACCCGTAGAGAGCTCGTCCTGAGATCACGCTGGGGTTTCTTGATTCTCACGATATTCTGGATTTGATTCTCAAATCCTAGAGGCAATTGCCCTAGGTAGAAGAGGGAAGCCTTCCCGTCACATCTTAGCCATTATGCTTCCAAGAATGTAAGAATTAGGACTGGAACAAGTTCCCGCAAAAATCGGCCTGCCCATCAAATCTGCAGTACTCGACTTGGCCTGCCACCATTGGGTACTAATTGATACCTGATCAATGCCGAATGGGTTACCCAAAGTCTTCATTTGCCAGCGTTCAGTCCCAGAATACGACTTCTGGTACCAATTTTTCAAATTATTATCCTCATTTTTACTATTTTCCCATAGTGAATTACCAACAGGCATCCGTAACAGCAAAAAATGATTTTTTGGATAACCAGGTAGTGATTGGTACCCAGTAAGGATGGGGATTTCGGTTTTGGATAGAGTAAGCCGTAGGCAGGGACTGCGTCTATCTCATTGTTCTGTAAAGCGCCAGGTACACAGCTGGCGCTATACAAATTCTAATAATAATAATAATTAATAATAAATAACCAAAATGGCCCCAAAATCGCTGTTTCGGTTTTAAAACCACAAACCGAAATTCCAGTTCATTTTCAGTTCCAGCATTACAGGTTTTTTGCATTGATTTTTCCCCCAGTTTGTTCTCATTGACTTCAATGGGAGAAAATTCCATTGAAGTCAGTGGGGAAAAACAGAAAAAAGATCAGTGCAAAAAAAAAACCCAAAACCAAGATGAGATCCAGAAATCACAGGAAACCGAAACTTAAAAAAATTAAACCGAAAATCCTCCCAGAGTCCCATCCCTAGTATCTACGTACCAGGACAGGTACCTGACAGAGTCCTCAACATTTCAGGTACTATCCACAGGTAATAAATCTGGCACCCATTCCAACTCTCGTAAAAAACGTCCATAAGAGCGTGAGCAGCCATACTCATTCAAACCAATGATCGATCTCATCCAGTGTCTTGTCTGGCGTTAGACAATACCAACATTTTTTATTAGTTACGAATGCACAAATGGCTGCCCTTACCCAAAATGGCAGCAATGCTCTCACCGCCATTTTGTGTAAGGGTGGTGGCCATTTTGCACATATGCAATGGCTTTTTCTTCTCCCCTTCTTTTTTAAAAAAAATAAATACATGTCAGATTTCCGATTGGAACTGATGTTCCGATCAGAATTCCAGAGATATCTGGTTAGGCCTGTAGGGAAAAGAAAATGAGAGGGCGGGGGGGGAGGCTAGGACCAGCATCCTGGGATTAAGACGAAGAAGATAGTCGAGCTCAATTTGACTACATTATTGATTTCAGACCAGGATAAAGCAGCAGGGTGGGTTTTCCCTCAGGAGGAGGCTGAAGCTCAACTAATGGTGATTTGGCCTCACACTCCAACTCCAGCTTCGCAGGATATAAAGCAGCCCATACAATGTAAAAATCTACACTTTCAGTCTTGGGGTAAATAGTGGGATTTTCGCTGTAATCCCTTAAACAAATAAACTGCGGCGTTGATGAAAGCTCTCCGCTGCCCTTACTGAGAAGCAAGCCGTACCCGGCACAGAGGCAGGGTTTCAAAAGATGATACAGATTATTAGGTAGAGGCTTCACATGGGAAATCTTTTTATTTTATTTTTAATTTGTTCCTTAGTTTGAAGAGAGGAATAAGCTCAGCAAACCCTGTGGGGCAGGGGGCTGTAGCCAGAGATTTTGACTGGGTCTGTAATGTATGATATCAGAACGCCCCTGGATAATCTGGGGGATTTTATTTTCAGTCAGAGCAGGACAAGCCTTTTATAGAATCATAGAGTTGGAATGGTCCTCAGAGGTCATGCAGTCCGACGCCCTGCGCAGTGCAGGAAATCCACAGTGACAGCATCCGTCCAGCCTCTGTGAGAAAACCCCCAGCGAAGGAGAGTCCCACCGCCGCCTAGGCCATTTGTTCCACTGTTGAACAGCTCTTCTTGTTAGGAAGTTCTTCCTCGTGTTTAACTGAAAACTGCCTTCTTGCCAGTTGAGCCCATTATTTCTAATTGCCTTCAAGGGCAACAGAGAACAAGTCTTTGCCATTTCCTGTGTGGTAGCCCTTCAGGAATTTGAAGATGGCTATCATGTCTCCCCTTAGTCTTCTCTTCTCCCGGCTAAACACACCCAGCTCCTTCAACCTTTCCTCACAGGACTCGGTTTCCGGACCCCGCCCTGACCATCTTTGTCGCTCTCCTCTGAACCCGTTCCAGTTTGTCAATGTCCTTCTTAAAGTGCGCTGCCCAGAACTGGACACAGGACTCCGGGTGAGCTCTGGCCAGCACAGAATAGAGTGGAACTATGGCTTCTTGTGATTTGGATACGACGCTTCTGTTAATGCCGCCTAAAATTGCATTAGTCTTTTTAGCAGCTGCATCGCACTGCTGACTCATGTTCAGCTTGTGAGCAACTACAGCCCCTAGATCCTTTTGACATGTATTGCTGCTAAACCAAGTATCCCCCAATCTTATACTTGTGCAATTGATTATTATTATAAACATTAATATAGTGCCGGTCATGTACCTGGCTCTGTACAGAACATAGAAATAGACGTGGTCCCTGCCTGTGGCTTACAATCTAAAAGACAAGGAGGGGGAGACAGGGAGAGGGGACAGTGGGAGAGACAGGGGAGAAGACAAACA
>QEPC01011341.1:3777282-3814947 GCA_003113815.1 Sphenodon punctatus
ACTAGCAGGCATTGGGAAAGGCGGTGAGGAAAAAGTGGGTCTTGAGGAGGGATTTGAAGGAGCGGAGGGAGGGGGCAAGGCGGATGTGGGTAGGGAGGGAGTTCCAGGCATGGGGGCATCAAGAGAGAAGGGTCGAAGGCAGTTAGGTGAGCAGGAGAAACGAGGGAGAGTGAGGGAGGGGACAGAGGAGGAGCAGAGAGTGCGTGCAGGAGTGCGTAGGGAGATTAGGTCCGAGTGGTAAGTGGAAGCTTGGTTGTGGAGTGTTCTGAACGTGAATACCAGGAGTTTAAACAGGATACGTTCAGGAAGGCGGAGCCAGTGGAGAGAGAAGAGGAGAGGCTGCACGTGGTCAAAGCGACGGGCAGAGTGAATGACCTTGGCGACGGAGTTTCGGATGGAGATAAGGGGGGACAGGTGAGAGCGAGGGAGGCCAGCAAGGAGGAGGTTGCAGTAATCGAGGCGAGAAATAACCATGGCATGAACAAGGGTTTTGGCCAAGGAGGTAGAGAGAAAGAGGCGGATCCGAGCAATGTTATGGTCCCTAAATGCAGAACTTTACGTGTATCTCTGTTGAATTTCATTTTGTGAGTTTTGGCCCAGCTTTCCATCCTGTTAAGATCATTTTGAATCTTGTTTCTGTCTTCTAAGGTGTTAGCGATTCCTCCAAGTTTTGTGTCATCTGCAAATTTGATAAGCATCCCCTCTCCTCCTTCATCAAAGTCATTCAATTCCAGAGGAGAAGAGGCCCCTGAATGGAAGGACAGTAGAGGAAGCATCATGACATAGAGTTGTAACTGGGACATAGTTGAGTACCCATGGACAATTCCCACATTTTTTAGTGTTGCCTCAGATACCCAGGTCTACCCAATCAGGTACCTGTCTACCCCAAAAATGGATGATTTCTATTACCAATTTATCTATTTTCCAGTTACTCTTCAGTAAATCAGGAAAGAATACCAGGATGAAAACTCAAAAAAATCGGGTCCAAAAGTTGACATTCCAAGGCCCAGAAACTGATATTCCAGGACTAGAAGTCGACATTCCAAGACATCGGGTACCTGAATCAGGCACTAACCGAATACCCGAACGTTGCGACTGATTTGGATACCGGACATTTGATCAGTATACTGCTTTTGTGGGTGCTCGTCCCAGCTCTATCAGCGGGCAATCTGTGGGTGAGGAGCTTGTGGAGTTTTGATGAAAGAGAGAGGTTTTTAGGAGGGATTTGAACACTGGGAGGGATGAAGCAGAGCAGGTGTGTTCAGGGAGGGAGTTCCAAGCCTTGGAGGTGGCCTGAGAAAAGAGGCAAATAATAGATGGTTTAGGCAACAATAACGTCACCGCCATTTTGATTAACGCATGCACACAATGGCCACTGCCCTTAACCAAAATGGTGACGATGCTATCCGCTACCATTTTGGTAAAGGGCAGCAGACATTTTGTGCATGCAAAATAATTTGTTTGTTTAATAATAATAATAATAATTAATGGCATGAGAGATAATCTTAGGCAAAATCTCGCTTTGGCTTTACCCCAGACTAGCGCAAGGCGAATCCAACCACCAGAACAACAGCCAATGCCACAGAATTATTGGAATACTTTTGCTTTTTATTGTCAAGGAATAAAGCTGCAGCCCCTTTTAAATGAGGGAGGAACTGGCTGCCTCTGACCATAATGATGATGAGGAGTTTAAAAGCAACTGTGAGTATAAAACTTTAAAACTCTCATAAACAGATTTGAAAGTCAGCCAGGGGGTGGCCCTGCAGCAAACGTGGGTTGCACCCCAGTACAAAGTCATTGTAAATAGACCTCTATAACCCATGAGGTAAGAAAGGAAGGGCAGCCTTACAGATACTTCCTTAGGGGTGAAGAAAGGGTGGGTTTTTTCAAGGAAAGAAAGCACACAAGCTTGATTTTTCTCAACACTCTAAGCTCCGGTAAATTGGAGAGGAAACCCAGAATGCAGATGCTTGCCAAATACAGATGTGCGGACGTAAATAAAACTCCTGAGGTGGCCCTGGGCCAAGTAAACATCTGACCCGAAAGCCCACCTCATTTTAAGTTGGGGGAAGAGTCTGGAAAAGTGATTAACTATAGAGAGGCCAGTGTGTAGCTTTGTACCTGGGGAACGTCGGAGCGAAAGGAAGGCTCCCAGGCCCTAATTAAAACCTGGACTATTCACTCTACGGAAAGCTAAGTGCCGTGGAATAGAAACAGGTTGGGCTTTCTCCAGAAGTGCTCGTAAAACTGTCAATAAGTTGGGAAAGTGGCCTTGATGGTGTGAAAAAATGTCTTTTTTTAGAAGAACTTTACCCGTCAGATTTTTAATTTAAACAAAAAACAAAAAAAAACCTCAACCTTTTTCTGTTCAATAAAGCCCAGCAAAGCATCTAGGATCATATAAATAGCCAATTTAACAGCAAATTAGCAAGGTTTATGAAATATAGGACCACTAAGTCAGCAAAGAAAGAAAGAAAGAAAGAAAGAAAGAGGGTAATTTCATACGTGACTGGCCGTTCAGCCTACCACGCTGAACCATGGTCCAGGATCCATTTCGGATCCTGGACAGGAATCAGTTCGGCCGTCCTTTAGATGTGCCGGCCTGATTCCTACAGGGGATCAGGGAGGGGGCGGGGCTGCACGGCGCGACATGTGCTGCACAGCCCCGTTCCTCCAGCCGCCCACCTTCCGGGAGATGGGCGGGCACAGCGGCCAATCCAGTCTCTGTGCCCAATCCCGTCCTGTGGTGGGGACCATGATCCGGGCCGGCGGAAGGTAACAGATGTTACCTTCGGCCGATCCCAGATCGTGGTCAATCCAACCACGGTTGGGGCCCGATCCCACCATAATTCTGGACCACCGGGTGGCCGGAGGTCCAGAATCATGGTCAATTTGTTTCTCACCAGGGGTTCACTGTGGTGAACATCTGGCGGGGAGCAAATAGACGTTACGGGACAAACGGCCACCACAGGGGATTCACTGTGGTTGACCGTGGTCCCAGAACATCAGAAAGAAAGAAAGAAAGAAAGAAAGAAAGAAAGAAAGAAAGAAAGAAAGACTGGACAATAATGCAATTAGACTGGGACTTCGGGGTTTTTGTACTTTAGTTGGCGACATGCCATCTAAAATGGAAAGATTAATTGATCCGACTAATGCAGCAAGGTTGCCATCAATAGGCATGGCCACTTGGAACCCACCAAGAGGATATGGTGTTTTATTTCCCACGGAAGGATGATCATGTAGAGAAGTAAGATGGTACAGTTGAAATGGGTTCTCAAAAATGAGTAAACCTGTCAAATCCACACAACCCAAACTGAAAATGGCAGGGTTTTTGGTAATAACCAATGTTCGCTTATGCTCTGACCGGTATCCATTCCAACAATCCTATTAAAGCTTTTGAAGATTCTTCTTCTTTGTCTTCTTCTTCTTCTTCTTCTTCTTCTTCATTGTTTCAGGTTACTTATTTCACACCCTCATGAACCAGTCGTCATGAACCAGCCTGGGTTGGGGAAGCCCCGCCAACACGGTCCAGACCAGGTTGGGATGCTGACCAAACATGCCAGTGGCCAGGCCACTGGGGAGGATAGGGAACCACATGAACATACCACTGGCCAGCCCTTGCCCCACACTGCGCACAGTGCCCCACCATGATGGGCAGCCAAGGCAAACCCATTCTGGGCCAGGTTACGGTGGGCCATACAAACATAGCAGCCGCAGCCCACTGTGGCCCAATCAGGCAGACATTTGTCTGGGTTGTGAGTGACCCTGGAGGTCTCCTGGATCACAGTCCGGGCTAACCTCTGACACAGCCCAGGGCAATCCCAGGCCAACATCTAGCAACACCTGCAGAAATTTGCAAGTGAGGTCGGGGCCAAAGTGTGACAGAGCGGGCCAGAGTGGCCCGTTGTCACGTTTGTTAACATCCCGTCTCTGACCTCAAGTTCCTGACTTGAAGGGCAGGGACTAAAGGAGTTGCAAGGGCTGTGAAGAGAGAGCAGGGTGGGAGCTCCATTCTTCCAGATGACCTGCTCATCCAGATGCTCTCAGAGTCTCCCAAAGAGCCTGAGTGAGCCGGTCTCTACGGCATGTGGAAGGCTTGGTTGCCGCCAGAGTTAGTGCATTGAGCTGGAGTGCATTTCTCCTTGGCCTTCTGGAGATTTCGCCCGCCATAACGGCAGACCTGGTTTCCAGATGTGGCCGTCACAGCTGTGAGAAAAGTCCATCACCTTATCTTTACAGACTCCAGAGTCTTCGGAGGACTAAAATGGCTACTTCTCTTCATAAAATTAATGGCGTGCTTTTTATGGGATTCAGCTGGGAGCCTGATTCTGTTTCTAAAGGACTGTTAATACAATTACCAGGCTGGTCTGCTGCTGTAAATTCTCTGTTGTTTTCTTTTCCTGGAGATTCTCATTTAGATGTGTGCTGGAAAGCAGCTAGGCTTGTTACTGAAACCTCTCACTTGATGGACTGAATTTAAGGTTATGTTGGCACTTGCTTTATAAAAACCATATTTTAAGGGTTTATAATGGCAATAAAAGCTCCCTTTTCAGTAGACTTGGCACACAAGTCTCGGTCAAGTTCTAGACATCTTTCTTTCTTTCTTTCTTTCTTTCTTTGAAAATTGTTGACTTTTAAAAAGAATACTATCTAGATTTTCAAGTACCATTGCATTTGGGCTACCCAATCACCAAACGGGTACCCCGAAAGCCCCTCCCCACAATCAGTAATTTCTGGACAACTCTTAACAGGGACAGGGGTGGAACATACAGCACAGCCCACAGGGCTGGGTGTATGTGTGTTCCCTGCTGCTGTTGAGAGGCCTGAGTTGGGGACATTTCATCTTCCCATTCTGTCCATTCCCATTCTGTCCATTCCATCTTCCCATTCTACGGGTATTTTCAGAAGTTACGAGATCACAGTGAAGCCCGGTCAATACCCACATGGGGTCAAAGCATCCTGAACGTCTGTTTCGTGGACGCCAGATGTTCACCACGGTCAATTCCCACACGGGGTCAACTTCAACCACGCTTCCGGGGCTCCCCACGGGACAATCGCCGCAAGTGTGGTCAAAGAGATCCCCGGCGGGAACCAACAAAAAGTAACGTCTGGCCGGGAACCACGGCCCGGAATCCCCGGTGGGATTCCAGGCTGTGGTCAAATCGGGCGGGGGCTACGGCCACGGCGCCCGCCCATCTCCCCAGAGGGCGGGCGGCGGGGGAGCGTGGAGGGGTGGGGCCATGCAGCTGCACGCTGCGCTGCTCGGCCCCTCCCCGATTCCCCGCCGGGATCAGCCGGCATGTCTGTTGGACGTGCCGGAGTGATCCCGGCGGGGAATCATTTGGGTGATTCCGGGACGCGGCGAATGCCGCCCCGTCTCATCTGAAATCACCCTACATTCCCGGCAGGGTATCTATTTGGTCTTATTTTGCATGCATTAGAGCTTCACTAAGCCCCATCATGCTTCCCTTCAGCCCTGGCTCCTCACTCATCTCAGGTTCGCAGTCTCAGAGTGCTTCTGGGCGGGCCGCTTGCTGCGCCTGGAACATCGTGTCACGGCGGTGGCCAGGAGCGCTGTCACCAACTCCATCTGGTGAGGAGGCTGCGGCGCTTTCTTTCTGACTTGGATCTGGCTTGCTACCACCATCCATGCTTTTATCACCTCAAGGCTAGACTCCTACTGCGATGCACTCTATGTGCGGCTACCCTTGGTGACTGGTCAGAAGCTGCAGTTGGTGCAGTACGTGGTGGTCCGTGTCCTTTTGGGGGTGGGTCGCTGGGAGCACATGACACCGGTGCTCTGGAATCTGCACTGGCTTCCTATCGCCTTCCGGGTACAATGCAAGGTGCTAGATTTGACCTTTAAAGCCCTAAACGGCCTGGAACCCACCTATCTGAGAGGCTGCCTTTCCTACCACGCCCCGCTGCGAACTCTACGGTCAGCCGGGAGTGCTCTCCTGCGGGTACCACCAGCCAATCTTGTCTGTAGGACGAGGGCCCGCAGTATTATGGAACTCCGTCCCCCAGAGGTCCATTGGATCCTGAGTCTGAGTGTATTTCGGAGGCGGGGGTCAAACGTTTCTCTTTGGTAACGTGTTTGGCAGGTGGGGTTAGGGGGTGAGGGTGGGGGGGATTAGTAGGGATAAGCGGGTGGTTCTTTTAATGAGGTTTTTAAGGGCATTTGATTGTATTTCTATTTTCTGTCTTTTATGTAAGCCTCCCTGACCTATAGGGGAAGTGCGGGGCGGGGGACTTAGAAGTCTAAATAAATATCCTTGTGCCCATTGCTTCATCCCTGCTCCCTTCCACTGAGCTCAGTCTTTCCGTGCTTGGGAATAGAAAATGGATCCGGAGCCAGGTTCAGGAACCAGGAAGGGACCACATAAAAACTAGTTGCAGGATGCATTTGGCCCCAAGGCCAGAGGTTCCCCATCCCTGACCTAGAGAATCAAACATCACAAAGGCCGGGTTAGCAGAAGCTCTCACTCCAGGACTTGGGGATCCCAATGGTAATGCATCCGTCCTCCCTGGGCTTTTTGCTGCTCTGTTTAATTCTCTTCCATGATGTGATGTTCCTTCTCGTTTGTTGTCCCCACCTCATTTCCAAGCCTCAGCTGATCCTGCAGGGATTTACACGCACTGTTCCTTGTTTTAATGGCCTGGGAGCAGTGATGACTGCTAAGTTAATTAGCCATTGCCTCCCACATCCCCTCTTTAAAACAACCAGGCTGCAACAATGGCTCCATTTTTTAGTCTCATCTTCGTCTCCCTTTCCCCCCTTGGCTCAAGGGACTCCTGGGTTCGCTCTGGCACAGATTCTGAATTTTGCTTCAGTGGGGCTTCCTAGTTAGTTCGGGCTGAGGTCATTGCCAGGACAGAAGGAGGAGGAGCTTCACTTGCTGCTTCTGCACGTTGCTGATGTGTAAATCAAACTCAGCCTCGAGTTTTTAGGGCAGACGGTCCCCTTTGGTTTTTGGTAGGAGCCATTGTTTACAGAAGGACAAAGAGTTACAGAAAAAGCATCCAGCGACACAAGTGAGCCCAGCTGCAGAGTTTACGGATGTTGTCTCCCCTGGATTTGGAGCTGGCTTTCTAAGCAAGAGTTGTAAAAAAAAAATATCCCCAAACTCTGAAAAGCAAAGAGGAATAATTGTCCAATAGAGACGCCACCAGACTGGGACCCAGGAGCTTTTGCTTGTGTTCTTGGTTCAGCCATGAACTTCTGAAGAACTGTCGCTCTGCATCAAAGCAGTGGTCCATCTAACCCAGTTTCCTGTCTCTGACAATTCTTAGATGGTTGTCTACAACACAAAAACATGGACTCATGGATTGATCCATCCCTTGCTGTTCATTCCCAGCTTCCTTCAGTCAGAGATTTGGAGACATCTTGGCACAGAAAAGGTTGTAATCCCAGATTATAACTAACGGTCATAGATGGTCCTTGCTCCAAAGGTTGATTTAATGAATCGGTAGTTGCCCCGTGGTGATTATTTGTCTAAGCCCAAGTTTGCTCATCTTCTGTAAGTGATGTAAGACCTTTTTGTTTGGCCCAATTATCGGTACCGATTTACTGCTTACCAATCAGCAAATTGATGAATTAGTTTTTGAAAATAGCAAAAAAAACAGGATGGAAATTCGAGAAATCGGTCTGAAAACAAAAAATTGGTACTGAAAGTAGGTATTCCAGGGCCAGAAATCATAAAATTAGGTCATAGGGGGGTTTTCAGACATGCCGGTGTGCCTATTGGCCCCGACACAGAATCACGTATTGATTCCCCTCCGGAATCAGAACGGCCTGTCAACAGACGTACCGTCTGATTCCGGAGGGAGAATCGAGGGAGGGGGCGGGGCTGCACGGCGAACGTGCAGCTGCACAGCCCCCCCACGCTCCTGAGGCCACCCGCCCTCTGGGAGATGGGTGGGCGCAGTGGTCAATGCGGCCACAGCGCCCGCCGCCCCCCCCCCCGCGGGTATTGGCCACGGCCCAGAATTGGCTGCGGGCACAGCCGCCGATTCCAGGCCATGGTCCGGGAGCAGACGTGACGTTACCACGGTGAACCATGGTGAATCCCCCTGTGGGGACCATGGTGATGTAACGTCTGTTGGGCTGAAAAGTGATTCCTGCCGGCTGTTCACCCCCGGCGGGAATCGCTTTGACCACGCTTTTGGAGCTGCGGCTGCCCGGACCTCCGAAAGTGTGGTCGTTTTTTGGCCCAACAGACATTACGCCATCATGGTCCCCACAGGGGGATTCACCGTGGTGGCGTAACATCTGAAATCACCCAGGGTTACTGACTGGGGACTAATGAGGTACCAGTTACTTAGTACCCAACAGTGGCAGGTCGGGTTAGGTACTGGAAATTCAACAAGTTTACCTGTTTTTGTGAGAACCAGTGTGGTGTAGTGGCTAAGTGTGCAGTATCTGGATCAAAAGGCAGGTGGAGGCTCTAGTTCAAATCTCACCTTAGGCAGAAAATCACTGGATGACCTTAGGCCGGTCATAGATCTCTCAGCATAACCTACCTCACAGGGTTGTTGTGAGAATTAAAGGTTGTGTTAATTAGTTCTTTGTGCAGTGCTCCGAGTGCCATGGCAGGAGGGTGCTATATTTATTATTATTATTATTAATTTCAGCTCTAAATAGGAGCCAAATTAAAAAACAGCCACAAGTCAGATTTGGCTGACGGACTACAGCTTCCCCACTTCTCTGAGTTAAAAGACCTCGGCCTGTTAGCATAGAGTCACAGACAAGGTAGAAAGCTCCTGGGTGGTCTAGCACCATTGGGACACACAGTCCGTGCACTACATGAAGTTGTGTCAAACTAATCAAAAACAGGGAAATTTAAAATTGAAGTCACGGAGGCAAAATGTTGGCTTCTTTCAATAAAACAACTTACGTGAATTTCAGGATGTTAACCTTCAGGCAACCTTTCTCAGCAGGGCAAATTTGGGAGTTTCAGTACTTGCTCAAGGGAATAAATATTCACATTTGATTAGTTTCTACTCTTCTTTTTTGTTGGGAATTTTCTGTTTTGTGGAGGTGGGGGAGGGGGGGAACCATTCAATGGACAATTTCACCCAGTTCTAGCTTCTATACCTGTTTTTTAATATTTACAATGCAAAGCTAACATATCACTGCTACAGTCTCTTATAGCTATAAGATTCAGAAATTTTAGGGCATTTACTGAAATCCATTCTCTCCCTCTGTGTGTGTGTGTGTGTGTGTGTGTGTGTGTGTGTGCGTGTGTGTGCGTGTGTGTGTGTGTGTGTGTGTGTGTGTGTGTGCACGCGCACGCTAGAATTCCTGGCCTGACCTTACCTGACTGCAAACCCCCCTCTGTGAAATGAAATATGACTTTGGGGGTTTTGTTTTTATGCTCTATGAAATCACCCAGATCTCTTGGGTAAATAAATTCAGGATATGATATTGACCTCTTGGCTTCTAGCACATAGGTAATGCACGCGGGGCTAGCACTCTGCTGATACAGCGTTCGGGAAGGCCTTCTTTTGTGGCATTCCTTTAAAGCCTCAAGAACACAAAGGCTCGTTGAAAAATCCTGCTTGAAAATCAACTTCAGACGTTCTAGATCAGGGATGGAGGAACCTCCGGCCCGGGGGCCAAATGCGGGCCAGCCAGTGGCAAGTTTTTAGGGGGTCCCTTTCCAGTGCCTGGATCTGACCCCTGGACCCAGTTCCTACCTCCAAGCACTGAAAAACTGAGCTCTTCTTGGGCACACAAGGAGAGGGGACAGATTCATGGAATGGATCCTGATCTGGTCCCTCCTTTTCCTGAGTGCACCCCAAAACACCTTCCCTCACCCCCAATTTGTATGCAAGCCCTCCGAGCTTGCACACATTTTCCAAAGGAAGGGGGGAGGTTCCATATCCTGACTGTGAGTCGGGACAACAAACGGGGTTACAGGCTGTCTATGAATTGGACTGCAGTTCCAACTGATATTTGATATACTTTGCATTAGACTTGTTGCTGTCCTGTCCAGGGTCCTCCTGGGATTAGATTTAAGTCTCAAAATGAATGCGAGGCAGGCAACGTATTGAGCGACACAAATATCTTTTAAATTGTCAAGTATAGAATACCTATTGAAAAACATGATCTTCGAAGCTTATTTTTGCATTTCAGAACTTTATGTAGCCTTGGATAGCGACTGTGGTGGAGGCGTGGAAGAGAGAGAACTGCACAGTGAGTAGGGGAAGGCAGCTGGGAGCCGATCCAAAGAGGCATGGAGCAAGAACCAGAATGAGGTGGGGAAGAGAAATGGGAAACTAGAACAAGCAAATTTGGAGAGTCAAGTGCCAAAAAGTAAACAGGGTTGCCCATTTTTACGACTACTCTTCACAGCTGTACTCCAGAGTAATTGGCTTCGGTGGAAATATTCTGGAATAAGTGGCTTCAGGATTAGGGCCTTCCGTTTCTTACTAACATTTGAGTGAGTTAAAGGGCCATTGACCAATGCAACAGTGTGGCTTATGCAAGCTTTTCTGACAGTCAAAGGTGGAAGGATGCTTACTAGTGTTGGGAATTTGGGGTTTGGATAGAAGTGAAACAGCCCAAAAATGGCTGTTTCAGTTTTAAATTCCAGTTCATTTTCAGTTCCGGCGTTTCAGGTTTTTTGCACTGATTTTTTTCTGGTTTGTTCTCATTGACTTCGGTGGGAGAAAACCCATTGAAATCAATGAGAAAAAAGTTAAAACCAGAAAACAAATCAATGCAAAAAAAAAAAAACCCAAAAAGAAGTCAAAATGAAATCTGAAAATCATGAATCAAAACCGTAAAAAACGAAACCGAAATTCCTCCCAGAGTCCTATCCCTGGTGCTTACTGCTTACTTTGTTGAGAAGAGACAATCTGTGTCTGATTTATTTCTCCTGGAATGAAGGATTCTGATTGCAGTGATGTTGGCAAGCATCTGCCAACAAGACCAGACACATTTTGCTAAATATAGACAGATATTCTGTTAAACAGAGTTGTGACAAGCAGCATTGATCAGCTGTGGCTCGGAGTCTCAGACTTGCACCAATTTTGCTTTGAGTGATTCTCAACCCAAAACCATAGCAAATGTTAACAGTGGGGGTGGGAAGCTTTTCCCCAGATGATCATGGGCTCTTAGAAGTCCTCCTGTAATTCCTCAATTATTGGCACGGTGATGAGTAGCCCCATGGGGTCTGAGGAAACCATGAAATGTTTGAGACACGAGTCGTCCATGTATTCCAGGGATTTTCTGGGATGCTGCGTACCTCCAAGGCATTATGCAAATCTGGGGCTTATTCAGTTCTTGACACTCATCAGGAGAGGGGCTACAAGATGCTTTTCCAGCAAGAAGATTAATCTGTTAAAAGTCAGCTGCTCAAGTCTCATTGCCACTGTGATTTGCCTTTTCACTTCTGGCCTCCCCAGCTCTCGACACAGAGCTCCGGAGAGGACTCATTTTAGCCACATTTTTAATAATGAAGTGCTCACGTAAAGAGATGGCGACATAGGGTTTTGTGGCTAAAGAGTCACTGAAGCGGAACATTTCCTAAGGGTGTAATATGCAGTAAGGAGACTCTTTGTCTTGGGGTATCCATATCCAAGTGTCAATAGACCTCAAATGATCAATCTTAGCAAGTGCTGCTTCCATTGGAAGCAGGATATTCACCGAATTTCACACAACAGGAAAAACTTACCAGCTTTCCTCCTCTTTTTGCCATTTTCCTATTCTTTTTGCACATTGAGCAGAGCTGACATGGGCCAGTCCCAAGCACCCCCAGGGGCTGTGCAGATGAAAACGTGCCGGCTAAGCACTGGGGAAGTGCTGGGAATTGCCAAACGTGCTGTAAAACTGTCATAAAAGTCTCAGAAAGTGATTAAAAAGTCCCAGAAAGTGACAGAAAAAAATGGCAGAAGTACAGAATTACTGGGAAATGATTTTCTGGCAACCCCCCCTGAAATTTCAGTATTTCCCCTGGGAACACGAACACTTGCTCTCGAGAGTCTCAGCCCTAAGTGTCAAGTTCAAGGGGTGAACCGGAAAAGTGGTCAAGCACGTAGCAAGTAGGGATGTGCGAACGCGGTTCGGATGTTCGGAGTTTGAACCGAACTCGGTCTGTTCAGATGTCCAAACCGAATGTCCGAACTGAACTCAAAAATGGCCGAACACTTCGGTCAAGTTCGGGTTAGTTTGGATGAGTTCGGGGGCGGGAAAAACGTGACTTTGGGCAGAGAAGACATGACTAGAAGGGGAGGCAGATGAGGAGACCAGGGGTGGTTTCAGGGCCAAATGATACCGATACCGGAAAAACCCTTCAAATTCAGTATTGGTTGCGCTATTTTCCAATGTTGGGCCAAGTTCGGCTGAACCAAACTCCGCCGAACCCGAACTCGGATTTCGAACCGAATGTCCGAACGCCCAAACCGCATTGTGTTTGCACATCCCTAGTAGCAAGCATTAGTAAGTAACCAGGCAGACAGGTGAAGGATGGGGAGTGGAGCCAAAGTATGGAAGGGCAAGAGGTGAAGAGGAGTGAGGAGAGGCATGGCAGAGCAAAGCCAGGCCAATGGCTTCCAGACTGTCTCTCTGTCTAGAAGCTCAGAACTAAAGGCTAGTCTTTAGTTGGAGAACAGAGGCTGAGAGAAAGTTACTTGCCCAAAGACACCCAATAAATTCATGACTAGGATGGGATTTGAACCCTGTTTTTCTAGGGTCTAAGAACCAACATTGTATCTATTAGGCTACACTGGCATTCCTGGTGAATACAGCTATCTCCTATCCAACTGGACAATCTTTTCCTTTCCCAAGGGTTTACTCATGTCGGATCTCCTTTGTTACTTGTGAGCAATTAGGTGACTGCATTGTGATTTCAGAATATTTCAGCCCATAGGAACAGCCTGTTCCCCAAGAAATGTCTAGGAAAATATTAAAGACAGAACCACTTTTACAAGATTAACAAATTTCAAATCTGGTTTCTCAAGTGAGGAGCAAACTTCAAACGGGGAAGGCTCTTTATAAGGATGCCCCATCCCTACTAGGGCTGAAACAAAGTCTTCAGAAAACGAATTTGCCAAATATTAAGGTGTTCAGTTCGGAAAGGCTGAATTCTGAAGTTCCGAGAACCAAAGCCATTATTCGGAAAACTTCAGAAACCTCAGCACGCCTGGAGGCCTGGTGGAGAATCGAGCTTCCCTTCTTCTGGAAATGAAACTTAGTGCCATATTTTGTAGGAGGGGGGTATGGGAGGGGACAGCTGAGTGACGGTAAGCCAGATGTCAAGTTTTGTTTGACTGGCCAAGTCAGGTGGTCAGCTTTTGAACTGGCTGACAGGACAGAATAAAAGTGTCTGCACTGTAGCCATTTTGTCCATTCTCTTTGGTGAATTTGGGTGCGCTGCATGCTACACTGCTGGATCTCTAAGTAATCTGCTGGGGGGCAGGGGGTGTCCAGTCTGGCCTGGTATGGATTGGCCTTTCCATAGGGCCAATGCTGGGGGATGGGGGTTATGTTACATGTTACCATGCCATGCAGTTTTGGTTCTGTTTTTTACAATAACTGGATGCCACGTTGCTGCCTGCTGCTTGGTTGGCCCTTGGCACCATGAGGAGGGATCTCTCTGCCTGGCTCCACTTCCCAAGTTTGCTTGGTCTGTTCAAGTTACCAATGCCAGGTGGTTTTTGTGGGGGTAGGTTTTGTGGAAGTTTTAGGTTTTTTTGTGGTTTTTTACATTGTTTTAAAATGTTTTTTATGGATTGTATGGATGCCCTGAGCCTCAGGGAAGGGCAGCATATAAATTTAAATAAAATAAAGAAATAATAAATAAATATATTGCTGACTAGGAATGTGTGAATGCGGTTTGGAAGTTCGGACCGAACTCGACTAGTTCGGTCGACCGAACCGAACTTCCAAACCGAACTCGAATTCGACCGAAATGTTCGGTCAAATCCGAACCAGTTCGGAAGGCCAAAAACAGCTTAAAACACCGGTTTTTAATGTACAAATTCGGTTCGGAATTTGACCGAACTCGACTAGTTTGGTTGACCGAACCGAACTTCCCAACCGAACTCGATTTTTGAACTGAACCTAACCAAATCGAATTTCCGAACTCGGTTCTGTTCGCAAATCCCTATTGCTGACATGATGCAATCGAAATACTGAAATATCAAAATAAACCAACCAACCCCGCTGAAAAATGTAACAACAATGTGGAATAATCAAAACCAATACCTGGAGCAGAGCAAATAGACATTGGCTACTATCTGAATGTCCATCTTTGGTTCACGTAGGGTAGAGTTCATGCCTGAGATCCCAAACCTCCTGTGCACGGGATCAGAGTGCGTCCCATGCGGGCCCGGCATGGCTTGCACCTGGCACAACGTTCCTGCAGTGTATGCGTGTGCGGGGTTCATGCACTGTGCTTGCACATGAGGCATGGGATCCAACTCATTGACTTCATCCATTTTTTCAGGTACTCCTTTCAGCTGTGCTCAGGAGTTTATGGCTTGTGGGTCAAGGTATGTTTTCCCAAACTCTAACCTAGAGTTTAATGCCGAAAACTCATCCGTGTTGCTGCTCTCCCAGCTGTTATCAGTAACTGAACTATCCCGGGGGCAGGTCCGAGCAACGCCAGACCCATCACCTCTATAGCCGAGCATGCAGCTGAATCAACAATCTAAGCACAGGAACGGGGGAAATTGACTGAGAGAGACTTTTTAAAAAAGAAAATGAGAATGAAGCCGCCGGCAAGGTGGGCAGCTGTCTGATATTTGTACTATTTCTCCAAACCATTCTCATGCTGCTGAGCCACTGGAAGCCAAAAGCACAACACCCACCCCCCTTCCCCACCCGGCCATTCTCTGAGAGCAAGCCGATTGGAACGATCAATGGCTAAGAACATGTGGTTAACCATTGTCCTCACCTCATCAAAGAATAACTCCTAATAGAGAACGTCTACTGGAGCGAGACTGCAGATCATACAGTAAAAGAGAGAGCGGACAAGAACTTCAGAATCCCCCTTTAAGCAAACCATCTGGCCCTAATGGTGCAGTTTGTTACATCATAGAGGAAGATTGATCGGCCCGGAACACTCCGAGTACATTCCAGGCAAACCAGAGACCTGCTCACCTCCTGTCTCCTCATAAAGACTTTGCTGTGTAAAGTGCTGTTATTCCTCGCTCTTCCTCTCCCCATGAATCACTTCTTTGTAGTCTTAATATGCGGCTCTTATGCTTAATGGGAACCAAGTGGCTAGCGCAGGGAGGAGGCTAGCGCCCTTCCATCTGACGTGGTTACAGACAGCCCCATCCAAAGTCCATTGAATTTATAGCGGGAGGAAGGTGGCGTCATGGACTCCAAAGGGTTTGGGAACATGACTAGAACGGGAACTGGGAACTGAAAGCGTGGTCCTTCCCTCAGAAAGACAGCCTCTTCCATCACGTCCCGTTGCGGCCTCTGAGGTCAGTCAGGAGTGCCCTCTTGCAGGGGTCACATGCCCATCAAATTCACGCAGAAGGGCGTGCAGAGAGTAGAGGACTGCATCCGTAATGTTTTCGGTTAGTTACGAAAATGAATGGAGCCCTATTTGTTTTGTAACTAATGTTACGAAAACCAATATTAAATATTAAATCTTAAAGCTTATTTGCTTTCATCCGTTTTCATTTTAAAAGTGGAAAATAAATAAAAATTAAAAAATAATTTTTTTAAAAAATCACTGTACAGGCACAAAATGGCCACTGGGCATTCAGCGCATGTTACACCCTTTTCCGGCAGCGTCGCCACCATTTTGGCAAAGGGCTGTGCGTGTGCTGAACGACCCTGCGGACATTTTGCGCAGGTGCAGTTGTTTTTCCTTTTTAAGCAAGATTCTCACGAGATTCTTGCACTGTTGGCAAGATCTTCCTGAGATCATGCTAAGGGTTCTGGATTCCCATGACACTCAAAATGGTTCAGCCCTATTCCTCACCTGGCTCACCCTCCCAAAACAACCCTGTGAGGGAGGTCATTATTATTCCCATTTTACAGATGGGGGAAACTGAGACTGAGAGATAGTGACTTGCCCACAACCACTCAGTGAGTCCGTCGCTAAGATAGGAAGTGAACCCTGGTTCCCCATACCCAAGTTAACATCTTATCCTCTACCAAGGGAGTAACAGTTCTGTTTTCACAGTTTAGTTGTAAGTGACAAGTGGAATACACTACATTCCTTCCATTCTTTAAATATGATTACCCTTTATCTTCCCTCAAAATTAAAGCAAGATAGTTACATCTGTAGGTCCTTTGCACTGCTTTGTAATGAGAGCTGAAAGTACCTAATTAGGTACCCAGGGGTAATACCTGCGTTTTTTAGTACCATGTCTGGTATTCGATGGGTTACCCATCTCTGATTGGGTACCTGGATACCCCCCTCCCCAAAATGAGTAGCTTGTGTTTACTGATTTTTTTATTATTTTATGGTCACCAATCGGTAAATCAGGATAGAAAACAAAAAGACAGGAACTGGAAGTCGACATTCTGGGACGCAAATTGGGTCATAATTGTAACGTTAGTACCTGATATTTTCAAGTTTATTTGGGTACCGTAAATTTGATGGGTATACCCATTATATTAGTATTAGTATAGTATTCGTTATTAGTATTTTCTCACAGAGAACTTGGCAAAACGGTCCCAGTTCTTGCTTCTTCAAAGACGGACCGAGGACTGAGATTTTGACGAGATTTTTTACTTTTGCGAGATCTCATTTCAGCCCCAATCAGAACTGTTCCATGAAAATGGAACCGCTGTTTTGGATACATCCCTTGCTCTCCCTTGTTTCCCTTTCATTCCCACCTGTCCATATCATATCACTCCATATTGGTGGGGCCACATTGGAAAGAGGTCGGGAAAATCGTTGTGTCATGTCTCCTGTCGAACATGGCTGCCCCAGTCAGCCCAGAAGCCCCACTTTCTCAGAGGCAGAGGCTGACCCAGAGAAACTGAAGCTTTCCTCTGAGCCTGGAGTCTTCAGGCAGAAACCAGAGCAGTGGCACTGGCAAACGTAATGTGTCTAGCAGTTAGTTTGGTGGTTGTACAGATGTATTTAACCCAGCTGGTGGGCATTGGAGCAAGCATCCTGTACCAGCCAGGAGAAAAGCTAAACTACATAAACTGTGGTTTTCGATGGAACCTAAGGGAGTTAGGTGCACAAATGTCAATGGCTTTCACCACAGTAATGAGTGTGACAGAAAACACTAGATTAGAGAGATGGAGAGTTCTCCAGCTGAACCAGAAGTTGTGTTGAATTTGGTCACTGAGAAGGCTCCACACACAGGATCTTACATTTGGTATTCTGTGAATCATCCTAGAACTCTTGGGTTCCTCTTTGATATACATGTGGTTTGATTCAATCTCTTCTCTTAAATAGGGACATGATTTTCCATGAGCAAAGATCACATCGGAGACTAATGTTCTGAGTGGGAACAGCCTTTTGATTAGGGGAAGGAGGTTATTGTAAATCAGAAGAATACACTAATGTCGTTCTTGGAGCTGCTGGGAATTACTGTTATGAGTTGTTCTCTCGGTGGGAGGGATTCTCTGCTGAATGACGAAGTGCGCAAGCGACCCCCTGCAAAGGAGATTTATAGAAATAAAAGCTACTCATGGCAGTGGCTTAGAGATTTGGAAGGGATGCTCTGAAGGCCAGTGGCTACAACGCTTGACCAGTGTGTTGATGTCAAGATCACTTCCACTCACAATGTCTTTTGGAAAATTGTAGAGCTGAACCATAGTATTTCCGGATACTCGGACCGAATTCTGAAGTTCTGAATAGTCAGTCCGAGTACCCAGAGGCACTTTGACACTCTTTCTGAAGCTTCGGACTTCGGAAACCAAAGTGTGGGATGTCTGTAAACTTCAGAAACTTTGGAAACTTCGGAACTCTTCAGCGCCAGCTTGGTGCCTCAGCAGGTGTTGCCATGTGCAGCAGCTGCAGCCGTTTAATTGCCTAGCCAATCAGGGTGTGCACAATGTGCACAACAACTCACCCACCCCCTCCCTCTTAACTGTCTAGCCAATCAGGGTGCACAACAACACATGCAGCCCTTCCTCCTCCTGATGTGCCTGCCAGCAGCGTGAAAAACAGAGTGAGACAGAACAGAAACCAGCACAAAAAACACCAACACCACCATGTAATTAAAGAACCCAAAGGGTATGTGATCGATAAGTTCTCCCAACCCCACCCCCAGCATGCCACGTGAATGGAATGATACACAATGCAAGGCTTGAAGCTCAGGGTGGGTGGGAGGGGGTTGGACTGGCGTGCCCCACCAAAGGAAGTCCACAGACTACATTAGCAAGCAAATCAAATTGATCAATCAAGTTTCAAAAAGCTTTTTTTCGAGGGGTCCATGTGTGACCCATGGGTGCCACCAGCCAGACCAGCAGCCATAACAACCACACACAAGAAACCAGACATCTCCCCCCAAAAAGCCTCCACTGTGTGTGCCCATGCCCAGCCCACCTATATGAGGCAAACCCCATCCCCACCCCATATTATTAACCAGAAAGAGACTAGAAAGCATTCCCTCAGTGCCCCGGCTGGTCACAACTTGGCAAAAGTTCTTGAACCCACAGCCAAAGCATGATCCAGAAAAGCAGGCCAGCAAGAGTGGGACAATTGCTCTAGAAAAAATCCCCACAAAAGTGCAACTGTGCACAGAAGAAATAAAAAGTGACAGTAGTGTGTATACCCACAGCATGGCGCACCCACTGTAAAATCAGGATTATGCCAACCAAGCAGTGCCACATTAGACTGACAGTCAATCATTAGACTGACCAGAATGGATAGTAAGAATGGGGGAAATAAATTTAATCTGTAGTTCGTTATGATACCTGCAACTAAAAAATATGTGGCTCATAGTTTCCACCGCCCCTGAGCCACATGGACCAGTGCAATCTTCGAATAGAATTGCCTTATAACACCCCTCCAGAACAGCTGAGGGGAAAGCATTGAAGCAGGCCTACAAAAAAGGATTTCTATACTTAAGATATAGAAGGTTAGACATATAAGACATACAGGTAGGTGTTGTAGTCATTAAAGCGCAGTAATAGGCAACAGAAGTAGTAGAGCTTACAATGGGGGCATCAGCCTGATGACTTATATCCTATAAACACCATCGAACTTCACGTTTGGCCCCTGAAAAGCTCAGTGAAAACAAATAAGGAATGGAGAAACCCAAAGAAAAAATCTTGGCCTGAACGAATTCAAACCAGTGATTTGAACTGTTGTTGGATAACGCCAATGGTAGGAGACCTGAAGTATCCAGACAGACCATCCTCAGCTAATAGCTTATAATCAACCTACAGGCACTGGTGGCAATAGTAGGGATACTGCACTCCAAACGCAGCACTACATTGGGCACACGTCGGGGGGCCGAAAGCAAGTCGCTTTTATTACTTCAAGCTCAAATGATTTTTCAGCTGCCGATAATTGAGCGCCATATAACAACTGGGGCTCAAATACTTTATAAGCTAGAATAATCAGATTTCCGCCTTGTGATCTAAAGAGCCGCAAAATACCTGCTGCCCTTTTTTCAGCGCATTCCATAACCGACTTATGCTGGCCTACCCAGCTCCCTGTAGTGTGGGAAACTATACCTAAATATCAGAATGAATGGACTGCTCTATCGAATGACCGTCCATAAACCATCTACACTTAGGGCTTGTCTTAGAAAAAATCATGGCTTTCGTCTTTTCATGGTTTTATTTACTGTTAGGCCGTTTCCCCAGCAGTAGTCTACAAAAGACCCGGTAAGTCTTCTAAGTCCCACTGATGTTCAAGATAGTAGTACCGTGCCATCTGCATATAGCAGACAAGCAATTGTTTTATCTCCAAGTGCGGGCGGATGATATGACGGAGAGGATAAGTGTTCTGGCTGGGAGCATCTCCCTGTGGGAACCGTCTGTTAGCCTTGTTAGTACGACAGGTAGTCACAGGGAGGTGCTCGGTTGCTGCCGCAATACTTTGGAATTCCCTTCCCCCAGAGGTTCATTTGAGACCGGGCCTGGGCATTTTCTGGAGGCGGTGTAAGACCTTTTTATTTGAAAAGGCATTTGGTGGGTGGGGATGGGATTCGGATGGTTTGGGGGGGCTTGGGAGGAGTGATGGTATTGGGTGAGTTTGTTGTGGGTTGCGGTAGGGTTGCGGGGAAGGGTTTGTATTTTAATGTTTTTATGATCTGTAAACCACCCTGAGCTTTTGGGAAGGGCAGCATATACATTTAATTAAATAAATAAATTTCAGAAATGTTTGTACTATCATGCATGAGTAATTGTCGAAATGACACAATTGAAATATCAACATTACCAAAAATACTGAATCAACCAAAGAAAAAACCTTGGAAAGACCACAAAACCCTGAAACAGAATATCTGAAAAGTCTGCTATTCTAGTAGTGCCCATTTTCGTTCCTGGGTAGGGTTAGCGGGATTCTTTTGCCCTCCTTCTTACTCTTTGACTGATCTGGAGGGTGCTTCTTACAGTTCATCCTAGACGTACATTGTGGCTGCTTGCTTAACAACGACAGGTCGTAGGATGCAGATTTCCTGCATTGAGCAGGGCGTAGACTAGATGACCTCTGATGTACCCTTCCAACTCTATGATTCTATTATTTTATTATTCCAGTGCCAGGCAGCGCTGAACACATGTGGGGAAACTAAGGCACAGAAAGGTGAAGTAACTTGACCAAGACCACACAACATCAGTAGCAGATTCAAGAATCAATCCCAAACTGCACGCGTCCAGTTTGGTGACTTAATACTGAATCGTGCTCCCTTCTGTCATGTTATGCCTGCTATGGCTGAATGGAATGTGGAGGACTGGAGAAGGGTGGGGTTTTAAAAAATTTTTTTGCAGAGTTGAACTAGCAAGACAGCTGTGCAATGATTTACATTGCGAAGAGCAAAAGGGAGAAATGTAATTATTTTCAAATGAAGTTGAAGGCACTGCCAAAATGGGGTTGAAAAATCCCATCGGAAAAGCCTTTTTTTGGGAGGCTTCCAGAATTTCCAGCTACTGGACAAATCAGAGATAACAGCCGCCTTAATGAGATGTAGGAAATGGAGTTATTCTGCTTCTGGGGCTGGACAGAACCCAAAGTTACAGAGACACAAAGAGAGAGAGTGAGAGAGAGAAATCTCATGTTAGAGAGATTAACACATTTATTTGAGCTTCACCTTGGGTGAAGGCATTCTTATTTAACGTCTTTACCATCTGGACTATGTTGTATCTTAGCTGACAACCTCAATGTGCGGGAAACATATTCTTAGCAGTGTCGTAATAATGTAAGCAGGAGATGTTATCGCGGCATGCTAAGACTTTAAATTCCCTGCTTCCTGAAGGCAAGACACTCAAGATTTTAATGGGGAAATAGGAAATTGCAAAAGGAATTTGGAACACACAAGGGGAAACTGAGGCTCAAGAGGCCATTACGATGGAGGACGAACCCTAGCGTAGCATGAGTTTCGGATGCTACATCCCGGCAGGATTGTGGCGCTCTTCTACAGAGAGCAAGGTGAGTCTCATACAGGGAGATGTGAAAACAAATATTCAAGGTAAATATATTTTTCGCCAAATCTGGCAGCTTCAATCTGAATTCAACAGAGCGAATATTTACCCTGTTTCATTCAAATATCCCCTTCAGATATTTTGGGTTCTTACTGTTTGGTTTATGTGTTTATCCCATTAAGTTCGTCATTCATTTCATTTGTTTTCTGTCTGTTTATTCCTTATGAACAGTAGCACTAAATAAGGCCAAAACGATGTAAACAACTAACTGGAATAACCAAATAAATCGATATGCCAGTACCCTTTTTGATTGCATACAATATTCAGATATTAGGGAGACTTTTTGAATATGCAAATAATATTTAAGAATGCCAAAAAAAATGCCTTTTTGTTTCACCAGTAGCCACCTGTAAAGTCCTCGTTCTTTTAGCACAAATGCGAAAAGTTTGTGTTTAAGATTAAGGAAGAGTCAATGTTGGTTCCTTGTGGTTGCAATTAGAATAGCATTAATGCTTTGGGTTTAGAATTTAAATGGGTACCAGATTGATTACTCGTGGATAATACCTGCAATTTCAAGTCCTGTGTCACATACCAAACAGGCTACCTGAATCCCCATTGGGTATCCGTCCGTTTACCTGACAAATCAGTAATTATCATCACCTATTTACTCATATTCTGATTATCAGTCAGTAAATCATTAAATCGGTATAGAAAGAAAACAGTAGAAAAGGGGACAGTAACTCAAATAAACAGGACAGAAATGCAAAAAAAAAAAAAAAATGGTATTGGAGGTTGTTATTCTGGGACTGGAAGTTGGAAAATCAGGACATCGAGTAATCCATAGGATACCAATTAGTACCTGAAGGTGGTTTGCGGGGTTAGGTCTGATTCTAAAAATTCAGTGGGGTTACCTGTTTTTGTGGGTACTCGTTTCAGCTCTATTTGGGGTTCCTTTGACTCTGGGGTACACAGCCCAAATTCTCCCCATTTGCAGAGATATAAGGAACCATATGCTACAGACTGTGAGATGCTCCAAAGCTCCACCAATTGGTCCCATGTAAGTACCAAAGATGGATAGTGTGTGCCTGTTTCATCCATCAGCTGTGAAGTGGTTAAAACCTAAAGCCAAGCGGAAAGCTCTTCCCATTTCCTCAGTAACAACCCTTCTTATCTTCTAGTTAAATAACAACCAGCCTTTCATGGCAATCCCTTTGCTTCCTGAGGCTGCCTTGGAGCAGGAAGAGGACGGCCCACGGTGGGGCTTTCTCACTTTAACCCCAAAACCTTGACATGAAGAGAAATCCATTCCAATGAGGCCATTTCCTGCTTTGAGGCATTGACATCACTGGCAAGGTCAAAGGGCAAGTAACTTCTGTTCTTAAAAAAAGGGAATGTATCGGGGGGGGGGGGAAAGAGGAGAAAATCATGAGTCGTTTTGCTTTTGTGCTTGCCTTTTTCACAAAAATTATGGCCAGAGAGGAAGAAGAGGGTTTCTGGTACCTCAGAGCACACTGTCAAGAAGGAACAGATGATTCTCAATTATTTCAATATTGTGAGAAACAATCCTGATTTACCAGATTTCTATTTACCATTGACGGCATACCACGTACCATTCATTTACTGCTTGCCACGTTGCCGAGGGTACCATTTTACTTCCGGGTTTCTGTCTGTTTGTTGTTTCCGCATTTCTGAGCCAATCGCTGTGTGAACAGGCCACCACTTAACCTCCCCCTTGCCTGTCCAAACAGTTTATAATATCAGGGCCTCTAGTCCAGGGCCTCCAATCAGAATTCTTGTTGTAAATTGTTCCCTTTGCTTTGACCAATCTGCAACTGGACTGCAGATTTGTAAAGGAATCTGCGTACCAGCCAATGGGTGCCAAGGAAATGGAAGGGAAAATGGAATGCAGAGAAGATAGAAGAAATGCAGTATTGCATTGATATTACCACTCTGGATTTGAAATTGACAGTAAAGCAGTAACGGGGATCCTGGAAAGCAAATTATCGCCACATCGTGAAACAAAATGTTGATTGAGACATTGCCAACTACCAAGAGGTTCTCGATTCGACCAAGATGATATCGGGAACCAAGATTTAAATAGGAATTCCCATTTTTGCAAAATCTCATTTCAGCTCCAATCTTTAGCTATATTTCTAGTAGCATTTAGCAGTGAAGAAATGTTTTAAACCTCATGTGACCCCACTGCTACTTGGGCCAAAAGCAGAACTGTAAATACAAATTTGAAGGAATGTTCCAATGAACTGCTACTGCATTGTAATTCAGCCTTAAATCACTTTTGTCCTGAAACATTCAAACCAAAGTTATTCAGGAGTAAGCAGAGAAGTATGTACTCCTGAAAAATGAGGGCCACATAGCCCCCTTTGCTTTTTACATTCAAGTAACTAGTGCAAACTCTTTACTTCTAAATAAAAAGACCCGAGTAACACGGTTTGACTCGACCATTAGAGGAAGATTGAAGTCACTGCTGCCTTGCAAACAATACCAAAGTGGAATAGTTATTTTGATTTAAATAAATCAGTTTAACACTGTTCGTTGGAACATTCCCTAACTCTTCCTTTGTGAGGCTGGCTTCCAAGAACCAGACTAGAACCAAGGTTTCCAACTAGATTTGGATGTATTGGCTTCAAGGATCGAGCTACTCAGAAACCCATTTCTTTTGGAGCAAGTGGTTGCGACAAGAGAACCAACCACCAATTTAAATGCACCCATGTTCACTCAGTTAGCTACTGGGGGAAATGGCATCACAAGGAAGGTGAAAAAATCCCCACAGTTTCTTGTCCAATCAGCGCTGGAGGAAGAATTCCTTCCTGACTTCCAAATTATATGGCAGCTAGACTAAGGGATCTGAGGGTGGGTGCTCACTGAGGATCCAGGGTACACTGGCCTCTCCTGCCTGACATAGCCTGGTCAAGGGGATGGGCAAATTATCCCAAGACCCTCCTTGGGCCAATCCCCTGACCATGCTCACTTCCCCCCCCCCCTCCCCTCTTAAATATGCCTCTCCCTCTTGTACCCACAAATGTGGATTGGGCAAACCTTTATTGGATTCTAAAAATAAATAATAATCTTTATTTTTATATAGCATACACACCCCTGCCATGGCATTCAGAGCACTTTACATATAACTAATAAACACAACTTTTAATCCTCACAACAATCCTGTGGGGTCGGTTAGACTGAGAGATTACTGTGTCTGGTCTAAGGTTACCAAACAAGTGGCTGGTTAAGGTGAACCTTGAACTAGGGTTCCCCCCCATCACCTGAGCCAATGACTGCACGCTTGGGCATTACACCACACTGGACATATCTTAAACTTGGGCTTTTCAAATGCCCATAAGAAATCGGTGTTGTATTCAGGTCCTCTGCTATGAGAGATGGTTCCT
Source organism: Sphenodon punctatus (assembly GCA_003113815.1). NCBI lineage: Eukaryota > Metazoa > Chordata > Lepidosauria > Sphenodontia > Sphenodontidae > Sphenodon > Sphenodon punctatus. Next base: position 3,802,210 of record QEPC01011341.1, read on the forward strand.
GCTACTCAATCTATGTTTTTGCTGAATTTGCTCAGTTCTGATTTGTTACATGTCTAAGGAAAGGCCCCAGGTAGCCCGAAAGCTTGCCTCCCCTCACCAACCGAAGTTGGTCCAGTAAAAGAGATTATCTGAACTGCTGTGTCTCCATCACTTACATTTGGGACCAACAGAGCAACCAGACAGTCAGACACATCCAGTGTCTTTAGACATAACATCAACAGGTGTCTGAATGTATGTTTTGACGTTGATATGAACACCAGTTTGGCCCTGTGTTCGCCATGTGTAGGGATGGGCGAACGCGGTTCGGAAGTTCGGAGTTCGGACCGAACTCGACCACTTTGGTCGACCGAACCGAACTTCTGAACCAAACTCAATTTTCGAAATGAACCAAACCGAACCAAATTTCCAAACTCAGTTCTGTTCGCCCATTCCTATAAGATAATATTCCGTTTAGTTCAATGGAGTTTGAAATTCCAAACTTTGTTCGGCAGTTTGGAGTTCGGACCGAACTTGAATAGTTCGGTCGACCGAACCGAACTTCCGAAGCGAACTCGATTTTCGAACTGAACCGAACCGAATTTCCGAACTCGGTTCTGGTGCTGCTTAGACACATCTTGGGGCAAATTGGTATTTTACTCGCCACTCAATCTCAGCACGCAAGCGCTGCCGCCTCGTTCTCCATGTTGTCCCTGCTAACACGCCACGTGATATCATTAGACACAACGTTGGCCACGTGTTCAGCCAAAATATGCAAATTGTCCTTGTGATGCAATGGTGTTCACATTGTGTGTTCAATGGGTGGCCAAATTAGTGTTGGGATTGTTATGGTGTTTACATGCAATGGCCAAACACATGCTTAGGGGTTTGACACCCAATCTTTGTTAGGTCTAAAGACGCCCTGTGTTTGTACAGTTCTGTCAGATCCAGGGCCGAAACAAGAATGAAAGTCATTCTCATGAGAATCTCGCAACCCTGGCAAGATCTCACGAGATTCTCGAGAATCTGAAAAGTACTCCAGAAATGGTCTGCACATGTGCAAAATGGCCACTATGCTCAGAACAGCACTGGCAGCCATTTTGGCATGTGCACAGTAGGAATGTGCAAACACCGGTAGGTTCGGTGTTTGGCCCGTTCGGTGTTCGGGCCCCCCTGAAACTGTTCGGAGGGGAGGCCTGGAGGCCATTCAGGGGGGCCCTCCAGGCTGCACGGGTGGAAGGGGTGCCGGGACTCACCTCCCCCCCCCACCCTGCCCAGACTGATTTTTTTTTTTAAAGTTTAAACCCCCCCACACCCCACTCCAGGGATCGACCTACCTGGTGGTGCTGGAGCTCTGGGTCCACCAGCGGCGGCAGCGGGTCCAGCTCTGGCTGCACTCCGGAGTGCTTTGTATGCTGGTCAGCTAAAAGGCCTCCATGTCCACCAAGGTCTGATTGACTCCTACTTGTTTAAGAGTCACCTGACAAGGACAGGAAGTCAGGCAGAGCTTGGCACCATTCCTTGGCCTTGCTAGCTGCTTTAGGCCTGTTTCTGCTGCCAGACTCCTTGTCCCTGAGCCTGTTTGCTAGTTTACAAGTTCTGTTCTGCACGTGTGTGTCGTCCCCCCCCCCCCCTGCCCCCAAATTGGGCTGATTATTCTGGTACTGACTATGTGGCCTGCCTTGTGACATCAATTCTGGACTTCTCTTAGGCTCGTCATTTGGTTTGGACTTTTCTGCTTGTGTACATCTATGCTCATGGAATTCCCAGCCCTGGTCTGAGTCAGTCCTGATCCGGACAGAACTTATTCCCAGACCTGATCCTGTCTCAACTCAGCCTGAGCTCTGCCATGACACCTGAAACATTTCCTCACAGGATGTAGTTTAGTTGAGCACAACCCTACTGTCAATCTGATCCAGTAGAGAGGCAGCTCTTCATTCCTAGGAATGTCTGAAACTAACAAATTGCTGGTAAAAAGATCCATTTGATTCATCATTCAATATTCATTTTGAAAATCCCCTATGATTTTTCTCCCAAGCTGTTCTTGTCAGTATCTTATAGATTAGTTCCTCGTCGGTTCCTGGAAGCTCCAGGAGAGTGCTGGAAAGCAATATCCACATTCAAATCTTTTGGTGCATCCAATTTTATTAGAGTGAAAGTAAGGTAGTGAGTTTGATATTCAGGTATTAGTTGTGTTTGGGGGCAACCCTTCAAGTCCCCAATACCTGTATCAGGACCCAGTGTCACGGGGAAACAGGGGGTTACATACGTGTAACACGGGACTACATGTTTGGTAAATATGTGATACCAAGGGTTTCACATGGATGCAATGTTACTGTAAATGTACAGTATGTAATGTTACAAGTTCCACATGTTGTAATGCCAACTCTGAGAACAGTAGAACTCAAATTACAGCTCAGGTTGACCCTCTCACACGTCACAAGTCTGTAGAAACTACAAGAGATAATCGAACGTGGATTGAAAGCTGGGTTGCTAGACATCCTATGGAAATGTTAATGAACTTCCATGTTGCCTACATGCTCTGGGACACATTCCCTAGAGGCGGGAAAACCCAGACAAAGAGAGACAAATACGATAAAAGGACAGAGATCCCAGAGGGAGGATGAGACTGCTTGGAGATTTCCTGCAAGAGCCATCTTGCACATCTACATACGAAAGAGCCAGCTGATCACTGCAGGCTGGGGGAAGATGAAATGAGACACAGCTTCGCTCTAAGAAGCCAGAGCCCAGCCAGTTCCTTATGGCTGAGAAAACCAGAACTTATGGACTTGTTCTAGGGTAAGATGAATAACTTAGGAACACAAAACAGTATAAGTTAGGAATGCGTTATGTTTACCTTTTATTTCTATTACCACTCTGTATCAACTATCTTGTTATGTAATTAATAAATATACTTCTTAGTTTATAAAGAAGTGGTCTAGAGTCTAATATTGGAACACAAGTGAGCTACAAGAGCCCTCAAGCTCTTGCGAACCCAGAGAGTAAAGAGTCTGGAAACGGGAAGGATCGGGCACTTGGGTGACAAGAAGTTTCATTGTGGCAGACTTGAATTAGTCAGTGAGAGAAACTGATTCAAGAGGACTGTGCGCAAGGGAAACTGAGTCACTCAAACCCGGTAAAGTAAGGGGTGCGGACTCCCCAACCCGTGACACCCAGGTCTTGAACTCCTGACCTTGGGACACCAAGGGCAGCACCTGACTCTACTGCCCCACCATAGCTTTGAGAGATGTTGACCCTCCATGTCACAGCCCTTGCCACATCTCTCTGCTTCCTGATTGGCTGCCTGCCGCATATAAGGCAGGCCTACAGTCACAGGAAGTTGACCTGAGTCCTCCTTCCTGTTTGTGTTCTTTTGACTTAACCTCTAGTTCCTGTGATTCCCTGCTTCCTTGTTCCTTCTCCTGCCGAACTCCTTCCTCCCTGAGTCTGCTCATGCTCCAGACTTTGATTCCTGAGACCAAAACAAGTTCTTTTATAGGGAGACATCCCGTTTGGTTTGGGGTTTTTTATTTGGGGGACCCACCTCTCATGGATTTGGCACTGCCAGGGCTGAATGGTACCTTCCTACACATTTCACTGAAGTTCACAGACTACATTCTCCCCGTGTCTGTAACATGCTCATAACATTCATGAATCATGTATGAATGCCTTATAAACCATTTACGAATGGCACCCTAAAGCACGGCCCCAGTTTTGACAAACTGGGGAAACTGTCTAATCAATTTCCTTTTAAATATTTATAGCGATCCTCTTTGACATCCTCGGTTGTGACTTTTCATCTTTTTGTCTCCCTCCCCCAACGAGTCGCTAGCTGGAGATCAAATCCCTCCCATAATTTTACAGGGAAGTCTGAAGCAGAAGGACTGATCCCTTGTCACCTGCCTGATGACAGGTGCAAGGAATAGCGCTGAGGTGTTTGCTGTCACCGAGTCACCGTCACTCGTCCAGCTCTTTGATATACAAATCCCATCTTGATTGCAGGTGCGTTGCACCCATTTCTGAAGGGGAAACTACCAAGACGTGACTCAAGAAGGATGGATTTCACCGCAAGTAGATCCCAATTCTCTTGCTGGAATGAGGGAATGCAATCCACTCTCCTGCATGGGACAGGGGATTCCCTCTGCCTGTGCTGACTTTGGCACTATATTCTTTGATTTTACTGACCTCTAAAGGTCGTCATTTTAGCTCTGCGTGAAGCTGCTACTCAGCATGATTCTTCCTCCTCCTCCTCCTTTATTTGATCTCACCTTTCAAAACACAATATAATAATGTTTGTCAAATTGTTGGGGAAATAGTAATTTGGGGGCATTTTTAATCCAAGGTTTTAATCAGGGCCGGCCTTAGAAATTGCAGGGCCCTGGGCGAACACAAAATACGGGGGTCCCTCAGCTCCACGCTCTTTCCAGAGCCCGCCCACTTTCCCACGGCTCCTCCCATTTTCCTGCGCCCCCTCCCATTTTCCAAGGCCACACCCACTTCCCTTGGACAATTAGAGAATTGTCATAAAAGTTATTTTTTACTTGAGTTGTCAGTACAATGTGCTCCAAAGAACATTTAAATCTGGTTTAGATGAAAGGGAGCTCAGGATACAGATATGACTCTTATTTAAAACACAGGAGAGCATGCACCCAACGGATAGGGACAGATTATCCATGGCCTGAACCCTCCCTCTCTGGAGCATATTCCTATTACACTCCCAACACAGGCGTTCAAACGTAGATCCAGCTGATCAAACATAAGTCAAACAACCCCCACACAGAGCCCTGGGCAGCCGCCCCTAGCCGCCCCGCGGTAAGGCCGGCCCTGGTTTTAACGCTCAAGTTATGGAAATGCAATCTACGTTTTAGAGAAACTCTACTCAGGACTGTGGAGCGGCCCATGGGGAATTTTTATGTAGCCTGTTTCCAATTCCTTAATCTAGCCCCTGGAATCCAGTTCTTAATCCCAGTCACTGAAAGATGAGGTCATGCAGTCCCAGAGATGAGGGCATTCACACAAAGGCAGTGGCCAAATCCATGGAACAAATCCACCATCTGAACCCAGAGCTTGTACTCATTTTCAAGGAAGACCCTGGGAAGGAAGAAGGTTCCCCACCCTTGCACTAATTGCAGGTTGGTTTTCGGACTCCTTGGATGAAAATGTGGTGGCCACGTATCCTAGGTAAAGGGTGGGCAAAGTTTCCTAATCCCGAGAGCTGCATCTATTTATCCCAATGGGGCCAAAGAGTCACATGTGGCTCAAGGCATGGTTTGTCCACTTCCGATCTATGCCAGAACACAGGGCTCTATTTATATGGGATTTACAGCCAAGTTGCTCCATTGGTTTCAGTGAAATTATGCCTGATTGGAACATCAACATGAGAGGAGACTTGGGCTCAAATAAATCTTGCTGGATCCACCATCAGGGCCCAGTCCTACAACTTAACCCCGCAAGTAATCCTCCTGTATCAATCAGATGTATCAGTTGATCTGGCCAGGGGATGCAACCCAAATATGGAAAGCCTCTGGGCCAAATATGGCCCACCGTTGACTTTTATTTGGCTCCTTTCCAAATCTTGGATCTGATCTATGGATCCGGTCGCTACCTCTTCAGACACTGAAAAACTGAGCTGAAGAGAAAGGAGAAGAGATGAGGGCATGCACTCAAGGTCAGCGGGTGGACTCAGGATCCGAACTCGATCTGAAACTCGATCTGTTTATTTTCTTGGTTCTCGACAATCAACCTTCTCACCAAGAATCACGAAAAAAACAAGAATTGAGAAAAGCCCCAAATCCGGATAATTTCTCGTTGAGATTTTTTTTCTAGATTTTTTTTTGGGGGGGTGTAATTGCCCATGTGCAACAGCTGCCTCTTCTGGAGAAGACTGGGCATGCACAGAATGACCCAGAGGCCATTTTGTGCATGCACAGTGGTTGTTTTTAGCAAGAATCTTGCAAAAATATCGAAACGTTAGTGAAATCCCGGTGAGATCTCACTAATGTTTCTTGATTCTTGTGAGATTCAAATTGATTCTCATTTCATCCCTAATCTGAACGGTCTCCTTTCTTACTCTATTCTGAGCACACACCCTTAGGCACCCATTCCCCCTACTTCTAGCTTGTACTAATTCTCAAAGTGACCCCTGGGAATGGAAATGGTGCCCCATCCCTGATGAACCTCATATCACTTGTGGCTTTGGTAGATGACCTATGCCAGGATTTGGATTGGGGTCGTTCGACCCTGTTGATTCTGCTAGATCTATCGACTGCGTTTGATACCGTTGACCATGAAATGTTGGTGACATGCCTGCGGGACCGTGCAGGGGTGGGTGGAACTGTTCTTGAGTGGTTCCACTCTTTCCTGACCAGAAGAACCCAACAGCTGTCTTATGCAAGAGCTCATGGGCTACCTAGTGTCCGCAGCTATTGCTGCTATAGAAATCATGAATGACCAAGGCTGGTTCTTGAGGATTATTTTTCATCGTACCGAGACCTCTCGTGTGGGGTCTGGCAGGGTTCTGTCCCCTCTCCTCTTCAACGTGTAGATGCAGCCACTTGGCGAGGTGCTCAGCGTGTGGTGTCATCAATATGTTGATGACACCCAGCTGTATCTCTCTTTTTTGACAGACCCAGGCCCGACAGTCTCGGTGCTTACCCGGTGTCTGATGGTCGTGGGGGACTGGATGAGGGAGGACTGATCGACTGAGGCTGAATCCTGACAAGACGGAGGCGATGTTGGTGGGTAAGGCGGTGGAGTTGGAGGACCCCATTATTGATGGGGTCTGCCCTCCATTGGTCTCCCAGGTACTGGGCATGCTCCTCGATGCGCAGCTCCTCCTGCATCTTCAGGTGCAGACTGTGGCGAGGAGTGCCTTTTGCCAATTACATCTGGTGCCACAGCTTCAGCCGTTTGTTTTAGACTCTGACCTGGCCACTGTCATCCATGCTTTCATCACCTCCAGATCGGAGTATTGTAACGCGCTCTACATGGGGCTACCCATGGTGACGGCTCAGAAATTGCAACTGGTGTAAAACGCGGCGGTCCATCTCTTAGTGGGACTGGGCCTCTGGGAGCAGATTACACCAGTGCTCTGCTCTCTGCACTGGCTGCCAGTGGTTTTCCAGGCCTGATTCAAGGTGTTGGTCTTGGACTATAAAGCCCTAAACGGCGTGGGCCCTACATATCTGCGAGATCGTCTCGTCCCCCTCTGGGTGCTGGATTGGTCCCTGTAGTTGTCCGGGGGGTGCCCTGCTCAAGGTCCCTCGAGTTTTCCGGTGGGGCCACGCAGGGGAGGGCATTCTTGGTGGCCGCACCACTGCTGTGGAACTCCCTTCCAGTCGAGGCCCAGTTGACCCCGGATCTCCCCTCCTTTTGAAGAAGTTGTAAGACCTGACTGTTCCGCCAGGCATTTAGCGGGGAGATGGGGTGGGGGTTGGGTTTGGTGGGGTTGGGATGAGATATTGTTCTTCCTTTTATGTGTTGTTTTAGCTTTGATGTTTTTAGTGATTTTAAGCCGCCTCAAGCTGCCTGTGGCAGGAGGGGCAAGGTAGCAAGTTTTAAAAATAAAATTAAAATTTAATTAATTAATTTAATATTCAAGGTATCCCTGAGCCCTTGGTTGTTGGACGTTGAGGGGTAAACAAAAGGGGTCAGAACAGTGAATAAATCTCCTCCTCTTGTACCCTGAAGCAGCTAGTATTGACGGTTGCTGGAGACAGGCAAGCAGCTAGCCTAACATCCTATCATTTAGGATTCCCCCCCCCAGTGAGTAGAGGACTGCCTCGGTCATTCATGATTTCTATAGCAGCAATAGCTGCGGACACTAGATAGCCCACGAGCTCTTGCATAAGACAGCAACTTTGCAAGCGTCCTAGCCTTTGCCGTGCTTTGTTGACGCATGCCCCTCCATCCTACTTCACCTCCCTGCTGCGCAGGAGCCTGTTGATTTTACAACTGAGGCCCACAAGAGCCCTATTGACTGGCAGTCTAAGCCAGGTCTGGAGCCCAAGTCCCCGGGGGCAGGAGGGTAAGTGAATTAAGCCACTGTGCCATCTAGCTCTGCCTCCCCAACCCCCCTTGCCGCACAAATAAAATATAAGAACATGTTAAATCCCAGAGGGGCAGTTTCAGAATGAGGGTAGGTCTCAATCAGGGAGGGTTAAACCGAGGGCAGAAAACTTATTTCAGGTCTAATCTCTCCAATGGGGAGCGTCAAAGGGCAATGAGCAGCTCACTCAGCGCCAGCTGTATCCACTCCCCGTTCCTGTTGCAGGTCCCACTGGTCACACTCTAGAAATGATAAGTAGCAGCAGCAGTAAGTCAGTGGGGGGAAGAAAGGAGCCCTTCTACATTTCCTCTTCACAGAAGAAGGGGGACGGACAGCTCACACAAAGCTCTAGATGGAGAGAGAAAAAAACCCACCTCAGTGAGATGGGGCAGTGTGGCAGCAGCTCAGCCCTCCCCTCCCCCTTTGTCGGCCAAACTCTCCAAACAAGTCGTATCCTCCCTTCCTCGGCCAAAATCAGACAGAGCTTCAGACTGAGCCCCCTTGGGAGGATAATCACCCAACACTTGAAGGGTAAACATCGCCTCTTTAGCCCCCATTAAGCCAGCCCCTGCCGTAATGCCGACTGGCACTGAATTAGCCCATAATCGGATTAGGATAAATTGTTCTCAACTGACATTCAGAAGCAAAGGCCCCCTGTCATTACAGATGTGAGCCCAGGATTCCTGACTAACCTGGTTCATGCCACCTCACACCCTAGAGTTGTTAAGAATGTAACTTATTTATTCTCTTAATATATCCTTCTCCTTGATAACAGCAGGTGTTTTTTCCCCCACAGGGATCACACCTGCAAGTCCAAGCATGCAGGAAGGAACCCTCTCTTTCTAGGAGAGAAGAAGGAGCATGTGCTGGGATGTTATCCCCAAAATGGGCTTGGTTGGAGGTTAGGATGAGTACAGGGAAGGGTGTACACTGTGTCCCAGAGGAGTGATGCTAATTCATCTGCCAGTCCCCCAAAAGCTTAGTTCACGAGATGGGGGGAGAGAGTCCAGCAGAAAATAGAGGTCAGGCCAAACAAGCTTGGTGTTTCGTTTACCACTGGCTCTTCCAAAGACTGGTCCATTGACAAAACACAGGGGCCATATATTAGAGCATATAAGTCGTTGTGTTGGGTCAGACCAATTATCCATGCAACCCAGCATTCTGTCCCCAACAGTAGCCAACTTCAGTTCCTTCAGGGAAGTACCCAACAGATCGTGATGGAGTGATTCATTCTCTTTACTCCTAGTTCCTGACAGTCAGCGGTTACGGGTGTTTTCAGACAAGATGCTAACCCCGGTTTAACCACACTTTAACCACACTTGAATATTTCTTATGTGTGTTTCAGGGCTGTATTGGTGCCCTATGCAGCCCTGCAACATGCATAAGAAATGTTCAAGTGTGGTTAAAGTGTGGTAAAACTGGGGTTAGTGTCATGTCTGAAATCACCCTACATCTGCCGACCAACTTGACTAGTAATAACCATCTGTAAGTCAGGAACTGAAACCATTAGTTTGGCTTTAATTTTTACCTGTTAGGAACATTAGGGCTTTCTCTCTTGTCTTAGTAAAGACTGCACAAGGCATTCAGGAGCTGGCTCCAGATGTTTTGACTTCCTAGGAAGACTGATGTCAGAAGAACATTAAAACAAGGTTCTTGGGTTGCCTTCCTGAACACGATCTTCCCTCGCGGAATTAGAAGGTTTATTTGTTCAAAGGTGAAGTATGGTGACACATTAAAGACGCCCTGCCTCCCCGCTTAGATCAGCCTGACGTCTGCTTCGGCAATGTTATGAAACACTCTCCGAAGCCACCATGGGATTGGATATTATGATATTTCACCAAGACAGGGGCCCGACGACCTTTCCCCTCCAAGTGAAAGTCTGAGCGTTGAAAGTGGAAACAGACCATAGCAAGGACTTTCAGTGGGACAGACACTGCGCTGACTTTAGATGTAAGGAAATAACTGCGGATGGTTTCGTGGTGAGGGGGAAAATTACCTGTCATGAAACTTCACCCCCAAGAGAACGTTGGGTTGTTGTAAGGTTGTATCAGCCGTGCTGCTTATCTTGAAAGTGTGGCTCTCTTTCTAGGTGCGGCTTGGAGCACAAGGAACACCAGCAGTGGTGTAAACCTTGGGGAAAGATTGATGGGAGATGCTAGGGGAATGGGGGGGATTGTGATGAGGGTGAACCCCACAACACCGCTGGTGACTACAGTACTTGCAAGTTCCCCCACTCCATTCTCCAAGTCTGGATTGAGCTCTGTGCTCAACTGCTTGGAAAAGTGAGGCCCAGTGATGGTGAAAGAAAGAACTGGGCTGAAACTCTCTCTCGCCATTCTCGAAAATCTCATTGAGAATCAGCTTCTCGATGAGATTTTCGGAGTCAAGTATCCCATGAGAATCGGGGTTCTCGCAAGATTCTCGAAAATGGCTGCTGAGTGGTCACGGCGGTCATTCTGCACACGCGCAGAATGCTTTGGGGTCTTGAGAATCTCGCGAGATTTTTGAGAAACTTCTAAAAACGCTTTGTATGTGCACAAAATGGCCACGGGGGGGACGGGGACACACACATGTGCCACAAAACCATTTTCGTTTCACCTCTAGAAGCATCACTTTCTCAGCCCCATTTACATTGACTGTCAGCTCTCTTACTATGCCCACTTGGGGACCATTGAATACCCGACACAGTAATCAAAAATCTGAGTACTGCCCGCAGGTCAATAATTAGGTACCTGTTTCAGCTCTTGTTGAGAGGTCATAGAATCATAAAATCTTAGAGTTGGAAGGGACATGAGAGGCAATCTAGTCCAACCTCATGCTCAGTATAGGAAATCCACAGCTACAGCATCCCTGACAGATGGCCACCCGCACAGCCTCTGTTTGAAAACCGCCAGCGAAAGAGAGCCCAGGTATGGAACTGTGGCCAATACAGGGCGTCTTGGGAACTGCAGTCCTTGGAAAGGCTCAGGTGTAATAGCAATGAGTGCCGTAGATCCAGAATGAGTTCCACTTGAAGGGCTCTGTAGACCCTTGACTGGAAAAACCAGGGATCCACAGGCCAGCACCCAGGTTTATTAATGTGTTTGCTACCCCTCAGTCCAGTGCAGGCAGATGCTCACGTGGATGATCTCTAAATACTCTCTTTGCTTTTGCAAAAATCCCCTCCTTTTAAATGAGCTAAATCTATACCCAACCGAGAGAAGGGGAGAGAGAGAGAGACTCTTAAAATGTTTTATGATCTGTTAACAGCTAAAGAAACAGCCTAAACAATGTCTCCATAAATGCAAACGATCCAGAGTTTAATTAAGATTCACAGTTTTTTTATCGAAGGTTGCTGAGGCATAAATGCGCTCATTCATTCCAACCTGCGTTCTCCGATCCTCTAACCTCCGGGGGATAATAACAACTTTCTGTTCACGCCTCAGATTCTTCCGTTGGAAAGCAGGGGGTGGGGGGGCGGCTGACTTTTAAACCCCAGTGGTGGGAGCAAAGAACGTTGGGAAACATTGGCTCCCTTTCAGACACCATTCTGAAGTTTGAGTCTCTGGGAAACCTCGCTCAGTGTCAACGTCTGCAAGGAAAGACCAGTGTCTGCCCCCAAAGAGACTCTCATAAGCAGCAATATGTTCCCCCTCTAGTTCACTTGTGCCTTGAAAAATGAACATGGCATCCAGTGTGTTCCCAGGGGAATGCATGTAGATTATAAGAAAACAAAACATGCCTCTTCCTCTGCTAGCTAAACATCATGTTGACTTCTTCTAAAATGTGTGGGTGAGTTTAACCATCGTACAAGGGGCTGTCCGAACAGCTGAAATGAGTACCCCCCAAAATCAGTGGACCCATCAAAATTGCGATACCCAACCTGACTTGGTAGCACGGGGTACCAATCAATACCCGATTCGTGCAACAGGCTACCTGATAGAATGGAACAGAACACCATTTTTCATCCTAATTTTGTGAATCCCAGTCGCGATTGCTTGACTTCCTGCCCCAACGTCGTTACTGATTTACCATTTTACCGACCAGTACCGATCAACAAAACAGTAAATCAGTTTGGTAACAGCAAACCCTTGTATTTTCAGGTAATTGGGTGCCCAATCAGTAGTAGAGCAACCCATGGGGTGTCTGATATGAACTCACAATTGCAGGTATTGCCTACAGGTAGAGAATGAGTTACCCATTTCATCTCTAGCTGCCAGCACAGTTAGACCTGAGGCATCTCTTTAAAATGCTCCCATTTACCCATTGTGCCAAGTATAGCTGAGGAGACAGCAAGCGTTCCCGTACTATTGGGAAATTCCTACCTCTCGGGACCGGTTGTGACTCTTTGTTCGTATTTCCTCATCAATTCTACCCTTCTGTTCTTGTGGTTTTCCTGTTATTTCCATCATTTTCCATCAATTTCTGGGATTTCTCATCGATTTTCCTCCTGCAAGAAGCAGCTAGCAAAGTCCCCTTCGCTGCCGAAATGGCGGCGACGGGGCGATTGTCGAGCCCCCCCTCCCCCTGGAGGAGAGGAGCACGGAGGGTGGGGGTGGAGGAGCCGCTGCTGGCGAACTTGCTCGAATGTTCGCCAGCGTGTAAGCCCTGTTGCTGGGCAGACTGAAAGCAGAGGAGCCTGCTTTGTTGAACGTGGTCCCGCCCCTTTTAGGCGGGGAGGGGTCACGAGGAGCTCCCTGAGCCTGCATTCGGCTCCTGGATCTCGGAGAATCAGC